>LSYV01000002.1:2598629-2644388 GCA_001584585.1 Gonium pectorale
CCGCCGGTGTTACCAGAATAGTTACCGGTGTGGTCGCCGCCGAACCTAACATGCAGGGACAACGCCCCTTCGACTGCCTCGGGAGCTGGGTCCTACACCGACGCCATCACTTTCGCGCTTACGCTCGTCGTATGCGTTTTCCTTTTCAACACGTATCATATACGGTAAGAACGGAGGACCATGAAGTGCACGTGCGCACCAATGGTCATTTCATGCCTTTGTGCCTAAGTTGTCGCCTGTGCGGCTACGTCCGTGGCAAAGGTTGCTACCGATGTGTGGTTGAAAAAGAGAGGTGGTTACCGGTATGTCGCAGGTCTGTATGTCGAACACAGATAAGCCCCCTCCACATCAAACTTACTGGGCGTGTGGTCCCTTGCCAGTCGGTGCTACAGGTGCTACCCGCGAGGGGTACTTAGGCGCCCAAGACTGTCCATCCCTCCTAGCTGGATACATGACACACAGATACATCCAACGCGGCTCAGGACGCATCAACGACACGGACGACATGACACATGACAGCTGACACGGCGCCCCAAACCCAGGGTAGCCCGAACAGTATCGGGACCCACAGAACGCACTACATCAGGAACCGTTTTATCTCCTGACCCTCCAAAATGTCCAACCCTCCTGGCCATATATGCCAACATGCCGTCATCGGAGAGCAGCCGATCCTGAAGTCGTGATGTTGTCCTGAACATATTAAAGGTATGGCCCCTAACAAAGCAGGCCCAAACAGCAGCTCCCCATGCCGTTTTGCGAAACCTCGTCATCCGGCTACCGCCCGCCCATACCGGTGTCCGGACCGCCAGCAGGCCCTGGGCGCTCCAATAGGATCGCGTGCTTGCAGTTCGCGATCAGCTTTTTCCAGCGCACTAGACTGAGGCCCTGGCAATTCCCATTTTGTTCTGTGGAAAGTTTACAGGGGGAGGGGCGAGAACGGGCGCAGACATCGGGAGGGACAGGTAGCCCTCCCACTCGAACCTGCGCCGGCGGACCCGCACGCCCACCTAGGACACCGCGCCCCCTGCCGGACACTTTGATTTTGGCACTAGCCACCACCGAAACCCTGCCCTAACAACAGCGCAACACGGCAGCCAAGACCAAACACCGACGGCATACACACGAAGAGAAGGAGCCCTGCACCTAAAGACCAAATAACAGGAAGGCGAGACGACGAAAACAAAGGAAAAGAGGAGAACGCCATGACAGGAGAGAAACAGACCGAAAAGACCAGCAGCACAGGCAGTAAGATACCCCTCTCCCTAGCGAATGCCGGAAACCCGAACCCCTACCCCCCTGCAAACCGCCGAAAAGAGCGGCAAACGGCATCGGCCCCAACAGGGGAGCAGCACCGCAAAACCAGAACGCCAGAGCGTACAACCCCGCCAAAACCACGACCAAAGACCACCACGCACCCCAAACCCCAAGCCCAACCACCAAACTCAGCAGGCACCCTGAGTCTGAGCGCGTGGCCCGCAGCGCCGCAGGCGACCATCCCACCTCCTGCATCCTGCTGCAAATCGAAGGCCTTCTGAAGCTCCACAGCCGCCTCCGCCAATGCTCCAGGCGCCATCGCCGGCAGCGCGTCGGACTGGCTGGTCTCCACCGCAACGTCCCGCCAGTGCTGTAGATCCGCGCGCAGGTAGGCGAACATAAGGTCCCGCCCAGCCTGCCACGAGCAAACTGGGCGGGTGGCGCGGAGCTCCCACAGTGCCTGTTGCGCCAGGGCTTCCACCGGATCGCGGCGAGGCCCGGGAGGGTCTGTAGGCCCCCGTGCAGCCGCTGCCAAGCGGCGATACCTGCGGGGGCCCATGATGGCACCATACTCGTCACTGTCAGTGTCCCTGCTGCTGGAGACCACCATGCTGCTGGGCGCCGGGCGAGGCGCCGGCGCTGCTCCTTGACGTCCGGCCTCACCCAACAGGAACCCAGACCGCAACCCTGAGGCACTGTCGCGGCCTGCGGCAGAGGGCTTGGGTGCCGGGGCCGCAGTGGGTGCCTCCGTCGGCCGGCGTCAACGTCCATGCGGGAGGGCCCTTCTGCCGTATGCACGGGGTCACCTGCCACCGTTACTGATGACCTCACAATCATACCGGGCGATGGAAGGGTGGTGGGTCCGAACGGTGGCGGCGAGGATGGCGGCGGGGGCGGCTTCCCCTGCTTCGGCCGCTGCGACGCACGTAGTTGCTGCAGCTGACGGGACTGTGGCAAGAGATGTCGCCTGCTGAGGGGCTGGACGCGCGGGTGGGGCTGCTGGCGCCTCCCTTTAGGCGGATCGTGCGGCTACCTTGCCTACTGGCATCATGGTTGGCGGGGCCTGGGCTGACGGTGTGGAGCGCGGGGATGCCGACTGCACAGGGGCCCGGAGGCGGTGATGCCTGCCAGACTCCGGTACCAAAAACGGTCCGTGGGGTGGGCGACAGCCAGCGCCCGTGCTGCATTGATGAAGCCGCCCATTGCCCACTGCATTGATCAGCCCGCCTCCTGCAAAGGCGAATGCGGTAGAAAGGAGCAAAAGCATGTCTGCTCTGCAGGTCACCCAACCAACAGCCTGCTACAGGCCGGAGCGGCGACCGTAGTGGTTAGAGCATTCCAAACTCGCTCCTCCACAACGGACGCGCCTTTTCCCAGGCACTGCCCCGAACAAATGCTGGTGGACAGGTCATCCGTGTTGTTACCTGGCGGCCGGTAGTCACGATAGCATAAAAGCAGCCCTCAGCCGACATCTGCCGTAAGCCCATTCATGGTGTGTTGCAAAAATTAAAACACAACAGGGAGGGCTAGAAGACGAATCCGAACGCTACAGGACAGGCTACCTCCACGGTCATACAATGTCATACACGAAGGGGGCATGAGTGTAAACGACCAAATTCGTCAGGCGTTCATGGGGAGAATGGAGAAACCCTCACCTCTTTGATCAGGTTGCAGCTGGCGAGACGTGAGCAATATCTAGGCGTCGACGTGTCGGCAACGGCGTCTGCCGCGTACGTTGCAGAGGGTTGCAGCCTGTGGCAAGAAGAGTTGCAATTAGGTTTTTAGTATCACACGTCGTTCTCAAGCTGCACGGCAGACCTTCGCTGGCACCCTTCACGCATGCTCCTCGGGCGCTCCAGGGCCCCGCGACCACCGGCGCTCTGGGGCCCGGCGACCTCCAGGGCAATGAGCAGCCATAAGGTGGGCACACTCTATAACTGACTGTTGATGCCAGCAGTGAGTTGGCGGCCATATAATGCTCGCTCCTTGATGCAAGGGAACTGTCGTGGCGTACAGATTTCACATGTCTCGCGTGCAAAGGCGTACAAGGCAGAGAAGGCGCACTTGGGAGCACTCCAACGCGAAACCCAAAGCGAAACCTATCCTTGACAGCGTGCACTTTTATATGGCATGACATACGCCGAAGCCTTAGGAGTGAAGGCACACCCTGGGGTCAGTGCCCTGGGCGCCTGGGGTGCTGCGGCCCAGGAGAACCCTGGTTCACCAGCCGCAAGAAGACGGCGGTTGGAGGTTCAGAGCCCTTTCCGTCAGTGCATAAGACGAGATGCCCATCCTAGAGAGTATCGTAAGGTTGAATGGAAACATGTATCGGTAGAGTGACAGTCATCGCATGCTTGGACTTCACTGTGAACTTTGTTCGTGCTTATCTGAACTGGGTAGAAATACCAGACTACGCAATTTCTGCATGCACTTGTACTGCTAAGCGCTCAGTGAAGCTGCTTCCGGCCAAATCCGATACGGCAGTGTGCGTGGGCGCGTGTGCGAGCAGTGCCAGTACACTGCTGGCCTGTGACGCTGTGAGCAAACACTGCACATCTCATTGTCTACACGCATACTTTACATTGTTACTTGCGGAACACAGAGTGCCTTGAACGACGTCGTTTCCTGGGAGCGCGTGGCCAGCCCAGCCCAGCCGCCATGCACGCGTCACTACTGACGCGCGATGTTAATGTCCTCGAGGTGCGAGCTCCGTCCAATTACGCTGCTCTGGATTGCCTCGCGCTTGGTGTTGCAGCTTATGCAGCTTCTACATTATGCATATGCCCTGCAGTCATTGAATCACTTCGACCTTCGCGCTGCGCCGTTTACGGGCGACAGTGGCGCGGAGCTCGGTTCCGACCTTTCCGCGGCATGTCGCAATGTTGCAGACGACATTGCAAACGCGGTGAGGCGCACGATGTTCTCTTCAGAGCTCAATGCTTCAGTCGGGCCTGGAGCATTGCCTCGACTGCGTCGGGCTTGCCGACAGCATGCAGTACAGTGGCTGCTTTCATAGCTATGATCCTAACAAGCACGCGGTCTTGAAGAACATGCGCTCCGAATTTCCTCGTTTCAGGACAACCGCCAGCTCTTCTTCGCCAAAGTATTGCGGTCAGCCACTGAGGACGAAGTGAGGAGGCTGTTTGGTCAATTTGGAAAAGGTGCGTACGGGGGGGCTTGGCTATGGCTAGACGGGGGCTGCACGGGCGTGCGCGGTTTCCGCACGTTCAGGGGGTGTGAAAATGACGAGCGCCCTTCGTGCTCACCTGTTGGGAAGTGGCAGGGGAAGCCACCGTGAGGGGTAAGTCTCAGCTGACTCTGGACTCCTGCGGACTCCTTCGGCCCTGGACCCGCGTCCCGGGACCCGCGTCCGGGTTTTGGTCGCGTTCAAGGGCGCAGTGATAAACGCGGTGGGGGTCTGATGCACGGCGAGAATGCGTATTCAAGGGCAGGCGCCGCTCGATGCAGCTCAGTACCCTCCTTCTGAAACGGGGCATCATAGTTGGGGCCTTGCTCTCCATGCGCATGATGATGATGGAAAGATCTTGCATCGCCAGTGCCTCTGCTTCAGCGGTCTGAGGTGCCTTCGACCCTTGTGTATCCTCGCTCATGCTGCTGCGCGCAGTGACGGATGTCAACCTTTTCCGGGCTTTTCAGGGCGCGCCGACCACCAAGGTAGGGCCACGCTCCTCGCGCCCCGACGCGTCCATCATGCCGTCCTGCATTTACTCCGGCACTGCACACAGCAGTACAGGCGACTGGTCTATGCGCGAGCCCCAGGACGGAAGGAGCCCATTTGCGTTTGCTCATAGCGCCGGAGGCGCCCAATGGAAGTGCGTCGGCAGGAGGCATTTTGGCGCTACCGACACAATCGGCAGTTGGGCGCAACCCTACCCACCAAGAGGCGGCCTCAATGCACGTCCTCCTGCACTTGGCTGCCTCATGAACGCGATCGGTGCCGAGCGCGCCTGCCCCGGCTGGTCCTGCCCGTCTCGCGGCGCAGGGCTGTGGGCTGGTGACCATGGACAGCCACGGCGAGGCGATGGCCGCCATCGGCGCCCTGGACAGCCGCTACGTGTGGGAGGGCATGGAGACGCCCATGGTGGTCAAGTGGATGGACACGGCCCTGCAGAGGCGGCGCAGGGAGCAGCACCTGGCCAACCTGCGCATGGCCATGGCATCCGGGAACGACCTCGGCTTCAGTGAGTCTGCTGTGACGGGCGGGTAGTTCTTATCCCCGAGCTGGGCCTGTTCGCGCTGCCGGGGTGTGGGACCGTGGTCGTAGCTGCCCTGACGGCCAGGAGCCATTAAGACCCTTGCATGAATGTCGTCGTTGCTTTGCCTGCTGTCAACGCTTTTCTAGATTGTGCTGTAAGGCATGCTGGGGCCCGAGCCAAGAGCCATGCTCTTCTCTCGCCTGCACCGACACGGGTGTGGCCACGGGCCCGGCAGGGGAGGCTGCCCCTGCCGACACGCTCCCACCGTGCAGTCTGTGACCGATTGCGTCTTCCCGACTGTGTCCATCAGTGCCGAGCGGGCTGGCGCTGGCAACGACGCAGCCGGTGGCGAGCAACCTCAGCCTGATGCAGAACTCATTCCTGGATGCGCTGGAGCCCACGGAGACGCCGCCCCCGGGCTGCGCGCCTGACGCCATAAAGCTCTTCGTTGGCAACGTGCCCAAAACCTGCACTGAGGAGCAGCTCCTGCCTCTGTTTCAGTCTGTCGGCAAGGTAGGAGCACGGGCCCAGGCGCGCCCTGCCGCCTCCTGCGCCTGGAAGTGCGGCGATGCTTGCAAGGCCGCTGGCCTTGCTTGGCGTCGGCGTGTCCCAAACACTTTCGCCTTGCCCAAGTATTTGCGAGCGCGAGCGCTTGCGACGACGCCAAGGCCAGATACCCCGTGCCACATGCTGCGGCGGCCTTCCCGTACCGACGCCCTCTACCTTGTCTGCCCATGATGGCATCATCGCCAGGTGGTGGAGCTGGTGATTGTGCACGACAAGGTGACGCACGAGTCCAAGGGCAGCGCCTTCGTGTGGTACGCCAGCCGGGCGGATGCGGAGCGCGCCATCCTGCAGTTCAACTTCCGACACGTGCTGCCAGACCCATCAGGCGACCAGGACCGGCCGCTGGTAGTGCGCCGAGCCAAGGCGCGCGCCAAGCCGCTCAAACCCGCGGTTGGCCTGCTGGGCGCCCTGCCGCAGGTTGGTGCGCCGTCGGTGATCGTTGCCAAGCAGTTCAAATGAAGAGATAACCTGGTGAAGTTGTGTGGTTGTTTATGGGTGTGGGTGCATGCTCATGCGGGTGCAGCGGTTGTCGGGCAGAGGAAGGTCCTACACGGAGCCAGCGGCGTGCCGGGAACTGGGACAATGTACCACGTTGGCGCGTGCCCCCGTTGTGCCCCTCCCAGCTCCAGGGCGCTCAGCCGAGGACCGTGGCAACGGCCCAGCCGTTCTACAGCACCGCCTCCCAGAACCTGGTGGGGCTGGCCGGTCTGGAGGCCCTGCAGCTGGGCGACGCAGCCAACCTGTCGCAGCTGTCGGTGGCAGGCTCCCTGCCGCAGCAGGGCGGCGTCGGCGGCCTGGGGATGGGCAGCCTGCCGCCGTACCGCTCTCTGGCCAGCCTGACGGGGCAGGGCATGGGCGGGCAGCCCGGACAGGGATCGGTCTACGATGCTTATGTGACAGGCAAGTCGATGTATTCCCCGATGTCGTCCCCGATGCCTCCTCGTCGTTTTTAGCGGGTCGAACCCAGCGATCCGATCATTGACGGCGTCTGCCTGCTGCTTTGGTGACTTACGGTTGGATGATCGTGGTGTGGTCCAACGTGATGGGCGCTGTCTGTCCGCAGCTCTTTTGCCCGCCTCTGTTTTGTCGAGGCGCGCGTGACTTCAGGCTCGTGTTCCTGGCCCCGCAGGTGATCAGCTGCTCAACGACATCAACATGACGCAGTCGCTGCAGCGCAACGCTGCGGCCGCGGCGGCCCAGTTCGAGTCCTTCGGCTATGCCCAGAGCGCGACTCAGCAGCAGCAGCAGATTGCGCAGTCCATGACCATGAACCAGAGCCAGCTGACGCTGCTCAACACACACCTCTTCAGCATCCAGACCGTCAGCGGCGCGCAGCTGCACATATCGCCCGGAGCCCCGGGCCTCTTCAACCTCGTGGTATCGGGGAGCAAAGCCCAGGTGGAGACGGCCAAGGGGCTCATCACGACCGTCCTTAGCCATGCGTAGTACCTAGGACGGACCAAATAATCTCAGAACGATTTCTGAATGCGGGACACCCGCACTGCGTCGCCCGGCGTGTTGGAACGGCCAGCGCCCATGCGAGGCCGATTTCCCTTGAAGCATGCAGGGGCCCGTGGACCACGGGCGTTCTCTGACATGTGTTTTGAGCCGCGGCTCTGGAAGGTTTGTGGGCGGCTGCCGGCTGCCCTGATGACGGTACTTGAGCGGTAGTTGATGGCAAGGCATCCAATGCATGTGCCTCACTGGGGCGCGTTACGGTCCTGGGATTTGGTGAGCCTAGGACAGCTCGGTGGGAAGAAGTTTGCTGGGCGTGGGGTTTGCGTCTGCGTCGCTCCACAGGGGATCTTCATTCAGCTCGAGAGGTCACGAAGTGTACCCAGATGTGTGTGTGTGTTTCGTATTTTCCGAGGCGCACAGCCGCCTCGGGCTGCGAACGGGGGTGGGACGTGCGGTGGGTTGGCTCGGCAGCCTGGCAAGAGTTGCGTTCGGCGCGTTGGCAATGCACGCTACTGCAATGGGGTTGCAATGTTTAGACCACATAAGAAGCTTTCGTTTAGCGACCCCGTGCCATGTATCGACGTCTTATATCCTATGTCGTGCCTCCATGACATGCGAAGTATGGATCTGCTGTCCTCCTGAAGAGCGCTAAACCGCCTGTCGTCTTCGGTACTCCCGCAGCATTTGCCGAATGGTTTCAAGAATGGAGGTCTTGGGGTCCCAATGCGGGTGCAGGCGCAACCGGTACGGCGGTGTGAACCCGTACACCGTACGCACTTGGCAAATACATTGCTTTCTTTGCGTTCCGCTGGGGCATGCGAATATGAGCTTTGATGAAAAGCTATGAAGCGAAGCCCGATGATTTGCTGAATGACGATTCCGATTTGGGAAGCGTCTGAAAGAGACAAGAGCCGTATGCTGGCAATGAATTCTTGGTGGGACTAAGCGAAGGTCGGGTATGCACACACCGCCGGCTTGTATGGCTAGGTTTGGTCTGCCGGGGGTTCGCAGCCAAAGTTGGTGCTGCATGGTATACTCTCAATGTTGCGCGCGCACAGTGGACTGGTGGGAGGATGCTACCAGGGTATTTGGCGTGAAGGTATTGGAAGCCCATAACGCGCGTCTCCTTTCCGCTCAACGGCTGAAGAGGCCCACTGCACGACGACCGAACGCATCATGGAGGCGTCCGTCCCGTACGATGACGGGAGTGGTGTTGCAGGCTGCGCGCCGTTTCAGCGGTTGGAGCAAAAGGAAGGTGTTCGAGTGTGCGTATGCGATTATATGGCATCGTGAAATGAGGGCGCACGGATGGATGGTGTCTGAGTCTTCGTCGCCATATCAACATTGATTGTTACGTAACACATGTATGGAAGTGCGGGATTCGTACGTGCTGCCGTACGAATCAAGCCAGTTACGGAGCTCCACAGTCCGGCACTTCGCGTTGACAAGCGTGTAACGTGTAATGTGTTGAGTTGTTTCGTGAAATGATCGCACGGCGGGCCTGCGCAGGCGCGCGCAGTTCCAGGTTTGTGGCACTGTCTGAGCGAGGCATGAAGGCGAACTTGTGTGGGTGTACAGCCGCTGGGACACAGCCGCCCACACAAAGCCCCCATGTGCGAGGCGCCCGATTGCCCATATAGATTGCGGGGAGGTCGTTTGCGGGGCGTGCCGCAGTTCGAGTCAATGAACTCGCCGCCAACGCCGCTTAGCATGCAACGCGTCATGGAGGGCGCGGATTTCCGCTCGCACCTCTTACGCGCATCCGGCCGGTCAGCCTCAAGGGCCCTTGGGGGCGCCATGGCACACGCGTGTACTTGCCTCGGCAGGAATCTCCGACCTCGCCCGTCAGCTCAGTGTACGGGACCCAGATTGCATTAGGAAGCGAGCGTTCGCAATGCAAGTCCCAGATGAATCCCAGTGCTCTGTTCTGCGATCTGTACCAACCGCTGGCTGAGAGAGCCCATGCCAGTGAAGAAAACGCACTTGAGTCCTTGGCAAACACGCAGCCTGGGCATCACACGCTGCGATACTGTGACCCGAAGGCAGCGTGATAAGCCTGCAATCAACCACAACAGCGCTGCCGCCCGTCACGTCCCAGTGATGCCGACGCCGCGCCCGGCAGCCGCTCAGCGCCCGCCGGCGAGTGTCCGGGGCCGCGGCGCCGGGTCCAGCGTCCCTCCGTGCAAGTGCATGTGCGCGTCCGCCCAGTCCCAGCGCGGCTGCACGTTCGGCCCGCACACCACCACTACGCAGCAGCCTGCGCCGCGGAGCTGGCGCAGCAGGGCCATGAGCCTCGCCTCGCCGAGCGCCTCTGCGAACGCGTCGGCATCCTCCAGAAGGACCAGGGGGGCGCGGCGCAGCAGAGCGCGCGCCACCGCCAGGCGGAGCAGACCCGCGCCGGTGAGGGCGCTGCAACTGCCCTCGCCCAGGAGCGTGAAGTAGCCGTCCTGCAGGGCGGGCGGGAAGGTGGGCATGAAGTGGGGACGTAGATGTGGGGATAGGGAGTTGAGAAGGGGCGGAACGTTGGCTAACGAGGTGGCCGTTGATGGGGAAGGGGAGAGTGACAGGGCTGCGCGGATGGGGAGGGGGGAGCCTTGCTAGGCGCGGGTGGCGCGCTGAACGGCGCGGGCAGGAGGAGTGCCCCCAGATGCGCCGCGCCAGGCCAGAATCCCATCAGCTGCACGAGCCTATGCCAGCGGTCCGCTGTGCATTGTTGCATACGGTACCTAAGCGGGAGCAGACCCAGGCAATTCGGCACACAACGCCTCATGAGCATAGAGCAGGACCTTCTTTCCCTTCTGCCCTCCTCCCCGCCCTCCCGCCCGCCCGCAGACGCGCGGAGAGACGGCTCGCATCCCACCTTGAGCGACATGGCCTCGTCGTGCAGCCCCGCCGCCTGGCAGGCGCGGCGCACGTCGGCGGTGCCCACCCGATGGTCGGGCGCCGCCAGCGCCACATTGTCCTCCAGCGTGGTGCGGAAGAGTCCGCACATGGAGCTGGCGAGCGGCGTGGCGCACCGACGCGGCAGCAGGCGACGGCCAGGATCGGGGAGGGGGACAGGGCAGATGCGGTGACAGGGCGGCAAGGGTCAGCGGAGGTGGAACGACAAAGGTACGGTGCGAAGCAGGGTGGGGCCGCCAGCCGGCGGAAGCATTTTGCCCCTCTGGATGCACGTCGCAGCCTTGGTCAGAAAGCGCCTGTCGTGCGCGGCGCGCTGCATGGAGCGGCCCGAAGTACTCAGTGGGCTCTGTGGGAACCGGTCCGGGTCCATCTAAACGGCTTATGGGGTACCCACCGGCTGATAAGCGCCACCTTGGAGCGAGGCGGCCGCAGGTCGTCATGGCGAAAGCTGAACGCCGCCCATTCCCAGTCCGCCGCCCCACCGGCGCCGCCGGACCCCGGCAGCGGCGGCAGCGGCGGCGGCCGCGGCACGGGAGCGGTGGCAGCAGCGGCAGTCTCCGTGGCGCCCCCCGCGAAGGTCTCAGCGCCACCGCCGTCACCGCTGCCGCTGCCGTCACCGTCAGGGCCACGGGCACCATCGGCGCCCCGGTCGCGGCGCAGGAGGCGCTCGAGCGGCGAGGGCCCCAGCAGCGCGGCGGCGGAGGGGAGCGCTGAGGTGGGCAGCTGGAAGGCCAGGTTGCCCTTGTAGGGCGGCATGCGCAGCATCAGCAGCGACAGCAGGCCGTGCAGGCCTTCGGGGTCGTCCCCTGCGCCGGCCAAAGGGCAGGCGAGTTGGCGACAACACGTACACAGCGCACAGCACAACACAATCACAACATGAAAAGCTAAGCGCTGTAGGAGGGCAGACCCGGACAACGCTTGCTCCGGCGCTGAACGCATTCGCCCCCACGTTTTGCCCTGCGGCACTCAAGCGTGATTGCCCCAGCATATACGGGCATTGACAGGGGCCATGAGCACGCACCGCCTCGCCCGCCGCCTGCCGCCACGGACGGCCACGGCCCCACCCACCTGATATGACCACCGCCTGCCCCGCCTGCACCTCCAGGTTGGCGTCTCGCAGCAGCAGCCTGTCCGTGCGGCCGCGCGTCGTCAGGTGCACCCCGCTCAGCTTGAAGCCGCCCCGCAGCCGACCGAAGTCGGGGCGTGCGGGCCGCGGCGGCCCGCCGCCAGCCCACCAGCGGGGCCCTCGGCCGCCGCCGCCACGGCCTGCCTGGTCCTCGTCACGGCCACCGGCGGTAGCGGCGACGGAGGAGCCGGTGGTGCCTACGGGTGAGCCCGCCGCAGCAGCGGCCTCGAGGTCGGGCCCGCGTTCGCTAGCGTGCTGGGCGGCGCGGGGCCCCAGGAGGGGCTCTGTGAGGGAAGCCCCCGAGGGGTCGACTCCGGCAGGGGTTGCGGCAGCGGCGGCGGAAGCGCGGGCAGGTCTTGCGGAGGCCTGCTGGGCGCGCCGCTGCTGGCCGCCGCCGCCACCAGTGGCGCTGGCTGCGGCGGCGGAAGGCGTGGCTGCTGCGCTGGAGCCGTCCTCGCGGAAGAGGCTGCGGCTTGTGTGGCGGGAGGCGGGCTCCAGGTCGCCGCTGCCACCGCCACCGCTTCCGTCGGCGCCGCCGCCTCCAGGCTGCGCGCCAAAGGTCCCCCGGTCGTGCAGCTCG
Organism: Gonium pectorale; assembly: GCA_001584585.1. NCBI lineage: Eukaryota > Viridiplantae > Chlorophyta > Chlorophyceae > Chlamydomonadales > Volvocaceae > Gonium > Gonium pectorale. Next base: position 2,610,733 of record LSYV01000002.1, read on the forward strand.
ACCAGCCGCTCGACGCTGCCCAGCCCCGCCATCAGGCGCACCCAGCTGTCGCTCGCCTAAGGGCCAAGAGAGCCCCCGGGGTGAAGGGGGACGGGGCGGTGCGGGAGCGAGGGAGTACTGAGCGCGGCCGGGCCGGGCGAGGGTCAAGTAACGCTGCACGGGGAAGATGCCGCCGCCCACAGGACACGCGCCGCCTTCCTGTGACGCTGCATCTGCACCCAGGCTGGACGCGCCTCTAGCCTTCACACCACCCTTCCTCATTACCTCCAACCGGCGCTTCGTTGATCCCCGCTCCTTTTCTCCTCCAAAGCCGACCTGCCTTTCCGCACCCGAAGCCTCACCTGCTTCAGGCCCTTCTGCAGCCAGCTGCAGTACTGCAGCAGCGCGATAAGCGACCCCACGCTGGTGGCCCCGTCGAAGAGCGCCGCGCCGCCCAGCGCCAGCACGCTGAGCCGCAGGCAGCTGCTGAGGGCGGACGTGGCGGCGGTGTGGCCGGCCAGCAGGCAGTTCAGGCGCAGCGTGGCGGCAAAGTAATCGGACGCGAAGGCGCGGTAGTCGGCCACCGCGCGGCCCTCCAGTCCCAGCGCCGACACGAGCGGCATATGGGCGAAGATGGAGAGCGTGAAGCCGAACATGCGGCCCATAGCCTGGCGCACGGCCAGGTTGAGCCTGGGGGCCGGGGTGTGGCAGCGACGGCCACCGGGGCGGTTCGAGGGCAGGAAAGGACGGGAGAGCGTGACAAGGGGGTGCGGCTTCCAGTGGCCAAGTGGTATTGGGCTTAAACAACAGCCTCTCATAAGAGGCGGACATAGCGCAAGCCATTTCTTGCCCTAGGAGATGCCGTGAGAGTGGGCGGTAGCCGGTGCAGGTCGGCACGGCGCTGGGGGGTGCAGACGCCGCAGCGCCGCAGCGCCTTACAATCTCCGGCGGCCACATGCCAGGGACACGCGAGCCTGGTTGCTCTCCCCACTTCCCACCGCCTCCCGCCGCTTATTGCAGCACCCACCCACCTGCGCAGCCACAGACCCATCACGCCCGCCTGCGCCACGTCAATCAGCGCCACTGCGGCAAACACCGCGGCCAGCTGCGGCGCGGACCGGAGCAGGTGCCCCGCCGAGCTGGCCAGGAACAGGGCGGCGCCTAGAAACAGCGTGGCGCCCTCAGCCAGCTGTGGGGCATCAAGGCAAGGTACAGCGACGCCACATTGCACGACCGGCCAACACATCGACTGCAGAATATCAATACAGGAACAGCGCTACGGCGCCAGAAAAGTGCTAACCCGCTGTGTGGGTGTTGAGGACGGACGGCCCGCACGCACGCCCGCGCTCGCTCACTCCGTGAGCGTGCTCTCAGCGTCCGTTGGCGCTCCGTCTCCGGCAGATGGTACATGGCACCCATTGGTGCAACACAACTCACCCGGTAGATGGTGCCCGACACAAGTCCCCGCAGCGTAAGGGAGTCCCCACTGGTCCGGGCCATCAGCTCGCCCGGGCTGAGGCGCGCGAAGAAGGGCAGGTCCTGGAACACCACGTGCTCGAAGAAGCGCCTGCGAGTGCGTGGAGGCCAGGGGAGGAACGGGGTGGGGGGTAGGTGGGTGGATGGGTGGGCGCAGGGGATCAGACGGGACTGCAGCGAGAGCAAGGGGCAGGTGGGGAAAGAAGGAAAGGCCGCCGCGGGCGCCCTCGTGGGCTCCTGTGAGCATAGGTCGCGCATGGGCCAGGGGGGGACAAGTGCACGGGCTTGATGGCGGCAGCGGGCTGGCGGGGAATGCGCACCTGAAGAGCTGCCGCATGGCGTTCCGGGCGAACAGCTCCATGGCCAGTTTGCCGCCCAGCGTGAGGACGACGTCGGTCAGGACCAGGCCTGCGGGCGTGAGGGGGCAGCGAGAGCCGAGAGGCCCAGGGCAGCCCGGAGCAGCCTTTCACATTCGCAATGCAGTGCACCACGCCCCGTAACGAGGTTCAATCTGCACGATGCGGCAGCCGAAGGATCAGAGCTCACGTCGGCGCCGGCACGCTCAAGCTCACACATCAGCGATGACGTCTTGCGGAATACGCGCGCCGCGCACGGCGCTGCTGAGGCCGGCGCCAAAGGTGAGGGCCGCCACGGCCGTCACCGCCACCCCACGCCACGCAGCCCGTGCAGCCACCAGACCCCACCCACCCGCCGCCATGGACAGGTTGCTCCAGAAGAGCTGTGTGTCCAGCATGTTGAACGCGTCGAACAGCGCCGCCTCGACGCGCGGCAGGCACAGCCGCGCCGCCAGGCCGCTCAGCATCAGGCCGTACGCCGTCAGCAGCAGCGCCTTGTCGATGGACATGACGCCCACCTACGCCCCCGCCGTACAGCATAGTCTAGTTCGATGCCGTACGGCAGACCGCGTCTTTCATGTGCACAAACGCATGTATACGGTACGTGGATGCAGCAAGGCCAGGCGGTATTCAATGATGGGACAATCCTTTGAGCTGCTCCTTTTCAGTCTTCATAAACACGACGGCATGGGAGCAGGCGCCGTTGCTGCTGAGACCTGGCGGCGTGATGCCACACGCTTACCACAAACATGATCAGCTTGCCCAGCGTGGGTCGCTGGCGCTGGCTGACCTCCGAGTCCTGCACAAGCGGAGCGTAGTCTCCGTCGTCACCTCCGCCTCCGCCGAAGAGCCCGCCTCCAGTGCCGTTGCCACCCGCGGCCTGCGCAGGACATTATCACAAGGAGGAAGCGTTGCACCTTTTGTATGCTTCAAGTTGCCCACTCCCGCATCACTCGGGGTGCGTTGTTTGGATGAGTCATGCCAGCACGACACGGCGGCAAACAGAAGCAACAGCCCGGCATGCATCGCACTATTGCATATACCCTACCCGCCTGGTCAAGCATCATCCGTGACCCACAACTTCAGGCTGACGCAAGCCAGATGCCCCACCGGACCCCACCTGGTAGAACGAGTTCAGCGTCTCCTGCCCTGGGTCCGCGGCAACGTCCCCCAGCTCCGAGAAGCGCAGCCAGTAGGCGGGGGTGTCCGCAGCTCCGCCCCCGGAGCGGCCGCCGCCACCGCCACCGCCACCGCCAGCGCTGTCGGCCCAGGCGGGGGAGCCGGCAGCCCAGGGCCCGGGCCCGCTGCCACCTCCGCCGCCGTCGTGGCGCGCACCCGGCTCGGCCCTCTGCCTGGGCAGTGCCGGCGTGGGTCGAAGCGTGGGAGCGGCAGCAACTGTCGCCAGCCCTGCCGCGCTGCCGTCGCTGCTTCCTGCTGGTTGATCGCCAGCACGGGCAGCGGCGGCGGGCTGCGTCGCACGGCCGCTGTCGGCGAATGGGGTGGAGGCCGTGGCGCCGGGCGCCGCGGCGCCATCGCCGGCGGCGGCGCCCGCCGTGGTCGCCGTGGCGGCGGCTTCCTGCTGGAAGCGGCTGGATGCAATAAGCTCCTTTAGGGCTGCGTTGTTACGCCTGGGGGCAAAGGAGGAAGTGCAAGGGTCGCATGCATTCGCAACCTGGGGGCTCCAGAGGGGCCCACATGCGAGCTACGGTAACCCCGTGCGCCCGCCATCCGCAGCTGCGGGGAGTCGGAAGGCCGTTCCCAGGTACGCTGGTTGGTCTTGGGCCCAGCATTGCAACGCGGCTCCAAGGTGACGAGAGGAAGGCCATGCTACAAGGAACCGCAGTGGGGCGGGGCCCTGCGTCCGCACCTGCGCCGTTGCCGCTCAGCCCCCTCCAATTCTCGCAGCGACCGCTCCGCCGCTATAGCGCCGCTGCCAGCGCCGCTGCCAGCGCCCTCGCTTTCGCTGTCGTCACCGCCAGCTCCGGCGCCACCCGACAGCGCCTCCTCAGCCTCCGTCAGGCCTGAGCCCGGACCAGCCCACGAAGCTACCCTTCCTGCTCCGGAACCCGCCCCTGACAGGACGCTGCTCGCTCCGGAGCCCACGCGTGGCGTCGGCAGAAGGGCCTCCCGCAGCCTTTCTACGTCCTTTTGAAGCTCCTGCTCCAGAGCTATTGTACCCCCTGCCTGGCCTTGGTCCTGCCCCAGACTGCTGCCAGCGCCCGGCCATGAGCCGCCGCCCGCCGCCGCCGCCACCCCGTCGGGTGGATGGCCGCCGCCGCCCAGCGCAGCCCCGCTGGCGGCGCGACGCATTACCCGGTAGATCAGGCCGCCGCCCGCCGCCGCCGCCGACTGAATCGCCTGCCAGCGCAGCTTGCCGGCTGTGGTGCGGGAGGGGAGGGGTTCAGTGCAGCGCGGAAAGTGCGGGTGGCTAGAACGTGGAATCACTGCGCGGGAACTTTGGAGCTGCCGCCTCCTTCCCCCCTTAGGGGACATCACCATGGCTTTCAGTCCACCCAGTCCCATGCGTGCTAGGCCGTGGACGCGATTGTCCTCATGCTGGACAAGCGGTTTCCTTTCTTTTTGATCGCAGCTCACGGTCAATCAAGCGCCAAGCCACAGACCCGCTTCCTACCGACCCCCACCCCCACCCCCACCCCCCATCCTCGCTCACCCGGGACGTCCGGCTGAGCAGCGCCCACCCGCTCCCAGCTCAGCGGCAGCCTGGCAGTGCCGCCTCCCGGGGCAAGAGCCGTCACTCCGCCGCCTTCACCGGCCGCGGTCCCGGGCTGCACCGCCGCGGCTTGCCCAGGCTCATGACCTGCTTCCGGAGTCGGCTCCAACCCGACGGCGTTCATGGGCGCCTCCGCGGGCTCCAGGGACCGCACTGCTGCGGCAGCAGCGGAGCGCAGGAAGGCGGCGGCGTCAAAGACCGCCCCGCTCTCAATGTAGTCTATGAGCTGCTCCGGGAAGGTGAGCAGCCCCAGGTCCAGCACGCTCTCGTCCGAGGGCACGAAACCTGAGCGCGGCGAGGTGTGGGGCGGGCATGGAGCGAAGTGAGGGCGGGGGAAGTGGTGAGGCAGGGCAGGTGGGGTGGGCGGCACGAGGGAGTGCATGAGGGAGCGCATGAGGGGGCGCATGAGGGAGCGCCTGGGTTGCTAGGGGATGGGCGCTGAATGCTGCACAGCCGCGATGCGGGTACGGATGTTGGCGCCAAGCGAAACCTGGCTGCACCTTTCAAGGAGCTCGTCAATGAACGCCACGTTGTTCGGCATTGTGCGAGCAAGCGCCCACAATAGCCTGCCACCAGCCAACGAACGCAGGCAGCGACCGGGTTCACCCACCGGTCCGTGCGGAGCGCATCTCCTCCGCGATCAGGCGGGCGGCCGTGGCGGCCTTCTTCCCATCCACCCAGCGCTCCACGCCCTCCGAGTCCAGCGCGTTGAGCACGAAGCGGCCGCCGTGGCGGGACACCTGCGCGTTCACCTGCGTGTGCGGGAGACCCGGCAGGGGGCGGGGAGACAGTACGCGCGGACAGATAGTCTGGACGGGTGGAGCGCATCCAGCGGCGTCGAGCGGGCAAACCCTAAAACCCAGCGGGCAAATCCTAAAACCCATCGGGCAAAGTCATGCGCCGCGATCCCCGCACTGCGGCACGGTAGGTGGACCCAGCCTGACCAGCCCGCCCACCTCCTGCAGCAGAAGGCCCCACAGCATGTTGACGCCGCCGGCTCTCCGCAGCTCCCGGCGGTGCAGGAAGCCAATGCCCACAAGGTGGTCGATTGCGGCCTGTGGGAGGTGGACAGCCGGGGGCCCAGGCGAGGTGCAAGAAGATGGACGGGCTACGGGGTGTGGGAGGCGTCGGAGGAGCTACGTCAGGGCAGGCGAGGCACACACACGGGGTCGACACTGCTCGACAGCAGCACTCTGTGCTGCCCCCGATTCCTATTCTGCATGGACTCGCTCGGCAAGAAGAATACATTCTGGCGCCGCCTGCTGCCACACCAGGTCCCCGCTCACCTTGCGCATCCCACCCCCCCACGCACCCCTCCAAGCACCCCCGCCTGCACCCCCGCACCCTCGCCGCCTTGCACCCGCGCACCCGCCGCGCCCCGCCCGCGCCCCGCACCTGCATCCTGGCGTCCTCCTCGTGGAAGGGCCGCAGCACCTTGAACAGCTCCGTCTTGGTCAGCCCCACACGCCGGTAGTGCGCCCAGGTGGCGGCATCGAAGGCGTAGTCGCTGCCGTGGCCTTTGAGGTAGCGCACCAGCGAGCGACACACCTGGGGGCAGAGGGGGTGGCAAGCGTTCGCACTGGAGGAGCATGACTGCATGCGGCGCTTGCCGTCCCGTTCCCAGTGGGCTGGGCAGGGGGGTGGAGGCGGGATGGGGAGGGCGGCAGAGGCGGGACGGGGCGGGGCGGGCTGACGGCAAGACGGTTGGCGAGGTGCCGCACCGTCGAGGGCCGGAGCCGTCGGGCACGGACGCTCGGTAAAAGGCCGCGGGGTGGCGCTGTCACCCACCTGCACGGCGACACTGCTCCCGAGCCCGCACTCCGGCCTCAGTCGTGGTCCCGCCCAGCGGTGTCCAAGAACGGTATGCAAAGGCGCAACCATGCCGCGCTCCCTCTGCGTCCAGAAGCGGCGACGCGCGGCCCCCTCCCATGTCCTTCGCCCCCCGGTGCTGGCCCGCGCCCCGTCAGCCCCTCCACCCACCTGCTGGCTGGCCGTGTACGGCGTGCCGTCCCGCTCCAGCTCCCACACCAGGTGGAACTCGGTCTTGAGGGCGTGCACGCAGGGGCGGATGAGATCGGCGGCCACGTCATCTCGGGCCTAGCATTGGAGGGAGGGGGAGGGGAGAGGGAGGATTGGGGAGGGGGAGGGTTACTCAGTCCGTGTGCAAGCTGAGCGATGACTGAAGAGTAGGGCACTTAAGGCGCGTCCATACCATACCACAGTAGAGGGACTTGACTTTTGTGGCCGCGCCCGCATGGAGGAGGCGTGGCCCACTGCATAATGACGCCGCCGGAGGTGATGGCGCAGAAACCGAGAAGGAGAGTAGTAGTCTAGAGCTAGGTAAGGAGAGATAAAGCGGCTGACCTAGAAGAAACTAAGGAAAACTGCCACAGGCTGCTATGCTTGTGCAGTGCGCTTACGTGACCCGACCCCCGCCACCGCGCGCACAGACACAAAGCAAGGCAGCGCGCCGCGAATCCGCCATACGGTTTACCCACCTGTGCGCAGAACGGAGGGGGCGGTCGCCGAGGGCAGGCACCCGCATGGCGAGGGGAAATCGGGGGAGGGGGAGGCAGAGAGGGGGCGGGGAGAGGGGGCGGAGGGCGGGGAATGGCAGGGAGGAGTGAGTAGTCGGTGGGGCAGGGGCAGTCAGGGAGGCGTTGAAAGAGACAAGCGGGAGGACTTGGCCCGCGGAGCGGCAGGGCTCGTCGCGCCTGCAGCGTTCGATGCCGTACCTGTTTGGTGTAGTACAGGTGCGCCTTGCCGGGAGCGGACTTGAGGATCAGAACCTGGGGCACAGGATCCGCAGGTGAAGGGAGGCATTTCATTGGAGTGGAAGCGGAGGCGCTCCGACCTGCAGAACGCTGCAGCACAGATGAGCAGCCTAAGCCGTCGGGGTTCAGGGCCCACAGGCAATAGCCCGGGCCTCGTTCACAAGGGCGCATCTAAACCCTAGCTCACGCGACCCCTCACATGTCGCCTACACCGGCCTGTGACTCACCTCGTTCTGCGTCACGTCGCGGCTGATGAAGTACTCGGCGAGCCACTCCTGCGCGGGAAGTTGAGCGCGCGGTCACGTGACGGCTCTGTCCTCGTCCGGAAGAGTCGGGTCACACGTTGGGCAACGAAAAGCCTTGCGGAGCAAAGCGGGGTTCCAGCCGTAAAGCGCGCCCCGTCCCAGCCAGGCGCTCTCATCTTTTGGCGGCTGTTCTCTGCCCGCGCTTGCAGAGCGCTGCGCAAGTGGAGCCACTTGACTCCGCTTGGGCGGTGCACTCAAGGGGGCGGGTCCACCCACACGGCCTGCAGCCTGCAGCCACCCATCCCCCGGTACGCCCCCGTCTCCCCGCCCCGCAACCTCCCCTCCTCGCCGCACCTTGCTGAGCACCTCCACGTCCTGGGCCTCCAGCGTGAGTCCGCCCAGCCTGCAGCCGGTCACCGCCTCGCGCGCCGCACGCCGCGCCTGCAAGAGCGCGTAGGGTGTTGCTGCTCGCATGCTCGCGACTCGCGGCCCGCCCACGGCGCAACAGGTGAATGGGCCACCGTGTTTTGCAGACAGCAGGGCAGGCTCGGGGAAACGCCTTAGCATGAAAGCCCGGCGGTGCGAGCCTCTCCTCCGCGCCATTCGCCAGGGGTCTATGTGCTCTCTGCCCTCCCAATCTGTCCGCGCTTTGCGTACCGACATGCGTTTGCATGAACCCCTCTAGCCCCTCGAGCACCGCCGCCGACACCGGCCGGTCCCACCTCTGGGCTGTAGTGCTCCACAAACAGCAGCACGTCCACGTCGAACGAGCCGGGCGGCTCGGGCCGCCCGTACTTCTCCTTGAGCAGCTTGCGTGCGATGCCGCCCTTGAGGCCCATGCCTGGGAGGGGCGCACGCACGGCACAGCAGCTGGCCTCACGCGCAAACGATCAGGGCAAAGTCTTTCAGGCATGGAGGTTGAACAGCTTCGGCGCAGGGGTGTGGAGGCCGTGCGACTAGGCTGCGTTGCTGCAGGCACCGCCCTTCCTCCCCTCTCCTTGCACGGCCCCACCCACCAACTGGCAGGTCCTCCACGAACGCGGCTATGTGCGGCGAGCGGTCCCACAGCTCCTCCAGCGCCAGGGGCTCCACGGCCACCACCACCGGCTGTGACACCAGGCGGTAGTGCACCTCGGTAACCTGCGGTGGGCATTCGGTCAAATGGCTTCGGAGCCACGAGGGCAGGGTGGGCAACCCGCGTAAAGGGACTGCAATCGGTACTCACGGGCCGCGGCGTGAAGAGCGCAGGCACAAGCCGCCAGCGCTGCAGCAGGTGGTGGGCAGCAGCCGCTGCGCCGGCGAGGAGCACCACCACTGCCAACACGTTGAGAATGACGTCCCAGGGGAGCGACGCGACTGCGGGTGCGCAGGCCGAGAAATGCGACGGGGGCGTTGAGATGGCGGGGAGAGTACAGAGCGGCGTTCAGCGGGGTTGGCAGGAAGTGAGGTGCAGGCTGCGGCTGGAGGGGATGTGGCGATAAGGAAAACGTTGGCGGCTGTGTATTGCAGCGGCGATAGCGGCAACCGTACTGACAGCATCGGCACTGCGCGAATGCAGAAACTACCCTGGTGCGTTTCGGCTCGGCTAAGGCGGCAACAAGTTGGCCAGACCCACCTGCATCCGTGTCCAGGTAGTACGGGTAGGCTATCAGGTCGCCTGGATTCGTACCGCACGTGCCGTAAGTCAGCATGCCGTACGAATCCTCATGAGCGTCCCATGGGTCTGTCCCAAGTGGATCGCCTGCCAGCAATCGGTCTCGGTCTGGATCAGCGGCTGCGCCACCCTCACCATCCTCACCGGCGCCACGGACCTGAACCGAATACTTTCCCACCAAGCCGCTGCTGCGACCACCGCCGCCACTACTGCCGCCACCACCACCGCCGTATTGTTGCGCGGCGCTGGTGCCGTTGCCGTCCCATCCCGATACCTCAGCCCTCGCGCTGGTGGTGGCTGCAACGTCGGCGCTGACTTTTGCTGCGCCTGTGCCCGCGAGGCGCTGTGCGCCGCCCAGGTGCGCAGCCGAGTGCACAATGTCGGAGCAGTCCTGCGGCCGTAGGCTGCCGCGGGAGAGGCACACGCGGACCTCACGCAGCACCGCCATGCCTCCCTTGGGGGCGGCCGGCGCGCAGGCGAGGCCGATGAGCGGATTGAAGGCAGACCCGAAGGCGTTGGTCAGCGCGGCGGTGATCTGCGGTCCCGTTGGTGGCCGTGCAGGGGTGGGGGATGTGTGCGGATTGGAGGGTCTGGGGCAAGAAGTCGGTACCGAGTTATAACTGCAGCGCAAGTTTGCAACGGTGCCTTCCCCATGCGACGCGGGGATGTATGTGCGATTGCCTCACAGAAGGGCTAAATGATGAGGATTCCTCTCCCGGGCACAGGGTTTAGAAACCTGAGCAGGCATTTGTATACGCGAGCCGTCTGGAATCGGCAACACGAGCCTTCCCCAGGCCTGACCATAAGCCATGCTCACACAGGCGGGTACACATGGGGCAGAGGCCCAGGCCGGGGGCTGCCGCACCGTCCTGCCGTACTCGCCTGCTCCAGGGTGTACTGCCGGCTGTTTGACGGCTCTATGTGGGCAGCTGACAGCACCGCCCGGACGTCGATGTGGATGGAAGCTGCGTAGACGGCTTGGAAGTAGGACAGCTGGTCCATGCCAGAACAGGTGCCGTGCCTGGGGCCAGTGCACCGCCTCGCTACCCGCCCAAGATCGTGCATTGCTAGGACGTATGAGTATTTTATGGAGAGAATCCGACGGGTGTATAGACTCTTGCAATGGAAGGCAGCAGGGCACGGCAGCGGTAAGCAGGCAAACTGCGCACAGGTTCATACCTATACAAGCAAAGTGCCATGGCCATTACAACGTGGGATTGCTGAATACCGCACCTGCTCCATTCATGCGACCAAAAGGTGTAAAGGTTTTCGGGAAAGACGGTCGTGGTGGGGCTCCGCAAGTAGTACGCCAAGCTTCGGGTGAAGGGCCCCAGTTGCGCCGCCTCAAAGGCCTCTTTGGTGCAGTACTCTGGCAAAGGTCCCGACAGCCTATTTGGCACAAAGGGGTTAGCAGGCAGTCAACACGCCTTCGGCACTTCTCGGATTCATGCAGTGCATGCACATGTCTGGCGGAAGGCCCTCTTCAGACGATAAACTTGCACCACATGGAACATAAAATGGAGACCCCGCACATATCCACTGTGCTAAGATGCCAGGCGGCGGTGCAGCACGCCTGACTAACTGCCCACGCCCAACCACCGAAAAAACGTGACGGTCAGAACGTGAAGGAGCAGCGTCAACCCTGCGCAGCGTAATATCTTACAATTGTCTTGTTGTTGCTCACCGTGTCGGCCATAATCCATGGCACCAAAAGCCCGGGCTCGCACCGCCGCTGGCTATTAGGTGCCGCACCCGTCCATGTGAAACCGACGAGATAACTGATGCCGGCCAAAACGTCGAAAGTACGAAGACATCGAATGAGGGGAGGTCTGAAGGAGGAGGAGTTGGTCGACTCGTCTCAGCTTGCTTCGCAAGCACCACTAAATTGCAGGTGGCAATAACAAGTGTCACATGGATCCAATATAGCGCTGTATGTTGCGCCATTGCCTGGTTGCAGTCAGTTTTTCAAATGAAAAGCAGCTCCAGGCACTGCTCCATTTTTGGTATTCCCAGGGGTCGCTAGTTGGGCTCTAAAGCGCAACATAGTATCTCGACCGGGGTGGGGGTTGACATGTGGGCGTTAACATGGATCCCATTGGGACGAGCAATGCAGGCCGCTTCAATCGCGAGTGACTTATGTGCCACAAACACATGTACACATACGGACATGCAAACACCCAGTAGATGTCTCTTTTGCGATGCAACCCTTCCGAAGTTCGGACCTTGCCTGACGCACTAGAGTGCAAGCAATACAACACGCATTCGTTTGGCTGAAGCCTGGGGCGCGACGCTCACATGGCGGCTAGTACGCATCCCTCCCCTGTAGAACCCCACCTCTACAGCCCTGAGCTTTTAACAGTGTGCGAGCAGCTGCCCAAGGTGGAGCTCCATGCGCACCTCAACGGTTCTGTGCGCCCGCAAACCATACGGTATGGGCCCTTGGGGTTTGGGGTCGTGGGTTGGTCAGGTTGGTCGGCTGCGTAAAAAAGAGAAATCTGCAGAGAAAGAGGGAGCCATCGTGCGTACATCCATGCAGATGGGCTTCCCCTTTCTTTACAGCTTTCTGCATTAATGATAAACTAGTACGGGCGGAATGGGGATGTCGCGGCCCGAAGGTGCACTGGTGCTTGTGCATCCCTGGTGAGCAGGAGCGCCGGTTGGGCTTGAGGAAGGGGCCATGTTCCTTTTACACTCTCTTCCAACCAAAGCCCCAAGCCCCGCCACATCTTCATTCAGGGACATACTCCACGAGCGCTCCCTCGCTGGCGAGGCTGTCCCAGTCAGCGAGGAGCAGCTGAACGACCTCTGCGGTGAGCACCTGCCGACGAATAGTCACGCGGGCACAGCCCTCGCCCGCGGCCCGCCCTGCCTCCGCCTCCCGTACCCGCAGTACCCAACTTGCCAAACGCGCAAACAACTACACTTAGCTGCACCCTGCCCTCTACCCGCGTGACCTCGACCTTCCCCTTATTGTTTCGCCCTGTATCCTGCTCTTGCCTCCGGCCCCCCCCCGCCTCCGGCACCCAGCCGGCGGCGAGCGCTCGCTGGCGGACTGCTTCCGCCTGTTCGACATCATCCACGCCATCACCACCACTCATGCAGCAATCTCGCGCATCGCCTCGGAGGTGGTGCGCGACTTCGCGGCCGAGCGGGTGGTGTACCTGGAGTTGAGGACCACGCCCAAGGCAGGCTTCATGGGGTGTCGGACACGGGGCAGGAAAGTGTCCTTTGCTGGTGGGCCCAAAGGCTGACGCAGCCGACGTCTTGGGCTTGGGACCATGGGAGGGGTTGGTTGCCTCTAGGGGAGTGGACGAACCAGGTGGCAAGCGTGGCGGCGTATGCACGTGTGCCTCCTGGGCCGTTCAGCGCCCACTCTGCCGATGCGCATGCGTCTGGATCTGCAGGCGCGCCCAGAGTACGGCATGACGAAGGAGTCGTACGTGGAGGCCGTACTGGATGGCGTCGACCAGGCGCTTCGGCAGCCCCGGCGGCCCGGCCAAGTACAGTCGCATCCGCAATACCAGCAACCGCTCCAGGCTGGGACTGGTGATGGCGCAGGGACAGCGCCAGCGTTGGAGGCGGCAGCGCGTGCGGGTGGTCCGCAAGCCGTTGGCGAGCATTGCTACCAGCAGTCGCAGCAGCAGCGGCCATTGCCCAGCTCTGGGTCGCAAGACGACGACCCGATCACAGTCAAGTTATTACTCAGCATTGACCGGCGGGAGGATGCGGCTGCGGCCATGGAAACGGTGGGTTCTTGCGCCCGCCGGCGACCTCACCGGCCCGTCGTGGTCTGCACCCTCGCTGTCTTGTGCGTGCCGGTTCACCTTGAGCCAGCGGCTTGCCCTGCTCAGTCCCTGCTCACACGCCTGCCCCTCGCCACACAGCACCACATCGGTTCAACACCTCAGTGCACTCATAGCGCGCCCAATCCGCCCCAATCACACCCAACGTGACCCAATCATTGCACCCAACCCGGATTCCATGCAACCTCTACGCCTCAATGCATCGGCCCCTTGGCCCTGGCATGGATACAATGCAACGCGTGCGTCCGACCCTTACCTGGCGAGAGCACTGTCCCCCCTCTCAATCCCCGCAGGTCCAGCTGGCAGCTCGCTACCGGCACCGGGGGGTGGCTGGCGTGGACCTGTCAGGGAACCCCTACGTGGGCGGCTGGGACGCCTGGCGCGGTGCGCTGGAGGCGGCCCGAGCGGCCGGCCTATTCGTGACGCTGCACGCAGCTGAGGTGCTGGCGCCTGCCGAGACGGCCGCCATGTTCGCCTTCCGGCCCGACCGGCTGGGGCACTGCTGCTGCCTGGACGCGGAGCTGGCGGCGCAGCTCAAGGTCGGGGTGGAGGGGGAAGGGGAGGGAGGTGAAGGGTGCACAAGGAGCGCATGCACGTGTAATGTGCCCTCCGGCTGGAAGGGCCCAGGCTTCACAGCTACCGGAGCGACCGGCCAACCTCGCAGGCGGCTCCTGTTATCCCGCTTTGGGCCGCTTGCGGGCTCTTCAGCGATGGCTCGGGCCGAAGGGCCTGTGACCCGCCCATGGCCAGTCAGCCCTCGAGCTCACCCCTTTCCGTCCGCACCCGCACCCGCCGGCCCGCAGTCCAGCGCCGTCCCGCTGGAGCTCTGCCTCACCAGCAACGTGCTCACGCAGAGCGTGCCCTCGTACCCGGAGCACCACTTTGCGGAGCTGTACGCGGCGGGACACCCAGTTGTGCTGTGCACGGTACGGCAGATACGGCAGATGCTATTGACGTGTCGGTGGCGACACGCTGCAGGCTGTCTGGTTGCCGTGCTGCGTAAGGCAAGCAGCAAGGTGAAGGGACAGCCTTCGACGGTGCCGCTTGTCAGCATGTATGCAAGGGAGTCGTGCGCTGAGTTTGGGGTGTACGGGGTCGTTGTACGTGTTCGGGGCCACACCTCAGCAACTCTTTGCGTTCCCGACAGGATGACTCGGGTGTTTTCGGCACCACTCTCTCCCGGGAATACGCCATCGCCGCATCAGCCTTTAACCTGCCAGGTGGGTGCCGGGACGTGAAGCCGGGCAGTAGCGGCCTTTGACAGGACTTGCTGAGCACTAGGGCTGGTGTGAACGTTGGGCGCTTTGTGGCACATACCACATACTGGTATGCATGTCGCTCGCATGGCGACTTGTACGCTGCTACCGCGCAGTGGGCCATGAGGTGGTGCAGAGCATCATTGTTGAGTGACGTTGGTGTGTGTCACACTGCAGCATGACGGCGATGCTGGGTGTGGACGCTGGCTTGGCAGCTGCAAACCCAGTTAGGGCCGTGTTTCCAGCTGGGGGGAGAGTGCGCGCCAGCTGTCCGCCATATGCACGTCACACGATACGTCATGACAGCTTCTTCCGCTGGGCTCAGCAGGATGGCATTAGAGGTTTTACACTTGCTGTCTGCGACCCGTGGGGTTTCACGGCGCGCTTCATTGCCGTTGCATACCGGGGTGCCAGGGCCCTGGCGCCCACGCATGCGCCCATGGTCAACACCCCGCACCTTGAGCCTGAACTCATACTTGAACCCACCCGCAGTGGCGGCACTGCATGAGCTGGTGCGCAAGAGCGTGGACTACATCTTCGCGGACGAGCAGGAGAAGAGCCAACTGCGCCAGCGGGTGGAGAGGGGCCTTGCAGAGCTGAGTTCGCGGTAGCTGAGCTTGCAAAACAAGTCCGTGACTGGAGCGTGCTTGGGCGCTGTGCAGCTGTTGTTCATGCGAAGGTTTGCGGCAGGCCGTACGGAGTCTACTCTGCTGATGCGAGAGGCGTCCGGCCACGGCAGCGGAGCCACGTAGGGGTGCTAGGCATCTGGCAGCTATGCACTGCCGGAGGGGGGAGGTGCAGGACACTGCGCTGCATCGATGTGAGACGTGTGGCATTCGGGGTCTGCCGTAGGACGGGCAGCCAGGGTGGATGACCTACCGTAGGGGGGACGTGGAGCGACACGCGCGTGACGTGGTGTGCATATTCGCGACCATGCGTGCCGAGCATGAGGGCAAAGTGTTGGATCCGGTGTGGACACCGAGCAGACTGAACATATGCGTACGGCAGTAGCTCCTTGCGCTCTCCTGGACAGGATGAGCAATGCTCTCGTGTCGTGCGTACTCAGCCGGCGTCTCGTGCGTACTCAGCCTGCGCACGGCCAAGTTTTGGCCTTCGGGCCGTGGAGCTGTTGCGTGGCAGCCGCCGGAGCGCGGACTTACCCCCTATGGCTGCATGATCCGCTATAAGCGTCACATGTACAGCCACTCGGGCCACATGTACAGCACAACCGACACAACCGCTACACGGCCAATCAGCAGCAATCAGATCGGCATTGCAGAATCACGCCGCTGGGCAGGCGCACGTGCCGCCACCACCACATTCACCGCGGGGTCATACATACGGACATGGCGCGTTTGGCGCCCTCGCGTTTTGTTAGACACCTAGCCTGAGCATCGTCCAGAGGCTTCAGCACCCTGCTTCCCAGCTCATAAAACAGAGAACCAGAAACGGGGAAGGCAGCCTCTACGGACATACACACCCGAGGGTGTGATGTTTCCAGCAGGGCGCCGAGTGCAAGGCATGGCGGGCGAGGTACACGAGCAGACGAGCCCTCCCTGTGTGTCACCAGAATAACTCCTACCTGCCCCGCCAACGCAGCGCACGCGTCCCATCCTGCGCTACACGTAGCGCCTGCTGTAGATCTCTCAGCCTCCCGCATTGTGAGCCTGATAGCTCCCGCCACCATCCCTGCAGCTCCACCGCCACACCCATTAAAGTGGTTGTTGCCCCGGTCATTCCGACCGGAATTACATGAGCGCCAATCCTCCTCATCGCCACGCCTGAGCCGTACCTTTTCCGTCGCCTATCCCGCACCCACCACCAATTTCTCTACACCCGTGAACCTCCCCCACAGCCACCGGTCCTCTACAGCTGCACGGCGCTCAACGGCTGTACCGACCCGCCAAGTACAGATGTATGGGCAGAACTACTGCTTGTTACGCCCGTACCCGTCGTCCCAGTCCACCAGCTCCACGGTACCGTCGCGTAGCAGCGGCTCCGCCTCCTCGGCCGGCAGGCTGATGGTGGTGCCGCTCAGGATAGTGGCGCGACCGTAGCTGAGGATCACCTCGCCCGCGTCCTTGAGCCCGCGCACCATGACCGAAGTGTCCTTGGGCGGCCGGGTGTCCTGCGGTGGGGTGCGTTGCGCGAGGGGCAAGGCACCACCCGCGGCCATGGTGAGCCCGTACAGCACACGCCCGAGAATGCATGGCCTCTCCACTGGCTATGCGCCTGCCCGGGACAGCACGGGCTCTGCTAGACCTGGTCACCACCAGTCCCAGGAGCGCAGGTACACGGCAAGTCCCGCACACTAGGGTGAGGGTTTGCGCAGGAGCGCAATCTGAAAGGGCTGGACACCCTCCACGCCGACGCACGGCCTGGGTGGGTGCACCAGACAGTCGGCAACCGAACGTTGTTAGACGTCATGACGTGGGCCCAGGAGCACGCTCTTCGGCTACACCTACCGGTAAGATCCCAGTACATGGCCCGACGCAGCGACGCAGTTATGCACGATTCCGCAGAACTGCAGCCCAGCCGCACAATGCACCATCACAAGTCCATACCAGGTACCCACCAACGTCAGATCCATGCCCACTCCCTCGTTTCGGGACATGTAGGTTGACAGCGCCCGCGAGTAGTCGTTGAAGAACTGGGGAATGGGCATTCAACCAACCGGCTGAGCAATCCAGCGTTACGTGCGTGTGCGGATCAACGGTCGAGCAATTTGCCGTTGGCCGCAAAAGCAGGGATCCACAGCTTCGATGTTGGGTGCATAGTGAGTGAACTGGTCCATACGCCGCGCAGCGGAGTTGCTACTTGTCAGAGGAGTTATGAGACGCTTTTGTCCCATCCACAGCGCTGAGGCGCCGACGCGGTACTGAGGGTGTATCCGTGTTCGGCAGCCCAATCTACGGGATTTCCCAGCGATGAGGAGACCAGCGCCTGTGCACGTGCCCCAATGCCGCGCCGCACCTGGATTTCGGCCTGGCAGCAGCGTGCCTTTTGCGCCTCTGGCAGCGCGCGCTGCGTCCATCGCATGTCCCGTAACCGCTGCATTCGCTCGTTCCTGTGACGGTACACAACACCGGGACCCGCGGTTTTCAAAAAGAAATTAAAAGAGACAGAGAACCTGCTCTTTCAAGTCAAGGCATGCGCTCTGCGGATCCTCAACACGGTCACAACGGGGCCTCTGGGCAGGGCCCTTCACGGGCGCAACTCTATATACAGCGCCAAGCAGCCTCACTCCCCTTCCGCGTGCCCTAGCCTGAAGACCGCGTTCCCAGAAACCGCACTCACATGTAGATAAGCATCAGGCGCTTGTTTCGTTTGATGCACTCGTAGTGCAGGCACATGGTCGTGGCAGTGACCTCGTCCACTTCCTGGCCCTCCCCTCCCTCCTCCTGTTGCCGCCGCCGAAGCTCGCTGCAGTGTGCAGCGATGGGCCCCTTTCACCCTACCCCAAATGTAAAAGCCAGGTGTCGATGCCTCCATTCCATCCGCGCACCTGACGATCGCCTCGGTGTGCGCATTATGCTCATCAATCTCTCCAAATATAAGCCGGATTAGCTCCTCCTGTGGGTCGGCACGCGGGAATGCGGTGAGTGCCTAGCCGGCTGTCGCGGGTCGACAGCTCTGGTGCATGATAGGTGCTATAAGCCGCACATTGTATGGTGACAGAGTCCCTGTTCCGTAGCTTTTAAGCTCTTTTAGCAAGTCGCGAGCCCTTCGCCCCAGCTCAGACATCTCGGCAGAAGGTGGTTTACATAAGAGGTAGGACTTGCTTTAGGATACACTTTGAACTATACATTATCATCATTATTGGGGTGCATTTGTTTGGGCGGGAGCACCGTCGTTACCTCCCTCCCGCCAGAACCAGCCACGACCAGCACGGCACCTTCCCTTTTCAGGTAGTGTACCTAAACCAATACACCGTGTCTCTTGGATCATGGTACATACGAAGCACAGCCAGTGAGGCACCGCAAGGACGCGATGAGCAGGTGACAAGCGGTATAGCCGGAGCTCGGGCACAACGTGAAACGATTCGCTTAGCCATGCGCCTACCGACGACGAATGGAAACGGACTGCCCTTCCGTGTGGTGCGCGGCCATGTGTTTTGCCTGCCAGGAACCGAGCCGACCCCAAAGCTCGGCAGCAACTCCAGGAGGCAGCGGCTACGGGGAGGCGACGTGCTCAGGCGAGTGGCATGATGCGGGTTTCTCAGCCAGCCAGGCCGTCAGCCCCACGGGCATTCCCGTACCTCCCCTCCGACAGGTGCACGAGCAGTCCAGCCGGCAGCGCGATGTGGCGCTACGCAGCCGTCGGCTGCTGGCTGAGCTTACGGGGAGTGGTGGCGGCCTATCGGAGGCGTCGCTAGCGTCTATGGGGGCTGATGTGCTGGCGGAGAGGGCTAAAATTGCCGCGGGCACCCTGCAGCGGTGGGCCGAGGTCCCACCCGCGGAGTGGCAGACGGCGCTGCAGCACCTTGCGATGCTCCTATCGACCGGTACGAGCGTGGGGGACGTAGACGTGACTGAGCATGTCTGCGCCGTACGCGCACCCCCTTGTGTGACGCAGTGGCTCCGATCTGCCCTTGGGGGCCCAGTTCGTGACGCGCAGCCGCCGAGCGCGGTTCAACTATAGCGTTGCATGCAGTGATCGGGCCAATCACATGCCTCACGTGCATCGATCAGCTGTAAGCTATGCGAGTGCCGGCCGCCTCCCGCAGGCAGCCACCAGCCGGCGGAGGCGGCGCGGGCCGCTGGGGCGGTGACCTCTCTAGCGGCGTTGCTGCAGCTGCCGCCCTCGCAACTGCCCCACGGTGGGTCCCTGAGGCTGTGTCCGGCAAAAAGCCTGGCGTTCCTGGATACTCTGCCCCTCTGTCACCTTCGTTTACATTGATGTGAGCGGGCTTCGCGGTCCTGCAGCCCGTTTGACGTGCTCGCCAGTGCTATGGAAGTAACGCAGCTTTGCATCGCCTCCCCAGTGGTGGTTCGCCATGGACATGGCATTCGGCGCTGATCTCACAATCCTGTGCAGAGACGGCGCGGCGCGTCGCCTGGGCCCTGGAGCTCCTGGTCAACGGCAGCCCAGACGCAGCGCGGGAGGTATCCGTCACAGCAACGCCTGCCATAGCCAGCCGCCTGGCGGCGGCCCTGACGGCTGCGGGCGCCGCGGGTGCTGGTCGTGTGGACGCCGGTGTGGAGCCCTCTCGCGACGAGGAGCTGCTGCTGGCGGACCAGCTGACAGCGGTGCTGGGCTCAACGGCAGGTGTGATGCGGAACAGCAACGAGGGACGCCCGACGGGCATCAGCCAACCGAAGCAGCTTAGGGACGAGCGAACGCAGGGCCTGCGCTGGGGCGTTGCCCTGTGGCACGGTGTCCGCTGGCGCGCCAGTACTGAGCGGTATTGTCTTGGCCGTTGGGCGTGTTTTTGTGTCCATGAAGGGTTGCACACATGTCCCTGTGCCATTCAACGTGTAAACGCGCAGCTTGGGGGCCGGAACATCAAGGCACGCTCTTGGCACAGGGGGCGGCGGCGCCCGTGCTGCAGCTCCTGCTGGCGACGGTGGACGCTGCATGCTCTCCTCAGGCCGCGCCGGAGGAGCTGAGGGGCTCGCAAACCGAGAGCATGGCGATTGAACCACAGCAGCAACAGCAGACGCCGCAGCAGGCTGCGGAGTCGCCGGCGACTCGGTGCTGTGCCACGGCTCTGTGGGCTCTGGGTATGCTAGTGCGGGGCCGAGGCGAGGAGGTGCGGGGCTGCGTGCGGGAGGGGGCCCTTGGGCACGTGTGGAGCTTGCTGCCTCGGGGGAATGGACCAGGGGGGCCTGTCTGTGACAGCTGCCCTTCTGCACGTGCGCAGAAACCAACATGGTGGCGGCCCGTTACGTCTTCTCTGCCAATAACGGTACTGCCAGACTGATGGAACAACGCCATCAACTCCGCTCGCCCCCGTAGGCGCTTCAACTGACCCTTCAGCCGGCGCTGCTCACCGGACTTCGCCGCATGCTGTTACAGCCCTCCACCAGCCCCTCATTGCTCCGCGAGGCCGCCTGGCTGCTGGCATTCATCAGCGCAGCGGGCGGACCCGACGCGGCGGCGGCGCTTGTGGAAGGCGGCGGCCTGCTACCTGGGCTGCTGCTTAGCACCATGCGATACGCGCAGCGGGCGGTGAGCGGCCCATGGGCGCCCGGAGCGGGGCCGGCGGGCAGGCGACGGCTCTGCTGACTCTTGAGGACAAACAAAACCGCACGGACTAGCGGGATGAGCACGCTTGCAGACGGGTCTGCGTATTAGTGCGCCATAGTTGCGTCCCATGTTGTGAGGCGTCGGGGCGTGGGCGGGGTCAGGCATCATGCGACCTGGCAGTCCCGTCGCTGGCAGTCGGCTGTGCACGCGACGCCAGCTTTAGGGTGCTGCGCGCCCAGGCCTCCCACAATGCTGCTTGAGGGCGTAGCCGCAACCTG
The DNA here is from genome assembly GCA_001584585.1 of Gonium pectorale. Taxonomy (NCBI): domain Eukaryota; kingdom Viridiplantae; phylum Chlorophyta; class Chlorophyceae; order Chlamydomonadales; family Volvocaceae; genus Gonium; species Gonium pectorale. The sequence goes on from LSYV01000002.1 coordinate 2,631,474, forward strand.
CATCCTCTGTTCCCGCATCGACTTTTCCCGCGCGGTAACGGTTTGGCCCCGTGCAGGCGGCGTTTAGCTCGGACGACCCGGCCGCCTCGGAGGCGGCCCAGCCTCTGCACCAGGTGCGGACGGAGCTGGGAAGTGGATTGGCATCGGACGGGGGAGTAGGGCTTGTTCCCACAAGATGAGAGCGAGTATAGCATCTTCGGGGGCACTTCATCCCGGGAAACCACCAGAAGCCGACAGAGCGGGAAGGCAGCGAAAGCGTTATCTGCACTGAAGCGTTGTTGTTATACAATTGCGCCAGTTTGACCGTTGCAGCCTCTTAACGTCTACACCACTGGTTGCGCCTTGTACCAAGAGCTGCACGCTGTTGCGCCCGGTGTGGCAGGCGCTGCTGCCGCTGCTGGCAGCCCTAGCCAACCTTGCCGCCGAGCCGCGCCAGACGCCCTTGGTGCTCGCGGAGCTGCAGGCCGCCAGGCCTCTCCCCGCCACCCCACCCGCTGCCAGCGGGGGCTCCGCCGGGCCGCCGCCCGCCGCTGCCGGCCACGACGTCGTCAGCGCGAGCGGCATGCAGGCGGTGGTCGCGTGCCTGGGCGGCCGTGTGGGGCACCGGGGCGTGGTGCGCGGCGCAGCGGCGCTGGCGGCGGCGCTGGCGTGGGGCGCGTGCCGCTCGGGCTCGGTCACCCTGGACGCGGTCCGGTCCGCGCTCGGCGACGCGGGAGTCGTCGGTGCGCTGGTCGAGGTGCTGCGCAGCGCGGCGCTGGACATCCGCAAGGAGGCGGCAGCGGCGCTCACGTCGCTCTGCCAGGGCGCTGCCGCCGCTGAAGGCGGCGGCGTGCCCGGCAGCGGCGGCGCCGCCGTCGCGGGTCCCGACACGCTGGACATGCTCCGCTCGCTGGGCATCCACAAGGGGCGGGATGAGCACGGCGTGCTGGCGGCCTTCCTGGGCCTGCTGCGCAGCCCGGATGCGGACGCGGTGCACGCCGGGTTGCGGTTCGTGACGTTGGTGCTGGGCGGGCTCAAGCGGGGGCCGCAGCTGGTGGAGAGCCTGGACGGCATCGACGCGCTGGAGGCCGTGCAGTACGGGACGAGCGGCTGCCGGGTTCCGGAGCTGCAGGCGTGGGCCGAGGAGCTGGTAGATCTGCACTACGGAGAGGAATACGGGGAAGGGGACGACGAGGACGGCGATGAAATCGAGGGGATGTAAGGGGGCGTGTTCAGGAAGAGTCACGATTGCTCTGCAGACGCCCCTTTCCTCTGCACACGCCCAGGTCCCCTATGCTTGTACCTGGGCGTCTGTGTTTTGCTTCCGCAGTTGTGGCAGCTGTTTTTTTTCCAGTACGGTGGGCTCTCACCTTGAGACCGCGTACATGATAGCTTTTGTCCATTTGTACGCGGCAGCGGGTGGTTGCTCGCGGGACGTACGACAACTCGCGGTCAGCAGCACGCCGCAGCACCTTGACGGGTGTGAGGCATTGCAAGGATGAGTCGCGCAGGTCAGGTTGAGGTAGATTTCTTAATGGGTACGCGTGTGGGACACATCCTAGGCGGCGCTGAGGGGACATACTTTGACTCTGGTGAGAGGGCGGAGGCGGAGGCGGCGTCTGCATTACAGGCGGTATTATAGAATCGACCTCTTGATCCTCCTGGCTCTTGGGAATGAATCATTGTAAGAGCTATCTGCACTTCCTTGCGCAGGGCACAGCCGCCCATGCCGTATGCTTGCGTGAGGAGCCCCGCAGGCCGCTGTTCGCGCGGTGCAGAAGCATGGGCACGGCTTGTTGTGTGTTCCCTTTCAGCACCTGAACGGCATGCGTCATGCATAGGGGAAGGTCGGGAGGAGCTGGCGGAGGCTGAGGCTGCTGCCGCTTTAATGTACGTCAGCCTTGCACATGACGTGGGCTCCGTGGCGGCTTCATAACTATTCCAGACTGGTCCGTGGCATAAACAAATGGCGTTCATTTGGTTGAGTTCGTAGGCGGCGAAACACAGCGTTTTGTCGTGCCGTGAACGCTCGAACATTGGGCTCCATTCGTCCAGGAACACACCTCTGCCGCTGGAGGCCAGCAGTAGCAGTTCAGCCGAGCCGGCATGGCGACGGTATTGCCCTCCGGCACGCCGCTGCGCCCCACACGCTCAAGACGTTTCGCTGCCCTGCGCCAGGCAATCCCCTCCATCCTGAGCCAAGTGCTCCAGCACAGCCGCAACGCGCCGTCGGCCGCTCAGGCCCTGCCCCGCGCCCGCAGCCTCCGCCCTTGCGCAGGCCGCCCTCAGCCCAGCCAACCCCGCAAACAGCACATCTGGCCGGGCGCGGACCAGGGCCCGTAGCGCCGCCGGCGGCGCATCCAGCCCCCACGCCAGCTCCCGCAGCCTATACAACAGCGCCTGGCGCTGGAGTACCAGCAGCGTAGGGCAGGCCATCACGGCGGCGCGCACCTCCGCCGGGCCGGCAGCCTCCAGGGCCTCCTCCAGGCCCGCCAGACGCTGCGGCAGTGCGCTCATGTTCATCGTCAGCAGCGTCGGCTCCGCCGTCGCCAGCTGCCGCGCCACTGCCAGGCCCGTCGCCTCGCCGGCGCCGCCGCCTGCTTGCCCGGCGCTGGGTCTGCGTCCGGCGCCGCGCTTCGCGCGCCCTCGCGGCACCATCAGGCGCACGCGCTTCCCGCTGTAGGCTCCCTGACCGCCAAAGAGCTCCCCCAGCTGTCCCAGCTTCCGCTCCACCGCGTCGCTGGACATCGAAAGCGTGCCCGGCTGCCGCAGAACCACCTGCCGCGCCTCCTCCGCACCTGGCAGCCCTAGCAGCTGCTGCAGTCGCGCCAACTTGGCCGCCAGGTGGTCCGACGACATGGCGAGCAGTATGGGCTGGTTCCGGCAGAGCCGCGCCACGCCGTCAGGTGCCAAGCCCAGGGCCGAGCCCATCTCCTCCAACTTGCCGCGGAGGGCCGCAGGGGTCCAGTGGAGCATCGCGGGCTGCTGGGCTACGAGGCGTGCCGCGACCTGCGGGTCGCGCAGCCGCAACTCCCGCACAAGGGCGTCCAGCGTGGCAACGCGCTGCTCCGGCGGCAGCAGCAGCAGGCGAGGGTTGCGTGCCAGCAGGCTGCGCAGCGCATTGTAGGTGACGCCGAGCAGCGAGCGCAGGTGCAAAGCGGACGCGCGCACGGCTCCCGCCCGCAGCATCAGCAGCCTCGGACACTGCAGCACCATGCGCCGGGTGGTCTCCGAGCGGTGCGTGGCGGCGGGGAACCGCGGCCGCGGCGGCGGCACTGCTAGCGGCGACGGCAGAGGCAAGCCCTCCACCTCGGGGCTGCCGTCGGGCCAATCGTCCCCTCGATCTGCGCCCTCTCCCTCAACCGAAGCCGGCGCTGCATCCTGGAACCCAAGCCCCTGTTGTTGCCGCTGCTGCTCCAGCGTCGCCATGGCCGCTGCCAGCCTGGCGAACGCGGACTGGATCGCCTGCGGCTGCGCCTGCAGGGTCAGGTCCAGCTCCTCGGGCGTCATGCGCGACAGGCACAGGCATGCCTGGTAGGGTGTGACCTCCAGCAGCTCTGCCAGCTCGTAGCAGCGGCCGCAGAGGCGCTGCAGCGGCACCTCCAGGAACGCGGGCTGCCGGGCAATCAGCGCTATCGCCTCCGTCGCGGTGACGGCTGGTCCCGTGTCGCTAGTGTCCGCTGGCCGCCCGCTAGCAGCGGGAGCGCCTGCCCCGGAGGAGGCTGGGCTCGCAGGAGCCGCCGCAGCCGCGACGGCTGTGGCCGGCGAAGTGGGTTGCTCCGCCGGTTGCTGCCGGAGGGGCAGTGATGGCCGAGCGAGCGCGGATGAGGGACCCGCAGTTGGCTGCGACACCGCCTTGGTGTCTGATGAGGTCCGTGGGCGCAGGACGCGTGCCGGTTGCTGCATTGCCGGGGTCTCCCGGGCTGGCGCAGTCCTGGGCACTTGCTTGGGGCGACTGAGGCCGAGGGCGAGCTGCTGCGCCCGGATGCGCAGCGATGCTGTCGGGCATGCGAGTAGCGTAGGCTGCAGCGTGACCATCCGAGCGACCTGTGCCGGGACGGGCACGCAGGTAACCTCTGAGTCCTTGCAGTCCCCCATACAATAATCTAGGAGTCAAAAGGATGGGACAAGGTAGAGGCGGGGTGTGGCCATCAGGAACGGTCCCCTTGCCGAAATTGCTACCTAGCAGGCACGACGGGTCGTCGGCCACCGCTCGACGCGTTAGGCAGGCGTCACAGGCGTGAGTTGCTTCCCCGTCCCAGGCCCACCTGCTCTGCCGTGAGCCCCAGCTCATGCTGGAGGATGCTGCTGCGCTTTGTGACCTCGTGAACTGTAAGGCTGCTAGGCAGCTTGTCGGCGTGGTGCCGGAGAGCAGCTGCCAGGTTTCGGGCCGCCGGGGGGGACACCCGTAATGCAGCCCCGAGCTCTCCCGGGCCCCACGCGTCTGCGCGACCAGTATATAAGGTCCCTCGTCAGTCAGCGCAGATCGCTCTCCCGGGATTCTCTATCGCTGGCATGCGCACCTCCATCGTCGCTGCCGACAGCTTGGGCCGGGCGACTCGCTGAGGAAGCTACTTGTCCCCGCAAGTATATACTGGCCACAACGAATTGCTGTGCCGCTGTTTTGCTGAAAGGCGGGCTGACCGAATGGCGGCCAGAAGCTTGGCGATTCAGGCCACGAATGTGCGTAGCATGTACTTGCATAGAATCGACAGCGGGGCTTGTCGCAGAACAGCGACACTCATTGCAAAGTGCCCAATTCCAATCACTGGTCAAGTCAGCGAAGCGAAGACCTTTTATGCATTGAGGCACATCTCTACCTACTGTATGCAACCTCTGTCATAAAGGTTTAAGCCAAGTACGATATGTATGTTCCGCGTTCGGCACGTACCCGCTCTTCCCCTCGCAGCTCCACCGCCACCGCTCGCTTAGTACTCAAGGGCGACATGCCAGCGGATGACACACCCACTCAACACTCCCAACTACAAACGGTCGCTCGCATGTCCGTTTCCCGGAAAGTAGTCCCTGGTCAGCCAGTCCCGGTGTCCGGTACCCCATCCTGCGGTCTCCCCTGTTCTCACCGCCGCCGGCCTACACCACAACCACGCTCAACACACGCTCGTCCGCAACAACGCGATGCTGCCAAGACCCCAAATCCTTTTAGATCTGGATGTACTTCATGGCGTTGTTCACGTCCTTGTCGCCACGGCCTGAGCAGTTAATTACCACACGCTGGCCGTTCTTGAGCGTCGGCACCAGCTTCTCAAGATAGGCAATCGCGTGGCTGGTCTCCAGGGCGGGGATGATGCCCTCCAGCCTACGGTCACGGGCAGCCGGCGGTGCAGCTCATGTGCAGTCCAACAGAAGAAAAGGACGCGGTGTCAGTGTACGGGAAATCATACACTCACACCCATACCCCAGTCGCGTAGAAGGAGTGTCAAAGTGCATGCATAGGCACGTGTCATTTGTAGAACCCAATGCTCGTGACGCCAGTCACCAGCCACTTCAGCCGAGCTTCGGTCTTTGTACGCCCGCATCACATTAACCCGTCCTAACATGGCCCTGTGGTTACTTACTTGCTGAGCAGCTGAAAGCCCTCCAGCGCCTCCGTGTCCGTCACGGCGTAGTACTCAGCGCGGCGAATGTCCTTCAGGAACGAGTGCTCGGGGCCAATGCCCGGGTAGTCCAGGCTGTTGGCAGGGCGGAAATGGAAACAGTCTTGGCAAGAGCGTGGCGGAGTCCTCAAAGGCTGTCTGCATATCCTTATTGGCCTTCATTAAGTCCACAGCCAGCTATTGCAACTCGCGCGAAGCGGACCACCCTAGCTCTTACGAACGGCAATCAGCAGCACGCACTCTCCACGCGCGGCTGCCCAATCCAAGTCGTTCCCTGGTGATCGTCGCAATTACCACCATGCCTAACATGCCGAACCCCCAACCCTGTCGACAGCACCAGACAGGTCTCGTCACATGGCTGTACGAGGCAAGTGCTCCTGCTGCACCGTGCCCACGATGAAGTCCGCTCCACACAGCCAGGCCCTGTCCCCTAGCTCACCCGGCGCTGATCGAGTGCGGGTCGATGATCTGGCCGTCATCGTCCTGCAGCAGGTAGCTGTAGCTGCCGTGCAGCACGCCTGGGGTGCCCATCGTGAGCGTGGCAGCGTGCTTGGTGGTGTTCACGCCCTCACCGCCAGCCTCCACGCCGATGAGCCGGACCTGCCGCCAAAATAATGGAAAGGGGTGAAAGAACCAACTCGATCAAGGCACGTCATCTGCGATCAAGGGTAGACCCTGTGAAAGAGGCTCGAAGGGATGTGTGACGGAGGCCCAAAGGGGCCTCAGGGCATCAAGCTTAGCAGGCGCAAGCAATCCCGTTCACGCCCTTGCCCATATTTGGCTTGTTTCTGCGGCACCCTTTTACCCTGACACTATGAACTAGGACAGCCAACGTGTGCTAATGGGCTACATGTACATAACCTTAATACAGTTGTTAATCGGTCAACCGTTGCAGGAGCTTGGCCGCCCCAGATGCATACACGGGCGCCGGTGCATTATTCGTGCGCTATTCGAGTGACCAGAGTCCTTACGTTGAGGTCGTTCACGAATTCATTGAAGATACCAATGGCGTTCGAGCCGCCGCCCACGCACGCCATGACGATGTCCGGCGCACCGCCCCACTTCTCCTGGCACTGTTGCCGCGTCTCCTTGCCGATGATCGACTGGAACTCGCGCACCTGCGCGTGAGTAACGCCCCGTGGGTCCCTTTGGTCACAATCACCACCAGTCGCACCCGTGCACGAGGCACCGCCGTCCAATAGAAGCCGTATGCGAAATGACGAGTAGAGGCGTGACATGCCAAGAGGACACTTGGGTGCTGCAATGCGACGAGAACTCACAGGGCAGAAGGACTCGGTGTCGCAACCCAACCGAACGCTTGGTGCAACGTGCACCTCACTTGCGGTGCACGTTTTGATGCGATGTAGCAGAAAGCGCGCGACTTGGCAGCCCCGACCAACGCACCATCATAGGGTACGGGTGCGGCCCAGCAGCCGAGCCGAGGATGTAGTGCGTGGTCTCCACATTTGTGACCCAGTCGCGGATCGCCTCGCTGGTCGCGTCCTTCAGCGTGGCGGTGCCGCTGTGCACGGGCCGCACCTCAGCGCCGCAGAGGCGCATGCGGAACACGTTGAGCGCCTGGCGCTCCATGTCCTTGGCGCCCATGTATACAATGCACTTAAGACCAAGGCGCGCGCACACGGTCGCCTGCATCGGGCAGGGAGAGCCACGGCATGTAAACGACATGAGAGCTTCCACTCCATCTTCCGCAGCCCAAGCTCACCTCCCGCACCCCTTCTCACCGGGACCCGGGGCACACGCCGTTCAGCCCGCCGCCTCTGACCCCACCACCATCCCTTCGTCAACCGAACCCCAACTCCGGGACAAGCAGCCCCACCGTGGCAACGCCGTGCTGGCCTGCACCGGTCTCCGCGATGATGCGCTGCTTCTTTAGCCGCTTGCACAGCAGGGCCTGGCCCAGCGAGTTGTTGATCTTATGGGCACCCGTGTGGTTCAGGTCCTCGCGCTTGAGGTAGATCTCCGCGTGTCCGCCGTCCGCACTGCGATGACGTGCCTTCACTCAGTTAACAGGACAAGCCCAGTCGCAGCCCAGACCCAAACCAGTCTTACGTCTTGAAGTGCTCGGAGAGTCGCACAGCATGGTACAGGGGCGTCTCACGGCCCACATAGTCCTTCAGGATACCATCCATCTCCGCCTGCAGAAGCCCATCCAAACATTAGGGTCGAGTATACGTTGTATAATTATATGTAATGGGTTGGATTGAAGTCAATCGGCCGCCATGCCACAAACCCCCGCTCGCCTTGAAGGCTGGGTCGGCAATGGCCTCCTTGTAGTCGATCTCCAGCTGCTCCAGCGCCGGGATAAGCGTCTCAGGCACATACTTGCCGCCAAACTTGCCATAGCGACCAAACTTGTCAGGGCGCTGATACTCTGTCACCGGCTTCTCAGGAGCCGCAACAGCGCTGACGCGTACTGACGCCTTGCGGTTTGCAATGCGGGTCACAACGGAGCGAACGCTGGAGCGGGCCGGGCCTAGGGCGCGGCTGGCCTCCATGTGAGGAGCGCTGTGAAGCACGTTCATGTTGCAAGGCCCTTGCAACAAGTAAACCTAAGTTGCAGGAGTGGAAAGGCAGGAGACAGGGCCAGTGTGTGACGCATGTCTCCTTGTTTTCGTACGGCGTGCGGCACACTGGTTTTGGGGCGTGGCGCCGTGTTGTACACCGCTTGGGATGTGGGTCCCCACGTGCTGCGCCCCAATACCTCCAAGGAGATGCTCGGAGCATTCTTCGCATCTATTGAATAAGATCTAGCGTGTGTCAGGCCCCCGCCATTCCTACGAAAGCTACGAATGTGCACGTTGGCTGCTGAGCGGCGGCTGCCCGTTCGTGTTGGCAGCAGACCGTGCCCTCTTAACTGGCTGCGTGCCCATTGACGCTAGATACTAACACGACTCCATTGCCCTCATAACAAGACAAGAATGGGCCGCAATCAGGAGCCCACGTTGTGCATGTACCAAAACTTATGTCCGCTCTCACCTAGGGTAAGCAGAACACTCCTTTCTGCTGTGGAAAAGATTACAGATATGAGAGACATTGAAGGGTGAAGACAACGGGATGGTAACACCATTCCTCCCGCGAAGAAACCATCCCAACTCTGTCCTTACCCCAGCGCAGCATGGCGTCAACCAGCCACCAAAAAACCGGCGGCACACACGACGATACCAATTCCTGCACCTATGACCACAGAACAAGAGACAAGGACGACAAATCAAGGAGAGGGGAAGCGAACGCGAGGATGGAATGGGTGAAACACACGAGGACAAAGGTTATCCAGTGGGGAAAGGCCCGGTAGTGCTCAAGGGGCACGACCAAAGCAAGAGAGAGAAAAGAAAGACGGGACCAAACTCCGGCCCCCTCCCCCAAACGCCAGTCGTCGCAGCGAAGCAGCCACGAAGCAGCCAATGCCGCTATAGTCCAGCTGGCAGGTTAAGCCGCTAACATACAAGCAGGTCAGGCAAGTATTAAGGCAGGCCTGGCCAACGACGACATGGCGGGCACGACACTGCACGGCCTCCCCATACCCCGCCCTAGCCTACCAGCGTCAGACAGGCAACGCACGGCATGTCGGCAGCGAGGCACATCCTGCCTCACTAGCTGTCAGGTGCTGTCTGCCCATCGGAAAGAACAGCTATGGTCGTGGCGATGGCCTCCTCACCCGTGACGATCTCGAGCCTCTGTTGGGGTGAGCACGACGGAGCGAGGGCAATTCAATGCCAGCGCGACACCCCAGTGCAACGTGCCTCTTACCTGAGCCTCCATCTCCGCTTCGATTCCACCAGACTCAGAGCCACCACTCAGCGCATCCACGAGGCGCACTGCTGCTCCGACGATATCTTGTGTGTCGGAGTACGCTGTGATTGGCACCTCAGGGTTCCTGCACGCACATGATGACGACCGTGTCCAAGCACGTTACCCTTCGCCATGTACAAAGTTTCAGGACCCCGCATGTTGACGAGGCAGGATCATGGAGATAATGGTAGCCAGCTGCAATTACGTTGCACTGGAACACCAACATCAGCAGGTACCTTGCGGCAACCTCGGCCGTTAGGCGATGACCGAAGCTAGAGGGCGCCAGAACAAACACCTGCCGGAAGCCCACCCGCAGGCCGGTTAGCCTGCAAGGCGGCCGAATGGGGGCGAGGAGCCATACTCGAGCGCGGGGCGAGCTACAATGAGCGAGCCGGGACGGGGGGGAGGGAGATGCAACGGACAGAGCGGGTTTGCGAGCGGGACCAAAGGGTACGAGCCACGCACCGCGCATCGAAGCTGTCCGCACTTGCTTGCAGGAGCCGGTCGTCCGTGTGGTCACGCCGGTCGTCCAGCAGAAGGAAGGCGTGTGGGCGCCCACCCACCGTCACAAGAATGTCCTACCAGAATACATAGAGTTAAATTGAGGTTCGCGGAGCAGTATGGCGCGAGCGAGCCGCGTACCGGCTCAAGATTGGTGCTACTTCGGAGCTTGAATCCCAGCTGAGATAATTCATCAGCATCTGCTTGAAGACCCAGACCCGCTCGAATAATGCACGCGCCGCCCCGCCGCATCCCTGACCCACGGTTCCGACAGTGTCCACGACCAGTTTTGATTTGCTGCAGCGCACTATGATGCTGTAACGTTGTACATGGTCGTATGTATGGAGCTGCGGAAGAGTAGCGCCGGGGCATTTGATGAGCCGATGAGCTGGCGCACGACAGAGTTTGAGCCCCCGTTGTCCCCCGGCACCATACATGCACGGGATGTACTGATTCGAGCCCCGCACTCCCGCCTGCTGTTTCCAGTTGTAACAACCAAAATACAGGTTGGGATCGGTGGCGCCTTGCAGCTGTTTCGTATTGCGGGTTGCGTGCCGCTGTTGCGCTGGATTGTCCGGCCGCTTTGAAGCGCACGGCACCCCACCCAACACACGCGTCTACCGGCACCACCCTCGGCTTCCACATTGCCCGCACCTCTCGCACTAACCAACTCTGTACAGTCCTGGATGTCCTGGTTGATACCCTCTGTTCCGGGGCCGGGAGCTCCGGGAGTGCCCTTGCCTTTTCCCCGCGTTGAAATAGTTCCCTGTGCCCCAGCTTGCGGAGCCGGTCCAAACCGACCAAATCCAAAGCTGTAAGGCAGGCCATGGGGATCAAAGGCATTGAGGCAAGCGCTCGGCAGCAACGTCCCAATCTGTGCGTCTCGTTGCAAGGGCTGTAAACCCTCAATCAGCGCACCGCATATGTTGTTACCGCTATGAGCCTTGTGAGTGACCGTCATAGGGGGCATAGGGTTAGGGGACCCCAGGGGCCTCAACACACCCGTGACACGCCAACCCCCTCCCTTGCACCCTTCTTAAACCGGGCTCTTCTCCTCCCCGGGACCTTACCACCGATGGGATATCAGCAGGTGTGGTTTTGAAGCCTACCAGTGGGGAATACCACGCCAAGCCACGCCACACCACGCCACCCCCCGGGATTGCACATGGCGAAACGGCAGGCAGTCCTGTGCTGTCCGTCCAGGCTTGTAAATAATTCAAATCTTGAATGATTTCGGGCATTGAAAGTTTCAGACAGTTGGGCCAACGCGAAGACGTACTTCAACTGGCCGTTGACGCCTGAGCTTCTGCTGACATACACAGCGCTGCCTGAAACTAGCAAAACTTAACCATACATATAGTAATAAACACCGGTGATTCCTGTCGACAGCTGTCGCACCGTTCTGGTCCACCTGCCAAGTCGCAGTGTCGCATGTAGGCCAGCAATGCTCAAGTGCAACGCTTGCTGGCAAGATCTGGAGGGCAAATCTGTGGTGACGGCCTGCCAGCACCTCTTCTGTGCGTCCTTCCCCTCGCAGCGACATTTCTCGACAACCGCGTCTGAGACTCCCAGGCACACCCCAACGTCGTTGCAGGCCTCAAGTGTGCACAGCAAATTGTGGAGACTGACTCGTCGTGCCCAGTCTGCGAGAACATTATCTCGAAGAGGTGGGGCTGGACAACCTGCCCCACCCAAAAAGGGCACTTCCTGACGAGGACGCGGGGCCAGCGCTGGTGTGGGGGAATGGTAGCTGGGCGGGACGGGTTCAGCGAAGCTGCGGGGGTTCTCGGTTTATGCTCATCCCAGTGCCCATTCGCTGTGGCCCGCAGCACGGTCAAGGTCATCCATTCATTGCAGGATGCATCATCGTGCCAGGTGAGTGACGGAAAGTTAAAACGTGCCCTTTGGTAATTGATGTGGGTATATTCCCCTAAACTCCATGCTAAAACCTTGCGCTTGCCCTGTCTCTTGGATGAAGCTCCTGCTCTGTGGCCAAGCACCGGAGACCGCCTTCGCCTCGGCTCTCGCATCGGTCCAGTTCTACGTGGCGCAGCAGCAGCTACAGGTAAGAGCTCAAGCATGAGTACCTCGATGTATTTGGCATTAACGCGCCAAGCCGTTGCAGTCCGAGCTTAAGGAGACCCAGCTAACGAAGAAGATCGGGAAGGTCCAGGACGCCTGCCGCAAGAAGCTGGTGAGTCCCAACGGCCCCTCATGGGCACCACGTCGACTGCCTTCTGGTCATGGCAAAGGCCTGCCAGCAATTGAAACCAACTGGAAGCACATTTGACGAAGTCGTATGCCGTACCACGTGTTGCAATACCCGGCGCCCGATGCCCTTACACGGCTTCAACGCTCCTCTGCCCGCCGTGGGTGCATCGTAGGAGGAGGTCCACAACGGTTACGTGCAGGTGCGGTGAGCGTGTTTGCCAACCAATCGCTGTGATAGCCATTCACCTGCAATAGTGGAGCCCTTTCAGGCAAAGCGGAAGTACGAGGAGGCAATGCGCACAAACCAGCAAATGCAGCAGGACAACCAGGAGTTACAGGCCAAATACGCGCAGAAGGCCATGTAAGTTTTGCCTCGTGTTGAGCGGAGGGACTTGGGGCTCTTCGCGCTCACGGATGCATATGCTGATTTGACGTTGGGGCCCTTGCTGGCATGACGTGTGAACTTCCCGTTCCATACTGACCCTACACGCAGGCAGGCCCGCAAACTGCAAGAAATGCTTAAAAAGGTGCAGCAAGAGAACGAGCAGCTGAAGCAGGGTGTGAAAGTGGCCGGCGGAGGCGGAGGCCGCACCATGTCCCCGCAGCCTGGGCAGATGGTATGCTTGGTTGGCACGACGCTTTTGCGCACAGATTGAAGTACTGGGCGGCCCCATGCAGGTCACTACTGTGCAGCGGACCCAGGTATTTGCAAACCTGCAAAGCTCGCCGGCCAACCTGGGTTACGGGAACGCCATTCAGCAGGCGCTTCTACCAACCAGCGGCCGGGTGCAAGGCATAT
>LSYV01000002.1:2644408-2678272 GCA_001584585.1 Gonium pectorale
GTCAGCACCACGGCGGCAGCGGCGGCGGAGGGTAAGTGGGGATGGGTGATAGGCGGCACAATTTTGGCCATCCATGCATATCAACGCCTTGTATCGATGGATTTATGAAGATCCTTCGCTACAATATGTTGTTGCAACAGATGCGCCAACGATGCCGTACAGGTTCCTGGGGGGCTCGCTAGACCCCAACAGCCCTGGTGGAGCTCTGGGCACGGTGGGTCAAGGTCTGCGGCGGACAGGCAGCGGCAATTCCTTTGGAGCTGCTGGCGGCGGAATGCACATGGGCGGCGGGGGCGGAAACAGCAGCCAGGACAACAACGCGCTGCGAAAGATGCTGGGCATGCCACCGGCACAGAACGGCATGGCGGGTGGCCGCGGCATGGACGGCATGCGGAACGACTTGTTCTCTATGTAGAGTGCTCTGGGGTCATGGCATTTTGTCCCTGGGCGCACAGTACTAGACGGCACAACCAGCAAGCTGCAGTTACGGTAGCCACTTCTGCGGAGTGCAGGGTGTCTGGTACCACGGCGGCACGCGGGTGTGTCCGCGTCACGTCCGTGATTTGGCTGTGACTTGGAAGTGCAACTAAACACCCATACCAGGATCGTTTGTTTGTCGTATGTGCCGTTTTGCACAACTGTGATGTGCAAACCGTCTTTCACGGTTCCATAGACCGGCGCATACGGTAGGTGCATACTCCCGCCCCCTCCTATCATCTAGCAACCCCGAACCCCTATCACCCAGCCTTTCGTCGCATAGCGCAACCGGCGCTGAAAGATTATAGGTGATTTTGATGACGATACTGATGCATTGGAGCCTGTGTGTATGCACTGTACCGACGTCTCGGGGCATCTGCCGTGTGCCGGAACTTACTCCTGGACCTGCTTGGACGTGGTGAGATGTTGGGCGCAAGCTTCACGGCGTGCTCTTCCCGTTAAGACATGACATTCTTGCAGGCCTCTTGGTCTGCTGAAGCAAGTAAGATGTTTTTGTGTACTTCCCGGCGTGGTGCTCGTGCCGGTACTTTGAGCGCTGCTCGGCGACAGGCTATCAAGCTTGGCAATGCCCTGTAGCCCACCCGTGGTCGAGCGTAATGCTGATTCCAGCCACTGTTCCGCTTGGCAAGCGTCTCCTCAATGTAAGTCATGGTAATTACATTGGGCGTAGGCAGTGTGTTGCGAGGGACGGGACAGCTGCTGTGACCGCAATCAATGGTGGCCACTCGTTCTTCGGCGGGAGCGCCTTTGCGCAGAGAGGTTCTGCACTCAACACGCCGCACTTCTGGCGCCCCGCGCTGCCCGTAGCTGCAGCAGAGGAGGGAGACGGAGCATGGGCTGTAGTTACCAAAAGTCCGCCTGCCCCGACCGTTCACTGAAATAGGGTCTCTCTCGCCTACTACCTCGCACGTCCATCGATCACCGGCGTGCGTTGCGGGCTTTAAAGTTGTCCACCATTGGCATCATCGGCATGCGGTAGGTACCAGTACCTTACCCACAGCAAGATTGACCACCCGTCCGGGCCCGGGCACAAACCAGTTGCATTCGAAACCCGTGCTGACACATCTAGGTCTCGCCGAGGCCACTTGCACCCATGCCACAGAAACCGTGCTATGTACCTCGACACAGGTATGAACAAGTCTTGGTTCAGGCGCATTGCTGCGCACGATATGCAGTTAGCAGTCAGTAGCACCGCACAGCACACGCGACTTCTAAGGCGACCGTCAGCGTTGGTCAGTCGATGTATCACAGCGCACCGTGTGAAGAAGAAGAAAGAAGAAGCGAGCCGATTGGAGCCTGACTCGCCATAGTAAAGTGGGCGCAAACGCCAACACCCTAGTTGAACCGGGACCCAGCGGTCAGACAGCTCACGACGGCAGCTGCTGCCGAAGCGCGTCCCGCCGCCGCCACCACCGCACAACGCCAGGGTGGGCTCGCACGTAACCCACATGATGGCTGCACACCCGTGTTAAGATCAGGAAAGCCTATAGCGTTTCGATGCCTTTACGAAATCTGGGGCAGGCTCACGTTCGCGCCGTCTACTGGCTGGCCATTGGCCACCGCCGCCGCCACTACCCGCGGGTCGTAGTCCTGCGAACAGCCGACCCGGGAACCACAGGGATTCAAGAGCCGGCACCGGCTAGCACAGGCATGACGCCAAAGCGATATCGCAAGGAACGAAAGGAAATCTGGCGACTGGTGTTAGCTGTGCCCAAACCCACCTGCGGGCCTCTCGACCTCTGGCCGCTGAGCTGCGGCAACGATGCCTGACCCTTGACCGGTAGTCCCGGGTTGCTGGGACGCCAGCCGCCCGGCGGAAGATGCGGCCCTACGTGCTCACGCGGTAGGGCCTCCGCAGCAAGGCCTTGCGTGTCCTTGTACCTGAAGCACGGTATGGGGCAAAGATATGAACGTGCACAAAGCAACGTTCGCTTCATCCCCTAATGTGGGCATGCCCACCGTACTGGTGCACGTGGGTTTGCGCCCAAATATGCATCAAGTATACATCAAACGCACTGCGAACAACAGTTTACGGGAGTCAAACTTGGGGTTCCACCACGCTCTTGCAGACACAACACATGTACAGTCAAGAAGGTGGAAACACCGCACAAGGAACAGTATGACTTCTGTATGCCACGCCCTGTATTGGTGAACTCCGTAACACCTGCTGCGCCCAACAGCTGCCGGCTTCCCTCAGGGCTCGCATCCTTTCACACGCCGTTTCCCGCTCCGCCCTCCAACGCACCAGTTCTGCACGGCGCGCACGTTGGGGTCGTTGTTGTACTGAAGCCGCTGCGACGACGTCTGCGGGCTGAGCGGGTCGCCGCGGCCGCTGCGCGCCTGCGGCCGGATCGCGTCCGCCACGGGCGCCATAGCCGGCACGCGCACGGGCAGCTGCTGCGTGGGGATATAGGGCCCCGGCTGGTTGTCCAGCTGATCCAGCGGCCGGTCACAGGCCATGCATCGGTAGCCCGTGATGGGACGGCCCGCCAGCATGGCGTGGTCCCCGGGCGGCAAGCCGTGGCGGCCCGAGTTGACCGGGATCGGCTCCATCACCTTGTCCTGCAGGGGCATGGGTCCATCGCCGTTAGCAGAGGCACTGGAGCGGCCAGGGGCTGCTGAAACGGATCCTGATACGACAGGAGGACCGCACATGCTCACCTGCTGCGCCGGGTTTCGGTGGTATTATCATCGACCGGGTAATGGCTCACCTTCATGAGGCGTACGTCCGTGGCGAGGCGCTTGACCTGCCGCTCCAGCTCCTTCATGCCGTAGTCCACGCCGCCGGGCATGCCGCCCGCGCCGATGCGGCCCATGGCCGGCGACTTCATTGTCGCCTCCAGGAACGCCAGCTTCTGGGCCTGCGGCCAACCGCAGCGAAGCACATGCCGTGACGTCAGCAGCAAGCCGCAGAAAGCTGAAACTGCTCGCCCGACCCTTTCCCACACACGCCCCATTCGTTCCGCCGGGTTATTCTTAAAGGGTTGGCACGGGGTTTGAAGGAGAAAGATTAAGAACACGGCAACGACGAGCTGGGCGCTAGCAGCGCTTGCTCCGCCCCCCGAAATGGCGCGGGGGCCATAACCGACGCTGAAGCGCACAATCTCCAGCGGTAGCACTGGAGGTAGCACACGCTTCGACACGCTTCATTGTGTTGACCATTTCCCCTGAGAGTGGCATTGCGCCATGCCTTACCATCTGCTGCAGCGCCATGGGGTCGAAGGCGTCCATCTTGTGGTGGTACTCGCCGGTGCCCAGCAGCTTGACCAGCCGCTCGTAGCCGCCACGCGGGGAGCGGTTCTCCTTCCCGGCCGCTCCTGCAGCAGGCACGCCGAGCAACGGTATCATCACCCGAGCACTTCACTACCAGCACGTGCCGCGCCCCGCGTCGTACCCGTGTAGCCCCTTGACACAGGGTCCTCAAGAGGTGACCAACATCGGCCGCACACACCGCGGCATAGGGCACACCGTCTGTCATAGTCAAGACACCGCTGTGCTTGCCCCGGCTCTCGCGACACCCATCATTGGGCGCGTGGACGCACTTACCGCTCTCACTGCCGCGTACTTCCAGCCCACTGACGCTGCCGCGCACGCCCGTGCCGTCCAGCCCCACCGCCATCACGTTGGCTGCGTGAGCCACCGTGTCCAGCCCCTCCCGCAGCGTGCCGACCTCCCGACTGAGCGTCGTCATCATGCGCTGCAGGGCGGCCGCGTTGCCACCGTCGACTCGGCCGCTGGCACCGCCGCCGCCGGCGGCGGCCTCTGCCAGCGCCTCCGCCGACGGCAACGCCGCCACGTCGGCGCGCATCTTGGCCAGCTCGGCGAAGACGTCGCCCATGCGCTGGTCCAGGGAGGAGATCTCATCGGCGGTGGCGGCGCGGCCCGAGAGCTGCGACGCCAGGGCGGCCAGCTCCGCGGCGGAGGCCTTGTCGTCAAGCGCGGCGTGCAGTAGCGCCACATCGTCCGCCGAGGCCTTGCCTGCCACCTGCCGTCCGTTGCCAAACACAGGGTTCCAAATTGCCAAACACAGGGTCAGGGCTTGAATGGCCAACGGTGGGTAATGGGGCAGAGCGACAATGGCCCAGTTGGAACCTCATCGCGCCCGCAGCTTTCAGTCAGTACGGCCGACGCTTGAGGTGCCGAGTGTTCCGGACTACCCTTCAGGTTTTACCGACCTGGCCCTGAAGCGCTGCAAGCTCCTGCTTGGTGGCCTTATCGGCCACCATGTTCTGGATAGCGCCCAGTAGGTTGCCATACCCGCCGCCCCCGCCGCTGCCCTTGCCGCTGCCATCGTCGCCGTCGGCGCCGCTGTTTTCGGCGTCGCCCTTGGCGCCGGCGGCGAGGTCGGCCGCCAGGGCGGCGGTGACCTTAACCTCATCCAGCGCTGCCTGGTCGGCCTTCCCTGCCACAGCCATCTGCGGAGCGGAAAGCAGGATGCATGGAGCTCCGTCGGCGTTCTGAGCCAGTTCGCATCGGGGCCCCCTGGTCATCCAAGCCTCAGCACGTGGCCATTGATCATTTGGGAGCACGCCTTTGGCCCGCAGTGACACGTCCACTGTGTCGCCCGACAGCGCTGAGCGCCAAACCAGCGCAAGTGCACGGCCCAAGGCGTGGGACCCCGGCCTCCACCTCGGCCCGTCGCCGTCACTATGCCCTCTTCCTCACCCCTGTACCCCATTCCGCGTCCCCCGCTCTCCATTCCCGCTCTCTGCTCCCGCTCGTCGGCGGCCCCCAGCCGCAGCCGTCTCTGCAATTAGGCGCCCACAGACCCCACCTGCAGGTCGCCCAACGCCGCCGCGTCCGCCTTCCCGCCCAGCGCCAGCCGCAGCTCAGCCAGCTCGTCCAGGTCCGCCTTGCTGTTCAGCGCCAGCTCCAGGCGGGCCACCTCGCCCGCGTCCGCCTTGCCCGCCAGCCGCGTGCCCAGCTCCCCGAGCTGCCCCTGCAGCGCCGCCAGGGCGCTCTGCAGCGCGGGCACGTCAACGGCCTCCAGGCCACCCGAGGCGCGGGATGCGATGCCGCTGGGCGTGCGAGGCGGCTCGTCGGCAGGCGGCGTGGATGGTGGCGCCGGCGCTGCGGATTCCAGCTTGCTGACGCGGCCCGACAGGTCCGTGACCTGGGAGCGCAGCTCGTCGAGCGCGGTCGCGGGAGGGCCCGTCTCGGCTAGCTCGTGCGACACAATCCACTGCGGCGTGGATGCCTCCGAGGGCAGCGTGGCGTGGGACTTGTGGGACTGCTGGGACTGCGGCCCGGCGGGCGGCGAGGCGGCGCGCGAGTTGGCGGCGGCGGCGGGCAGCGAGGCGACGCGCGCCGCCAGGCCGTCGACCGCGGCGACGTCGGCCTTGCCGTTCAGCGCCGCAGCCAGGTCGTGCAGGCGCCGCAGGGCATCCTCCAGGGCCGACCTGAGGCCAACAAGGGGGTTGTGCACCGGGGTCGTCGAGATGCTCGACCTTGTCGCCGCGCACAATTGTGCTAGTACGATCACGCACTGCTCCATGTCATAACGTGTGTGCGTACGCAGGCCTGTCCCCCATAGAAAGACATCGATGCAGCTGAAGACGAGGCTCGGGCAAGCTCCGGCGGCCAGTGCCCGCAAACCGGCTCGGAACGAGCTCCTACCCCTCCCGGTAGTGACCCCAACCCCCGCACAAGCACCCACCGGTCCGCCTTGGCGTCCACACGCACGTAGATGTCCTTCAGCAGCGGCTGCACGTCCTTGAGCGTGTCGATTGCGTCCACGGCAGCCACGCTGCTGCCGTCGTCTGCAGCGGCCGCGGATGCGCCGGCAGCTGCCACGCGCATCTCCAGGTCGTCCAGGCGCCTACAGTGCCGCGTGTACACGGATGTGAGAGCAATCGTGCTTGTTTTTGACGAATGTGAGCAACGATATTCCTTGTGTTGCAGCCGCGTCAGGCGGTTCAGATGGGCGGCCAGTGCTTTAGGTGCCAGCGAGGCCCCGGGAAGGGGCACTGGCTGCCGACCCCACCCCGATCGGCCCTCGAGCCTTTGTTGAGAGGACTAGGAAGTACGGCCTGGCTCACGATGGGCAATTACATTCCTATCCCGGATGAATCAATGGACTTACTGCTTAAGGCTGTCCATGGTGGGAGCCAGAGACTGCAGGACGCTGGCGGCCAACGCTGCCGGCTGCTGGCCGGGCTCGTCAGCGGCGCGGCTGGGCGCGGCCGCGGCGGCCTGGGCCACACGGGCCCGCAGCGCCGCAACCTGAGAAGCCAGGTCGTCCAAGCCGCTCTGCTCAGCCTGCGCAACAGAGACAGGACAAGCAGTCTCTGGACTTTTGCCATGCACAACTGGCAACAGACCAGGCGTGTTGACGGTTGGGCAACGAGCCTTACCTCAAGGCAGGCACAAGGCCATTGGAATGGCTAGAGCCTGTGATCATGGTCGACGTCTCTTCAAGCGAGGACGAGGTGCGCCCATTGCAGAAGCCAGTTCTGTGCCCGCTCCGCAAAGCAACCCTTGGCCCCCCTTGCTCCACCCCCTCTCCTCCCCCGCCTCCTCACCTTGGCGTGCATGCGATCCTGCAGCACCGCCAGCTGCCCGCGGAGCGCCGCGACCTCCGCCGCCGCCTTATTCACCGCCTCCGCCAGCGCAGAGCTATCCACCGAGCCGTCCGCCGCGACCTCCAGCGGCGCCGCCTTCCCCGCATTGCTGGCTGCCGCGGCACCCACCCCCGAGTGCAGCAGCGCGTCCAGCTCCGAGCGGTTGGCCTTTTGGTCCAGCTCAGAACGGCTGGGCTTGGATTCCAGCTCGTTCTGGAGGCCGGAGACCGTGGCTGCGAGGGCCCGGTGACCGGCGAGCAGCTCCTGCAGCTGCGAGCCCAGGTCCGGCCCTGCAGGCTCCTGGGAGGCTGCCGTGTCGTCTGCGGCGTCGCGCTCCGCAGCTGCGGCGGTCTGGGCGGCAGACTGCTCTACGCGCTGCTCCAAGTCAGCCAGGCGCCTCTCCAGGTCTGCGACGGCGTCGCTGGAGGCGGCAGCGGAAGCGTCCGCCGCTCCCTGGTCGCGGTCCTGCTTTGCATCCAGGCGGCTCTCCAACTCCTCCTGTAGCGTACGCGGAATGGTAGCGGTGAGGTTCATGGGGACTCGATACCTTGAGTGCTGGGAGCAGCGTGCGAGCGGCGCCTATGCTCCACCGATTGTGTGGTGACCATCCCCTTCCACCCCCTGGTGTGCCTCGTGTGTTGAGTGGCACATACGAGTCCCTTGTATCACCCTTGAGAAGGCCAAGGAACATGCATGGGGCCTTGTGCTCTTCGTCGGGCGATACGTCAGGCAAAGGCTACCCCCGGTAGGACCGAAGCCGCTTCGAACCTGACATGCTAGGTCACCGTAGCGTTAGCAGACCCTTACGCGAATGAAGAACAAAGCCAATGGGCATACATTTCTTTACCTCCGCCGAGGAAACGTGCGGGCGCCCGAGTGGGGCTCCGACCACCGCCGCATGCTGCCGCACCTGCTTCGACTGCAGCTGAGCCAACACATCTTTGTAGCCGTTGTTCTCTCGTCTTAGAGCATCGATTTGGTCTTGCAGCAGCGCGTCCGCGATTGTCTTCTGGTTGCCCTGGGTTGGTTGCGGACGTTCTACCTCGCCATGAGGCGCGCACAGCAAACGTAGCTTCGGCATACCTGTTCTGCTGTTGGGAGCTCTTGTACCTTCGACACGAGCCACTTCAGCGTCTCATTGAGTCCCTCCAAATCTATGCCACTGATAACCTCAACCTTCGTTAATTTAAGATAGTCACCCATTCTGTCGACTGGTTTGGCGACGAACCGAACTCTGATACACAGTTTTGCGTAGTACTTACCGTACGAGAGTCACGGCATCCCTTGGTCAGCCTCGGCGATCACAATTACCTGGTGATATATTCGCAACACCTAGCAATATCTAGTCACATTCCCCGACCTCGCCACCCGGCCATCACTGGACCCCCTCCCAAAACCGTGCTGCCGAACTTCCATACACTGCCCAAATATATAGCAAGCATAGGGTTAGCTCTCATTCTAGTCTTGCGGGGGTAGGCCGCGGCCTGTTGCGGCGGCAAGTTTGGCGGGAAAGCCGACGACGAGGGCCTTTCGATCAAAGCAGCGGGGCGCCGACACAGCTAGTTGCACTTATGACCAGAGCGCTGCGGTGGAAGTGTCCACGGCGCGGGCGCTGGGCTTTGCGAGTGCGACTGCGTGCAGCCGATTGACATCCTCGAAATTGCCGACTGGTGCGCCGTGCGGCAGTGCCTGCCGTTCATGGGCTGACTTGCGTTAAGAGCGCGTTACGGCTTCCGCCTGACAGACTGGGGCTAATAGTCATTGAGCCAACCGTCGGACTGTGTTTCGTGCGTGGGCACATGCAACTGCCGTTCTACCCCGCTCTGTAGGGTTTGTTCGGCGAACTGCTTGAGCAACAAGACATTATCAATGAGCTCATAAGGAGCGCTGCTTACTGGCGCGGAGGTTGTGAGAGCAGCGTTGGCAGAGTTCTGGCTGACCTGGTATCGGGTAAGCAACAGCGCTGTTCATGCATGAATATGGCACGATCGGGGAAGTCTTGGGGCCAAATTGTCAAGCAGCGTTGAGCTACATGCGGCCGCGTCGCTGCAGCATCTGACGATGTTGCACTCAAGGTGCCCTCAGTGTCGTTGTGTGTTCCCTTTTGACCCTTGCACCATAGGACCTGCCTCAATCTCGGCGTTAAAAGCGAGCTATTGGCGCGCCAAGGCACCATCGGGCCATCGGGCTCCTCTGCACAGCACCGAACAAGAGCGCAACCCAGGTGCGAGTCACGTCACACCTCATACCTGATGGGACACTAAGACGCATGCTTAGTAAAAACCAGCCAATCGGCGTCCTATGCAGCTGCTGTCTGTCCAAGCCGCAGTGGAAATCACATGACACTTATCCAACGACCATGTCCCCTATGTAGGAACCAAACGCAAAAATGCAACATCGTCAACAGCGCAGGCGTTGACACCATCCACAGCAAAGCAGCAAGTAAGTGTGACAATAAAAGAATGGCATCCAGGGATGTGTGCGGATCAAGTGCAAACGATTGCGTGCAAAATTGGCAAAGGCCGTGCTACTAAGGGGGGCACCTCATGCAGGCGCAGTCGTGTCGTGTGCGAACCTACCCTCCCGTAAATGAGAATGGCAGAAGAAACCTACCAGCCTCCCGTCCCGTCAGTTACTAGTTCGGTCCTTGATTACCTAGCATACTCATCCCGCAACACACACATCGTGGCGCGGCGCGTAACCGACGCACAACCGCAGCCCAACTCCGCGCAGCGGTGACAAAGAACGCATGACGGCAACTCGCTAGAACAAGAGCCGTCGCGTTGGGGACAGCTCCGACATGATGCGCTCCGCAAGGTCTTGGCCATACAGCGGGTGCGCAACGGCCTGGCGCACTTGAGAGCCCCAGTCCTCCCACGTGAGCCCAGGGCAGCAGTGCTGCACATGGTCTAAGAGCTGCTGTTCGAGGCAAGGGCACACCGCAAGAAGGGTCTGAAACTCCATCCCAAGCTCCGACCCTGCTTGCCAATGGCAGAACGCAAGAAAGACGCCTGCAGGCGGGAAGTGTTTGGAGTGGCGGCGGGGAAAGCGGGCGAGGCAGTGAGAAAACACCGGGGGTTTAGGTCTGGACCGACGTGTGCGCATGCATAGCGGGGGGCTTCCCGGTGTCAACCCATGCAAGCGCCAAGGTTTTACCTTCCAGCGTGTGCCGCGGCAGGTGACGGAGAGGGACTTGCCGCTCATCGTCAGGCATGGCTTCAAGAATGTCCCTGCGAGTGCATAGCGTGTCATCGTTAAGCAAATGCCGCGACTCTAGGTGCATCTCGAGAAGGAGCATTCAGAACTTGGCCTGCCTCCCTAGCCACTTGCACCTACCTCGCGCACTCGATGACACTCGAGAAACGTCCTTGCTCTTGCTCTCGCCTGTCGTCGGAGCGGACAGCCGTTGGCACGCCCGTTGCGAAGGTGGTAGGACAATAGCAGATAACCGCCCTTACCGCATGCTGGGCTTGCGTGGCGCGCTGGGGCATACGTAGCTTGTAGAAGGGCACTCCTCGGGTCGATGGATAGGGAACTGAAGCTCGGGCGAACGAGGCGATTCGATATCCATATCCCGCGTTTTCTCTAACGTGCTAATTGTAAAGTGATTGGGAACAACCGGCGGCAAGAGCTGGGTGTCGCGAGGGTTCTCTCACGTCGTAGTGTTCGAGCTGCGACAAGTGTTATGCAAAGAACAACACGGATTTTGCACAACAATCATCAATGCGTAGCCGTTGGCCACCAGTTGCGGCAAGCAGCAGAATTTGCCGTACATACCCGGGTCGACCCATTAAGGGTAGCGGCCGATAGCATCCAGTTACCAGTAGCAGCTGACGAACCTGCCCCCTTGCCTCTTTGCCCTTTGGACCCAACTCAAGGGACCTCCATACCATGCAACATGGCTGCACGTCGTGGCGAGCGGGCGCCAGGCGTTTCGCCACTTTGGGCCTCGTTGGCGTCCGGTACTCGGTGGGGTTCGTCAGCCCTATACGCGCACATTACGCAGGCGTCGGAGCTGGGCGCCAAGTTTGTGGGTAGTTGCAGAGCCCATGTCACCGGTGAGCCCGCCACCGGTGAGCCCGCCGAGTTCACCTAGATATGAATCGCTGGCGCGCAGCTGCGGGAGCTGGGTAACCCGATGACTACGACTGTGGCCCTGTCGGTAGCTGCTGATGCCGTTCGCTCCCTGCCTTCTGGCTGATGGGCTGGGGTTAGGCGGCGCTGAAGGCCATCAACCGCTAGGCGGTTCATCATTTCTGCTTACAGCAACGGAGGAGGCACATACCGTTGAGGCGTTAATCCTTAGGTACCGCAGAAACTGCACCGAATACTGCTCGTCCATATCACTGGTAGGCCGCGCACATTGTCGTTGTATGGGTTTACGGGCCGCATGATCCCCTATTGCACAAGCGCTGTGCTTGCTTTGCTGCATGTCTAGCGTGTGACTTGTGTGTGCGATGGCGGGTCCACGTGAACCGGCGGATGTAACCAAATGTTATCGACGTGTAAAGGTATGTGGGATGGGAATCCAGCCATCATCTCTGCATCCAGAGCTAGCACACGCCCGAGCCCGCCGTACAGGCCCCTGACTTGAATCCGCCCCCTGCGTACGTACTGGTCGGCCTCGCCGTTGGCCTGTGGACTGTCAGGAGATAATAGGTTCCTTGATGTAGTACGTTCCGTGGGTTCCGTTAGTGCTCGGGTTACCCTGGGTTTGGCACGCGGTGTCAGTTGGTGGTTGCCACGTGTCATATCTGCGTGAGTATCACCTGTGTTTGGTGTCACATTGGATGTATCTTGGTATCGTGTATCCAGCTAGCGTGCTGAGAGCAGTGCTCGTGGTACTTGTCGTGGTGTGAGGGCCTTATGTTTGGCCCCGGCGAGGTGCCGCAGGTCCGGGCGAAAAAAGGGAGGGCGAAGGCAATACAAGGCAACAGAGGTCCAACTACAAACAAGCACTGCGATGCGTTACCAACTCGGGCTCCAGGGGTAGAATCACTACCAACTGCGTATTACCAACTGATGGCCAGGGTCCGGTGAACCAGGGCGGCCACTACCCAGGTACGCTAATGGCAATCGGTGGGTAGATACGCGATGGGCTACTCCCACACAGCGAGAGCTGGTGGAGCGACGTGTGCCTTCAGGGCACGCAGGGTCAGAGAGTCGACAGACTACGACTCTGAACTTACAATGGGTCTTAAGCAGGCAAGCTGTAATGCCAGTGGCAACTCCAAAAGGCACCGCTCGTGATGAACTACGAACGTCAGCGTGAGCGCGCCAAGACGCCTGGTGGCGCTTGGCCCCCGGCAAGTGCCGTACAAACAAGGTCCTTGCCTGCAATCCTTATCCGCTTCCGAAACCGCTAACCGTACATCGGGAGCCAGTGCTAAGTCCAAATACACACCAGAAACGCGCTACCTGCAACTACCAGGTGCGCCTAGCGGTTCATCCTCATGTCCGGGACTGCCGTGGCATGAGTCAGTCCGCACAGCAACAACTCTCACCACAAAAACAGGGACATGCTCGATAGGCATGCCGCACAGCACGCGTTCTGCATATCACGCGTTATGGCGTGACAAGCTGCACCAAGCTTAGAACGACCAGGGAACGACCAGAGAACGACCAGATGTATACCAGAGGTGCCGCTGCAACCTCTCGGGACGATGGCTGCCAGCTACCGGAGGCCTCCTTGCCTCGACGGCTGCGCTGGAACTCCTTCAGCCTATCGGGTAAACGACCAGTAGTGCAATAGTCCTCCACCTCCACGAACTGACGGCTGTGGTGGGATTGCCGCGCTGTCAACGGGGCTTGACCACCTATAACGGAATAACCTACATGTGTCCCATGCAGCGAGGATTCCCACTGACAAGCTTGCAAGGATGCACGCCTCGGGGAACAGCGTGACAGCCAGCATGAGCGAGGCGTGTGAATAAAAGTTTGTAAATTCGCTCCACGCACTGGACTGGCCTGTGTGTGTGTGCCAGGGTTCACTCGAGCCTTTCGGTGGGCATGCTTAAATCGTTTCCCTGGATGGGTACTAGGACTGGTTCCTTCCTGATACGGCACGGTTCCAGAGATACTGAAAGCAGGATGACACTCTCAAGTTATCGCTGTCATCATTGTTCAACTGCGTGCACCCACTCAAAGGCTTGCGGCCGCCACAAGGCGCTGCAACACCTCCGGAGACTTTCTGTGCAGCCGCCTCTGCGTCTTCCTGGGACCCGATGACAGATATACATCGAGAAAGGAGGGCGCCGTGTGCACTTGCACCACACCCTCTTGCGCGGGAAAATGCCTTCCGGCTGCCTAGCACTCCCACGCCACCTGTCATACAAGCATATACAAGAATGCATGCAACTTGGCGAGCAGGAGGAGGTTCGCCCGTCCGTCCCCAGTCCATGCTTAATACACACCCTTCAAGGAGGCACCGTCTCAGCTGCGTGCCTTACGTCTGCAGGTACAGCGCAGGCACAATTGTCCCCTAGCCCTTTATCCATCAAGCCAGCGATACTTCCGGTGTTAGCGCGCCGCCACTACCTCAAGTTCCTCCTGCTGTCCCACAGTACGCCTAATCCCAAATTTCACAGACTGCATTCTCTCGCGTGCCACCGAAACCACCCTGGTGATGAGAGGTGCGCCCACCGTCGCAACCAAAATCTTACCCAACATGTCTTCTCAAGACTCGTCCCTGCCCTTCTGTACCATACGAGGTACACTGCATGGCGAGGCCCCGCAGTTCAAGCAGCTGCTTGCGATATGCGCCTTCATCTCCATTACCCGTCAAGACCCATCCCTGCCTGCTATTTATTACACGGCAGTAACGGTATGACGGCAGTGATGTTGCAATGGATACATCGACCTGCAACGCTTCGTGACTTCGCTCAGCACAGCGCATGGGGCGAACGGCCTGCCAGGGGGCCTTCAGTCGACATCAACTTCCTGGGCCACCTTCCCCTCGCCTTCGTCGGACGTGGCGCCCGCGGTCTGCGCTAACCGGGCCTCGATCTCGGCTAGCTTAGCTTGCAACTTCGCGTTCTCGTCTCGCAGCTGCTGAGCCTCTTGCAACAACACCGGGTTGTCGCCCACCTGTGCGGGGACACAATATAGGCTTGGGGGCAGCGTGGTACGCATAAACCCAGCATGGCAGAACACGGTTTGATGTCCCTCGAGGGCGTATGTTGGGGATGCAAACAGCTTGCTCAGACGTTCACCGAGACTAATAGGCGAACAAGAAGCTCTGTGTTATGCATGCGTGACGGAGTGCAGAAAACAGGTCTAAGATTTAGCTAGCATAGCCGGCAGCCCGTGAGCCCTCTATCGCGCCCGACCTAACGAAAAAGAACCTCTAGCAACTTAACGCTGGGGTGCTGGGCTGGGCAAGTGAACTGGGCTGAGCTCTGTGTGTATGTGTGCGGTGGCGATTATCCATCACAGTGCCCCCAACCGGTTATGACTCAGACTGAAGGCAATACTGAGGGCAATGGCAAAGGCGCTCGGTTCCTTAACATTGATGATTGCGTCTACAGAATGGAATGTGCGGTTCTGTGGAAGATTCTGTTGAAGTGTGGTTACCGAACCTACCAGGTTGTTCGCCAGAGATTCGAAGACGGGCATAAGCGCCTTCCCCGTCCCTGCGGCCACTGAAACTGCCGCAGACGCTGCCGCAGCAGCAGCTTGCCGCGATAGGGAGCCTCCCGGCACAGGCACGGGAACCGTGGCCCCGTTGGGAGTGTGGCCAGTGGGGATGGGTGCGCTTTGGCGACGCCGCAAGCCGCCTGCGCGCAAGGCCAGATGCGATCAGGCCAAAACGCTGTCCAACCTCCTAAACAGCCTTGCGGCTGAGCAAGAGGTCGCGAACGCACCTGAGGCGGGAGGATCTACGATGTGAGGCTGCACCACCGCCTGCTGCTCATCTGGGTCGTACTTCTTGATGAGCGAGGCAATCCGGTCAAACCTTGTCGAGTCCTGGGTGCGGGGATATGGTTGGACATGATCACTGTCAGGAGATGACGGCTGTTTGCCATAAGATGCCCCCCAAGGTTTGCTCCGTGACCAAGGATGCTCTCACCTTCAGCTCCTTCACCATCTTGCGCTTTGCGTCCATGAGCTTGCGGAGGAAGCGCTCGTCACGCGCCTCTACGAGCCGCAGCACCCACAGAAACGCCTTGAAGACAAGCGCCGATACGAGCGGCACCGCGAACGCGGCCAGAATGGTGAGAGACTTCTGGTACCACTTCTGGGTGCCGACTTGCTGCAACTGAGGAAAGGATGCAGGCGAGAACAGCACGCCATGTCCAGCCTCAGAGATCACTGGGTGTAAACGCTAGCAAAAAATCTGTTACGGTACCACTCATTCCCCTAGCATTCTCCAAAAACTGTGTGCATTTACGTTGAACCGTACGTGCTGGACGTTTACTTGCCAACATGCGTCAGAGGCAGGGGAGTGCTCGGGCTTACGTAGGCTGTCAGCAGTATTGCGACGCAGAATCCGGTGGCCGTGATCCAAAAGCCGATGTTGCTGCAGGAGTCCATACTCCTGCGCCGCTTCATGCGCCGATCCTGCGGGTTGCGGCAGCACATGAAGTCAATCCCGGAAACGACCAGCCCTTACGGCGATAAGTGGCGCCTGATAGCACAGCAGCAGCCATGGCTGCCCGGGGGTTCTGGGAGGGGGTTCTGGGAAGGCGTTTGGGTTTTGAGACGGCACGCCCCTACCAGGATCTTGGCGCTCTCCTTCTCCAGCCGCTCAAACGACTTCTCATAGTTCGCATAGTATGCCTCCGTCCCTTGGCGAGAAAGTAGGCCCCCCATGGACAGTGATCGGCGGGCAGTTTGGGCCACTATCACGGCCTAACCATCCAGCAAGGAAAGAGATCAACAGAACATACTGTGCTGCCTAGCGGCTTGGTGCAGAATAAAGACAGCTTGGGATGAAACGACCTGTGACGAACTGAAACTCACAGAGAGTATGCAGAGTAGCTTTATGTGTGAGTCTGCTGGTTGAGATTATATTCATCTGTGCATCAGGTCTCAGTGCATCAGGAAGTAAGAGGCAGCACAGGTTCCAACTAAAAGCGCTTGCTTACACACCTTCTTCCCCCTGCAAGACAAGTGCTTGACTTGATTTGTATGCAGCATATTCAGCTTACGAGCATGTCCATGAATGAATTAACTATGAGAAGGGTTCCTTTCTAGCGCCGGCGTAACACACGATGGAAGCCCTATCCAGCTTTTTGGAGCGATATCCGAATGCTAGGGATGAGCCGGGGCTGGCGGCGGTGCTGTCCGGGCAGGTTCGTTCAGCAGATGCAGTGGTCTCGGGCGGCGGCCGGCGGCGGCCCTCTAGACGGGGCCTCGCATACGAGCGCCGATCATACTATGCCGGCTTACGTGGCGGCGGACCCTGTTCTGCTGCTGCAGGCGTCACTGGACCACGTGGCGACAGCCCTGGAGGCCCTCCTAACGCAACCCGTGTACACGCTGGCACTTGGGGGAGCGCTACGCAGCTGCGGCTCCCTGCTGCGTCTCCTGAGCTTCTTGGTGGAGCGCAGGCTCGCAGCCACCCCCTTGGCCGATGAAGGGGGCTTCACGGCTATGCTCGTGACCGTACTGGAGCTGGCGCCACACTGCAGCAGGTACATGGCCTCTTCGCTGACAGTCACTGGGTTGGTCAGCATCATTCGCTTCCCGGGCAAAGTACCCATGTGACTCGGAGGGCTGGCACGGCAGCCATGCTTTCCTTCGCGTGGTGTGTTTTGCTAACTGGTAGCACGTTTCCTCACGACAGGGTGGTCCAGCGGTACCTGGAGGCCAGCACGCCGCCGCAGGAGCTTGCCCTGCTCGGCGATGCTGTGCAGGGCTCGGCCGCGGCGCATGTGGACCTCGTGTCGGTGGCGCTGCGCGCGCTCCAGCTGCTGCCCCTGTTGCGGCAGCACCCCGCCTGGGCCGCCGGCTCGTTCATGCGGCTGCTGCACCACCAGGCAAGGGATCGTCACATTCCTGCGGGGATGGACATCTAGTGGTTCATACGCTTGCGATCGTTGGGAGCGCCCAGGCTCATAACCCATGCGACACGCCTTCTGTCGATAACGCACCGCTGTGCGCCTGTGAAGCAGTATACTTCAAGTTGTAGGTACTGTAGGAGGCACTGGGAGTTGCGCGCTCGCTCACGTCCTGCGGCCTTCTTCGCTCCCTGTCACGTGCCCTTGCAGTCGTCGGAGGTCCGCTGGGCGTCCCTGCAGGCGGTTGCCCTGCTGCTCAGCATGGCGAGTGGTAGCGATGGCGCTGGGTGTTGGCGTGCTATGTAAAGTGGCGCTGCCACAGGCTTGCCATGCGGAGTACAGTCAATGCTCGTTGCTATGTGCCTTCAATCTGGTTGCCTTGCACAAATATGCGCTGTTCTCTTCCCGCGTCGCATGCACTTTTGCTATGCAGAGCGATGCCAGCCGCTCCGCCCTGGCCAGCCGGCTGCTGACGGCGGAGGAGCAGGTGCGGGCCCTGGCCTCATGGCAGGCTCGCCGCAACGCGGTGGCTCTGGAGCAGGCGGCAATGTGGCTGAACGTGCCTTCGACGTGCTCCCACTGCCGCCCCGAGGTAGCATGCGACGGCCTGGCGCAGCCGGCGAGCAGCGAAGCTGCAGGCGCGGCGGAGGACCCATGGGCCAGTCGCAGCGGCGCGCCGGTCGCGGCGGACCCTTTCGGTCTGCCGCCGGCGCGCGGGTTTGTGGAGGTGTGCGGCATTGAGTTGGCGTGCCGTGACGCACCAGAAGCCGGCGGTGGCTTGGCTGCGCCTCAGGCCGGCCCTGGCATCGGCGCGTCGGCGCCGGAGCCCGGCCATGACGCCTCGGGGACCATTTCAGCGGGCCACTGCTTTGTGGCCACCAGCACCGTTCGGCGCAACTTGGAGGCGGCTGCGCTTGTGCTGTGCCAGGGCCTGCCGCTGCTGCTGGAGGGGCCCCCTGGCGCGGGCAAGACCCGGCTTATCGAGGAGCTGGCGGCTCGTACGGGCAACGCCGGGACCATGGTGCGGGTGCACCTGGACGACCAGATGGACGCGAAGAGCCTGCTAGGGGCCTACGTGTGTACGGCTGTGCCCGGGGAGTTTGCCTGGCAGCCCGGGCCGCTCACGCAGGCGGTTTCGGAGGGTCGCTGGGTTCTGGTGGAGGACATCAACATGGCTCCGGGCGACGTGCTGGCGGCGCTGGCGCCGCTCCTGGAGAGCCGCGTGCTGCACGTGTCCAGCCGCGGCATGGTGGTCCCCGCGGCCCCGGGCTTCCAGCTGATTGCCACCGTCACTAGCTCGCCGACCAGCGGGGGCAGCGGCGGGCACGGCGCGTACGGCATGTCCAACATGGTCAAGGTGGGGCGTGGGTGGAGGGCCGATGGACGTGGGCCGTGGGGAATGGCCGTTTGGGGAACGTACGTGTTGGAACAATAGGGTAGGGAACGTTGCTGCGTCCCTCAACTGTCCGTCAACTCAACCGTCCCTCAACTGTTGTCAATTGTCTGCCAACAGGAGCTGCTGGGTGGCCTCTGGCGCACCGTCCGCGTGGACGCGCCCTCGGACGCGGAGCAGATGGCCATGCTCTCCACCGCTTACCCCTCGCTCTTGCCTCTGCTGCCAGCGGCCGTCGGTGCGCTCTGCCTCATCCAAGCGGCAGGCGGGCACGGCAGCAGCGGCACTGCCACCAGCAGCGGTGCGGGGGCTGCCCCTTCGGCCGGTTTCCAACTGACCGCGGCCGGGCCGCAGCCCATGGATACATCGGACGATGGTGCCGGCGAGTGCGCTGCGGGGCGACAGCAGCAGCGGGAGGAGAGCCGCCGCGGCTCGTGGCACGCGCTGGCGGAGGAGGCCCTGGAGGCCGCGGGCGTGCGGCGGGGCGACCTAGCGCTGCACCTTGGCCGCCATTTCTCCCTCCGGGACGTCTTCAAGTGGTGCGACCGCATGACGGTGGGTGGCGGTGGCGGCTGGACGTGTGGTTCTGTAGAATTCACCCTGATGACGGGGCTTATTCGCGAAGAAGCTGGGTCGGCAGTAGATGAAGCGCAAGTGGGCAGCTCCAGGGGGTTATTTACTTTTGCGTGCCGTTGCGAGCTGGAAATAACACATTTCTCGGCCCGTGCTTTGTGCGGCCGCAGCATCTGCACAGCGCCCTGCTGCGCGGGCGCACATACGGCCAAGCGATGCGCGCGCAGCGCAAGTCCTCCGCGGCGTCCCTCGGCACCGCCACGCCAGCAGCGTCCGTGGCGGCCGTGGACCAGCCGCCGCCCGACCTGGCCTCCCTGGACCCGCGCATCCGCGAGGCGGCCTTCGTGGAGGCGGCCGACTGCTTTGCGGCTCTGGTGGCCCGACCTGAGGCCAGAATGAAACTTCTCAAGGTGGGCTACGCTCCCAGCACGCGGGCTTGGTCCTGCTCAGCCGGTCATGCTCGGTCGTTGTCAGCGAAGGAGCCGGGAACGCGTGAAGCCGAAGCGGGGGAATGTGACATGGCAGCACAATGGACGCATATACACTCCGCAAATATGTGTTTACCGTACCCGCAGGCCCTGGCTGCGCTGTGGTGCGCACCCGCCGGCTCGCCGGAGCAGTGGGAGCAGCTGGCTAAGCCGCAGCTGTCGGTGCTGGAGGGCGCCGGGTTCACTGAGGAGCGGCGCCTGTTGGTGGGGCGAGTGACGCTGCCCGTTATGACCGACCAGCAGGACGGGCAGGACGGGACTGCGGCCAAGGTGCGCACTTCACGGAAGGGGAGGGCGCCACGCCGTGCTGCCTCTCTGCTGTGGACGTGAGCTTGCTGTGGTAGACGTGATGATTCGCTGCCCGCGGCTGAGCTACCGGTAACCGTGCCGATGTCATGTGTTGATATATGAGCGTCTGTGGCGCAGGGTGGCGCGGGCGGCGGCTCGGCGTCAGCGCCGGGTGGCGGCTCCGGCTCCGGCTCCACCTTTGCGCGCACGGGCCACGCGATGCGCGTGATGGAGCGCATCGCGGCCGCGCTTGCGTGCAACGAGCCCGTGCTGCTAGTCGGAGAGACAGGTGGGTGCCGGTACTGGCGTAGGCCGTTTTGCAGCCCTTCTGCGCCGCTCGCTTATTCCAGCATCGTAAGCGTGTGGGCTGCGTTGCATTACTCTACTTCGGAACTTGCCGTATCCTGTTTCCAGGCCCCACGTGCCACTCCCCACCCGCTGCGCCGCGTGTCCGCGCTGTCTACTCGCAGCTCCTTCCTGCATTTTCCTCTTGTGTTCTTGAGTTGTGATGTTTCCCACTCCAGGCACGGGCAAGACCACGATGCTCTCGCGCATGGCGGGCCTGGTTGGGGCACAGCTGGTGTCGTTCAACCTGAGCCAGCAGACCGACAGCTCCGACCTGCTGGGCGGCTTCAAGCCGGTGGAGCCGCGCGACGCGCTGGCGCCGCTGCTGCCCACCTTCAGCTCGCTCATACGCAGGACGTGGACGCGGTGGGTGGCCTGCCGCCGGGTTGAACGAACGCGCTCCGCTTAGCCTCATTGTCGAGTGTCCACGCTCTCCATGCCGCTTGTGATGCGGCGCGGTTGGATGGAGACGCGAAGCGCGGTCGGGGTAGTGTGTTGTTGTGCCCGGTGCTGGGATAATCGTGTATGCTCGTAACCGCCCCGTCCCTCGCAGTGGCAACAACGACGAGTACCTCTCCCGAGTGGCGAAGCTGGCCGAGCGGCGCAAGTGGTCCCAGCTGCTGGCCGCGTTCCGGGGCGCGTTGACCAAAGTCCACGATGCGGGCCTGGCGACGGGGTCTAGCGCCGCCGCAGCGGCGGCCTCGGCCGCTGCCGCGGGTGCCGATGGCGGCGGCACCGACGCTGCCGAGGCAGCGGAAGCGGCGGCCGAGAAGGGAGGCAAGCCCGCAAAGAAGAGGAAGGTCGGGGGCGGACAGCCGCCGCTGAGCGAGGCCCTGCGGCACGAGTGGCGAGTGTTCTCGGCGGTGAGCAGAACAGCCTTGGGCAAGGGCTGCGGCCTCTAAGGGTTCAAAGGTTTTGATTGCAGAACTCGCCCTCCCGCTCAAATGATGTCCGGGAGTGCTTGCACTGAGAGCATTGACCAAAATCCTCATTCCTTGGTATCCCATGCCCTGCAGGACTTGGCCGCTGCGGAGCGCGCTGCTGCCGTGGCGGAGGGTGGCTTCGCGTTCGCGTTCGTGGAGGGCGTGCTGGTGAAGGCGCTGCGCCATGGCTGGTGGCTGCTGCTCGACGAGATAAACCTGGCGCCCGCGGAGGTGCTGGAGCGTCTGGCGGGCCTCCTTGAAACCGGCGGCGGCGCAGCCGCAGGCGGCAGCGGCGCCAGCGGAAGCGTGGTCCTTCTCGAGCGCGGCGACACGGTGGCTGTGCCCCGGCACCCCAACTTCCGGCTGGTGGCCGCCATGAACCCGGCCACTGACGCCGGCAAGCACGAGCTGCCGGCGGCGCTGCGCAACCGCTTCACGGAGATGTGGGTGCCCGAGCCGGCAGGCCGGGAGGATCTGGCGGCGCTGGTGGCGGCGTACCTGGCGGGTGTGGGGCCGTCGCCGCCGGTGGATGCGGCAGTGGACTTTTACTTGGCGGCTAAGACCGAGGCGGTGGGTAGCTGGGCATCGTCACGGGTACCGGTTTTAATGGCATTGGCGGTCAAGCGCAAGATGCGATGCCTCGGAGCTCTACAAAGAACGCCAGTCGAGACCATGTGCCGTCCGCTATGTACGAACTCGTAGCTCTTTGCATTTGAAAGGTCATGAGCGTTCGACCGGATTGTCCTCGCCCGCAGGAAGCCCGGCTCGTTGACGGCGCAGGCCAGAAGCCCGCATACAACCTGCGCACGCTGGCGCGGGCCCTCGACTACGCGCGCGCCGCCACGCCCTCGTACGGCCTGCAGCGCGCGCTGTATGACGGCGCGGCGATGGCGTTCCTGACGCAGCTGGCGCCGTCGTCAGCCCCCCGCATGGAGGCGCTGATTGCCAAGCACCTGTTGCCCGGCGTCAAGAACGTACGGGTAAGAGCGCCACTACCGGGGGGCTGCCGTTCGACGCGGTGCCAATGAGTCCGAACCTCCTGACGATGACCTGTGGTTGGTGCTCGCTTACACATGTACCATCTACGTGCATTCATGCGACATCCAGCAGTTTGCGCCCCATTTGTATCATCTAACCATGGGAAACATGCACTTCGTGCTGCGTGTGTGATCCTTGCCGCAGTCCCTCCTGCGCGCTCCGCCCGAGCCTGCGGGCAGCACCCACGTGCTGTTCGAGGCCTTTTGGCTGGAGCGCGGGCCGCTGGAGCTGCCGGGCGGCGGGCGGGAGGAGGACGGCTCGGGGCGGCGCTTCGTGATGACGCCCAGTGTGCGAGGCCACCTGACCAACCTCGCCCGGGCTGTGCTCATCAGGTGTGAGAGGGGGTAGTAAAGAAATGGAAACGGGTCGTGTCGTGGACACCGATGTGAGAGGGGGGCGATGAGCGGTATGGCCTTGGTCCTTATACCCTCATGTTGTCCCACACGCCCTTCCTACCAATCTTAGTATGCTGACTGGCTAGTACGGGTACGTGCGTTGGAACCGTTAAGCACCACGCCGCTGCGGGCTTGCAGGAAGCATCCCATTCTGCTGCAAGGACCCACGAGCGCCGGCAAGACAAGCCTGGTGGCGTACCTGGCGGCGCAGACGGGCCACACCTTCCTGCGGATCAACAACCACGAGCACACCGACCTACAGGCGAGTTACTGATTTTCAAGCGC
The DNA here is from genome assembly GCA_001584585.1 of Gonium pectorale. Classification (NCBI taxonomy): domain Eukaryota; kingdom Viridiplantae; phylum Chlorophyta; class Chlorophyceae; order Chlamydomonadales; family Volvocaceae; genus Gonium; species Gonium pectorale. The sequence goes on from LSYV01000002.1 coordinate 2,667,196, forward strand.
CTTCAAGCGTCGTTGTCGATGCCGGCGCGCTTTCCCGGTAACATCCTCACTGCAAGGAAGGAATGTCCAGCCATTTCGCGTCGGGGCCTGCTTGTTGCCTGTCTTGTCCCCAGCCCGCGCTGAACCCGTGTGCCCGCTTCGGCGCCGCCGACCGTTTGCAGGAGTACCTGGGATCCTACGTGAGCGACTCGGCCGGGCGGCTGGTATTCCGCGAGGGCCCGCTGGTGCAGGCGGTGCGCAAGGGCTGGTGGGTGGTGCTGGACGAGCTGAACCTGGCGCCCACTGAGGTGCTGGAGGCGCTGAACAGGTGGGTGGTGATACGGGTATGCGTACGGGTGCGGGTACCGGGTTCCAAAAGAACTTGACTCACTACGGAACTGGGGCGCCGGTGGAGGTGTCTGTGAGTTTGCAATTGCACAGTGTTGCACAGTTGGATGCCTGTGAGGCTGAAACGGTTCAGGCCTGTAACTCTTAAGGCGCACGCTGCCACCCCGTCCCTTCGTTCCTAGCCGTGCTCCCTCCCCCCTGTGTCCACCCTGTGGGAGAGTGCTTCTGCATGCCCGCCCGTCAAGCTTGTGTCCCCAATCTTCCTTCGCCCTCTTCCCCCCCGCCCAGGCTGCTGGACGACAACCGCGAGCTGCTGGTCCCGGAGCTGGGCGAGGTGGTGAAGCCGCACCCGCACTTCATGCTCTTCGCCACGCAGAACCCGCCCGGCGGCGCGTACGCGGGCCGCAAGGTGCTCAGCCGCGCCTTCCGCAGCCGCTTCCTCGAGCTCCACATCGACGACATACCCGACTCGGAGCTGGCCGAGATCCTGGAAAAGCGCTGCGCCATCGCCCCCAGCTACGCGGCCAAGCTGGTGTCGGTGCAGCGGGAGCTGCAGCGCCGCCGCAACGCCGCCAGCGTGTTTGCTGGCAAACACGGATTCATCACGCCGCGCGACCTGTTCCGCTGGGCCGAGCGCGGCGCGGTGGGCTACGAGGCGCTCGCGGCGGACGGCGCACTGCTGCTGGGCGAGCGGCTGCGCAGCGGGCCGGAGCGGGCCGAGGTGGTGGGCGTGGTCGAGAAGATGATGAACGTCAAGGTGCGGCGCACGGGCGTGAACCGAAATGCGCAACTAATCAAGTCAAAATTGCACAGCAAAGACATGGCCAGCTTAACTGTAGCTAAGACCGTGTTCTGCCGCTGTTGTGCCGGTGTCTCCCTGGCAGGTCGACCTGGAGGCCGTCTACTCGTCGGAGGGCGACGCGCCCATACGCGCGCTGCAGGCCGCGCTGCAGGAGGCGCCGGCGCAGCAGGAGGCCGGCGGAGCCGGCGCAGCGCCCCAGGACTCGGAGGACGTGGGCGCGCTGCAGAACGCCCTCCGCGGCGTGGTGTGGACTCGCAGCATGCGGCGCATGTACACCCTGGTGGAGAGGCGAGTGCGCGGCTCGCGGATGGCGGGACGCAGATGGCGGGACGCGGATGGCGGGACGCGGATGGCGGGACGCAGGGAGCGAGGCCTAGCGGGGGGTGCTCGTAATACGTAGAAGCCGGGGTTCGGCAGGCAAGCGCCTTGAAGCAGCAACGTGTTAGTCCTCCCGACGTTGCGAGTGGGCATTTATCCTGGCGTGCGGACAATTACCTTGGCAATCCATGACGTGTTGGAACCCCGCGTGTAGGTGCCTGCGGCACAGCGAGCCGGTCCTGCTGGTTGGCGAGACGGGCACCGGCAAGACCACCGTGTGCCAGCTGCTGGCGCTCATGCGGAGGCAGCACCTGCACATCCTCAACTGCAACCAGCACACTGAGACGTCGGACTTTCTGGGCGGCTTCCGCCCAACACGCGGTCGCGAGCGCGCCCTGGGTACGCTCCGCGCTGCCGCAGCGCGGGTGGCGGCCAGCCCGCTGCTGGCGGTGCTGGGGGTGGCGGCGCCGTTGGTGCCTGAGGAGCTCGGCCCGCAGGCGGTCGCGCCACTGGCAGCGTCCGTGGTGGAGGCCGTGGCGGCTGCGGGCAAAGCGGCGACGGAGATGGACGGGAAACGCAAAAAGGAGGTCAAGAAGGCGCTGAGGGCCGCGGTCAAGGCCGCCGGCGGGTCGGCCGCAGCGGCGGAGCTGGACGAGCAGCTTAAGGCGCTGCAGGCTGACGGCGAGAAGGCAGCGGCGGCGGCGACGGAGGCGCGCGCGCCGTTCGCGTGGGCTGACGGCCCGCTGGTGACGGCGATGCGGCGGGGCGACATGATCCTGATTGACGAGATCAACCTGGCGGAGGATGCCGTGTTGGAGCGACTCAACAGGTGCGGGGGCCTGGATGGGCCTTGGCAGCGGGGGGGCGTTCGGCCGTCAGGCGCAGGCTGTGGGTTGCCCCTGTGTGTGTGTGTGTCCTCTGAGGCTTACCTGTTGGTGTTGGGCCTTCCGCCGCATCGTAACTTGCACGAAAGCACGCTGGCGCGTGACCCTAACATGGGGACACCACATGTCGGAGGAGGATGCCAAGCCATGTCTGGCCTGTCGAGCGCCCGCGGCCTAATCCGAACAAGATATCACCACCTGCGAAGTGTCGACACAATCTCACCCTTGACCGCTTGTCCTGTCTCCCCACGTCTGACCCCAGCGTGCTGGAGCCGGGCCGCACCCTGACGCTCGCGGAGCGCGGCGGCGAGGGCGCCGAGGTGGTGGTGGCGGCGCCCGGCTTTCGCCTGCTCGCCACCATGAACCCCGGCGGCGACTTCGGCAAGAAGGAGCTGTCACCCGCGCTGGCCAACCGCTTTACCACCATCTGGGTGCCCGCCATGGAGGACCCCGAGGAGATGCGCGCCATCCTGGAGGCGCGGCTGGCGGGTGCGTCGGGGCTGGCATGAGCTCAGCGGGCCTGGGTCCTTGTTAGGCCGGGCTGCGTTGCTGTGCCGCCCCTCGCTAACATGGCGAAGGAAAGCAATGCTATCTACGTTGTACGCTGTGCCGTTTGCGACACGGTGCTGAGTATCCCATGTATTACGTGTTGGGAATGCGAACGGCTTGCTGGGAGACGTTGTAGCAGGGTAGAAGATTTTTTGATGCACACATGCAAGGAAGCCTGCAGCGTAACAAGCAAGCAAATAGCCCCATGTGTGCTTTGTTCGCCGCCCTCAGACTCGGTCGACCGTGCTGCGCTGGCGGAGCGGCTGCTGCGCTTCTTCCAGGAGTATGTCCGCCTGCAGCCGGGCGGCGGCCGCCAGCCGCTCAGCGTGCGCGACCTGCTGGCTTGGGTGGGGTTCATCAACGCCACGGCGCCCAAGCTGGGCCACCTGCCCGCTTACGCGCACGGAGCGCACCTGACCCTGCTGGACGGTAGGTTTGCACCTGCGCCGGCATGATGCCAAAGGTCCTGCGCCAGGTTGAGGGAGGCTCGACTCTGTAGAGCTGCTGCCGACTGCGCAATGCACGCTCCTTACACGAAACAGTCGCCCGTATTCCAAGTCTGCGCGGCCCCTCCGCGTCCCTAGAGAGGACTGTGGCATGTGACATCTATCCACCGACCCCCGCACTTCAACCCTTCGCAGGCATTGGCCTGGGAGTGGGCCTGCCCGCTGCAGCCGCCACCGCGCTGCGCTCCGCGCTGTGCGCCTTCCTCGCTGCGCAGCTGCCGCTCGAGCTGGCGCCGCACGCGCGCCTGGCCGAGGGCCGCCTGCAGGCGCTCGAGGCGCCCGGGGCTCCGCCGGGCCACTGGGGCATCCCGCCGTTCTTCGTCCCGCTGGCGACGCCCGACGCGCAGGGCGGTCGCGCCGACGGCTTTGCGCTGCGCGCGCCCACCACCGGCCGCAACGCATTCCGGCTTCTGCGCGCTATGCAGCTGCGCAAGGCGGTCCTCCTAGAGGGCAGCCCGGGCGTCGGCAAGACATCGCTGGTGGCGGCGCTGGCCAAGTGCGTCGGCCAGACGCTGGTCCGAATCAACCTGTCAGAACAGACCGACATGATGGACCTGCTGGGCGCGGACCTGCCCGCGCCCGGCGGCGCGCCGGGGCAGTTCGCCTGGTGCGACGGCCCGCTGCTGGGCGCGCTGCGCGCCGGGCATTGGGTGCTGCTGGACGAGCTCAACCTGGCGGGGCAGTCGGTCCTGGAGGGCCTGAACGCGCTGCTGGACCACCGGAGTGAGGTCTTCATCCCCGAGCTGGGCGCCATGTTCCGCTGCCACGCGGGCTTCCGGCTTTTCGCGGCGCAGAACCCCGTGGGAGAGGGCGGTGGGCGCAAGGGCCTGCCGAGGTCTTTCCTAAACCGCTTCACGCGCGTCAGCGTGGAGCTGCTGCGGAGGGAGGACCTGCTGTTCATTGCCGGGGCGCTGCACCCGCGCCTACCGGGGCCGCTGCTGCGCCGCATGGTGCGCCTGCTGGACGCCATGCAGGCCGCGGCGTCGCCGCCGACGGCGGCGGCCGACGCGCAGGCGGATGGCGGCAAGGCGGAGAGGGGTCAAGAGGCCGGCGGCAGTGGCGTGCGGGACTTTGCTTTGGCGGGAGGGCCGTGGGAGTTCAACCTGCGAGACCTGCTGCGCTGGTGTGACTTGGTGGAGGGCGCGGTGCCGGCGCCGCCGACGGCTGAGCCGTCAGCTAACGGCGAAATGGAGGTGGACGCGGCGGCTGACAGCAGCGGCCCGGCTATGGCCACGGCAGCGGAGGCCGAGGCCGCTGCGCTGGACTCGGCGGCACAGCACTTTGCGCGCATGCTGTTCAGCCACCGCCTTCGGACGCAGGAAGACCGGACCAAGCTCGGCCGCCTCTTCGCGGCCGTCTGGGGCGCCGCGCCCGCGTGCTGGCATGAGCAGCCGCCCGTGCTGCTTTCTCCCCGGGTGGCCGTCATCGGCCGCGCTGTGGTACCCCGCGCCGCCGACCCGGCGGCGGCGACGCCGGCGGCTGCCGCCGCCGCCGCCGTGCCCGCGCCAGCCGGCGACCTGCACCTGCTGCCCTGGTCTCTGCCGCTGCTGGAGAGCCTGATGCAGACGCTCTCCAGGAGCTGGATGGCGCTGCTCGTGGGAGGGGCGGGCTCAGGCAAGACGGCCCTGGCGCGGAGCGCGGCGGCACTGGCGGGCGTGCGGCTGCTGGAGATCAGCCTCACGAGCGGCACGGACACGAGCGACCTGCTGGGCAGCTTTGAGCAGCTGGAGCCGGAGCGCCGAGTGCAGGAGGTGGGTCCGCTGAACCAATGGTGCGACTGCTTGCTGTATTTGCCGCGTTCAGTACTAGGATTGTCGTTGCTCATGCCGTAGGAACGCTCATATGCGATCAGCCGGCTACAATCTTGCACGTCATTGTAGTTCCCACTCGTGCTCCCTCTGCTGATCAGGCATCAGATCGCGTGCAGCAGTTGGCGCAGAGCGTGTCCCAGGCGCTCCTCTCCGGCACTGAAGACGCGGCTGCGACCGACGGTGTTGAGGCCCCGCTTCTGGACAAGGCGCGCGAGGTGCAGGCGGCGTGGGCCGCCTACGCCGCCGTGCGGGCGGCTGTGGAGCGCCAGGCGGACGCTCCCTCGCCCATCGCGGCAGCGGCCGAGCGCGTGCAGTTGCTGCAGATCGTGGTCCGCGCCTGCATCCACGCCCTCTCCGCCCTTCCATCCAGCGTCGAATTGGCAGCGCCGCTCCGTGCCGCCGCCGACGAGGCCGGCGCGGAGCTGACGGCGCTGGCGGCGCTCCTGGCCGACGAAGCGGCGGCGGCGGTGGGCGGCCGTTTTGAGTGGGTGGACGGCGCCCTCACCCGCGCCATCGAGCGCGGCGGCTGGGTGCTGCTGGAGGGGGCGAACCTGTGTAACCCCACCGTGCTGGACCGCCTGAACCCGCTGCTGGAGCCAGGCGGTAGCCTCTACCTCAACGAGTGTGGCCAGACGGCTGCCGGCCCACGGGTCATCCGACCGCACCCGGACTTCCGCCTCATGCTGGCGCTGGACCCCCGCCACGGCGAGGTGTCCAGGGCGATGCGGAACCGCGGCATCGAAATCTTTCTCCTGCCGCCACCGCCGCCGCCGCCGCCGTCAGGCCCGGCGGAGGCACCCTTGGCGTCTGGGTCTGTGTCGGAGGGCGTGGTGGACGCGGACGTGGAGGCAGTGCTGCGCTCGCAGGGCGTGGCGGCCAAGCGGCTGCTGCGCGCTATGGCCCGCGCGCACGGCGCCATGGGCCGCCTCTGCAGCCGCGCGCACAAGCGGCCGCCCGGGCTGCGGGAGGCGGGCATCGCGGCGAGCCTGGCGGGCGCGCTGCTGGCGCGCGGGTGGGCCCTGGAGGGCGCGGTGCGCACCGGCTGGACTCACGTGTACCTGCGCGGGCAGGGCTTCTCCCTCGCCGAGGCGGCGGTAGCCCAGGGCTTGCTGGAGCAGCTCCTGCGCGAGGGCGTGCGGGCGCCGCGCCCGGCGGATGCCGATGCTATGGACTGTGACGGCGCCCCGACTGCGTCGGCGCCTGTCCTGGACCAAGGCGAGGCAGGTGGCGACGTGCTGCTTTGCCTCAGCGGCGAGGATGGGACGCTGTATGGCGAGCGCTCGCTGCAGGAGCTCGCCTCGCAGCCGCTGGTGCCCAGGCGGCTGGAGGCAGGCATGCTGGCGGCGCCGGCGGCGTGGCCCACGGCCATGACGGTGCAGCGGCTGGCCGGCGCGTCGGCCGCCGCCAGCGCCGAGCGTGACGTGTCGCTCTTGTCGTACCTGCTAGGTGCTGCCGCCGCCACCTTGGCGGCGGTGCCGGGGGCGGCGGACGCCGAGGCGCTGCTGACGCGGCTCCGAGCCGCGCTGCGCGCCAGCGGTGAGGACGGCCACGAGTCGGCCCGTGAAGCGGCAGTACACCTTCTCGACTGCCTTTCGCCCCAGCTGCTCTGCCCTCTGCTCCACGGCGGCGGCGACGGTCGTGCGGCTGCGGCCGCCGGCGCGCAGTACACGCCGGCAGCGCTGCTGCACCTGCAGCAGCTGGCCTGGGCGACGGCGCAGTGCCTGGCGCAGCGGGCGAGCGCGCTGGACGCGCAGGCCCGTGCCCTCCTCTGCGACGGCGTGGCGGCGCGGCAGGAGCACGTCTCGGCGCTGCTGGCCGGCTTGGACCTGGGCCCCATCGGCGTTGCGTCGCTGCCCCAGCTGGCGTCGCTGGCGGGGGCACTCGTGCGCGACCTGTTGACGCACCCAGCGGCGACGGCGTTGGCGGCGGCGCTGCGCGCCGCCGCCGGCTCTGCCGGCATGCCCCACGAGCTGCAGCAGCTGCAGCCCCTGGACGTACGGTACGGCCAGCTGCTCGAGCCCTTCCTGCCTGGCATGACCGGCGCCGAGTGGGCCGGGCTGCAGGGGCTGTCGGCCCAGCTACGGACGGCGCAGACGGCGCTGGGCGCTCGGCTGCTGCTGCAGCACGCGGTGGCCGGCACGGACGCGGCGCTGGCGTCGGGCGTGGCGTCTCCGCTACAGGCGTCCTACTGGCGTTTCCTGCGGCCTGAGGAAAGGTGCGCGCTGGCCTGCAGTCCCAATCTCAGTCCCAGTTTCAATCCCAGTACGCACTGTTTGTCTGTCTGCGCTTGTGCCCGCCCTGTCTGCGGTGTGCCAATCACCAGTTGCGGTCTGTGCAATTGTGTGCAAACAAACGCCCTCTCCTCCACCGAGCACCTTGGTCGCGTCGCCGCAGGGCCGCTGAGGATGCAGAGCACCCCGTCGTGGACTGCCTCTACCCGCTGCTCTCGGTGCTGGTGGAACTGGAGGACGTCCTGCTGCGCCCCGGCGCGCTGCCGCCTTCGGCCTGGGGCGGCCGGCTGCCCACCCTGCTGTCACACACGCAGCACTGGCGCGCCGCGCTGTGGCGTGTGAGCCACGGGCTGCTGCACCTCACAGTGGCGGTCTCCCAGCCCTCCGCGCCATTTACCTCGCACACGGGCAGCGAACTGCAACTCGCCCAACCGCTTGCTGGCGCGGCGGCCATTCAGCGAATCCAGCTGGATGTGCCGCTGCTGACGTGGACCTGGACCCGTGCCGACAAGGCTCTGGGCGCGCTGCTGGCAGATACCGACGTCGCCGCCGCGCTGGCGGCGGACCGTGACACCAGCGGCGCAGCGCCGCGGATCGAGTACGTTCGGTCGCAGGTGCGGGAGGCGCTGGGCCTGGCGGTGCGGTCTGCCAAGCCGCTGGCATGGCGGCTGTGCGGCAAGCCTGTGCTCCCGAGCAGCCTGGCACTACTGGGCGCACTGGTGGAGGGCCGCACCATCGCCGCCGCCGCGGCGGCGGCGGCGCTGGACTCCCAGGGCCGGCCGGCAGGCCTCCACGTCGCCGGCGTGGACCTGGACGCCGTCATCATCTCTTGCGCGGCGGCCGCTGCGGGCGCGGAGGCCAGTGACGGCGCCGGCACCGCAGCGGCGGTAGGGGGCGGCGCGCGGACGGTCGAGGAGCTGTTGGGCGAGGACGCCCCGGCCGTGCGGCAGCAGGTGGCAGAGGCGGTGGCGCTGGCGCTGTGCGTGGACCCCGGCCTCCGCCGCGCCGTCGGGCAGGGGCTGGCCATGCTGGGCGCCCTTCCGCTTATGGAGGCGCTGAGGCCGGGCGGCAGCCGCAAGGCGGCAGCCGTGGATCGTTGCGAGGCGGGAGCTGCGGCGACTGCGGGCGGGCCTGGCTCGCTGGCAGAGCAGGGCGAGGGCATAGTGGCGGCGCTGCGCGAGGCTCTGCAGGCGCGGGTGCAGGAGGCCGCGGCGGCGGTGCTTGCGTGCCCGTCGGAGGACGAATGGATGATGCGTCAGGGCGCCGCCGAGGCGAGGGCGGCTGCCGAGAGCGGCGGGGCGGTTGGTGCTGGCGCGCCCAAGGTAACAGCGGCGGTGCAGCCGCCGCTGCTGCTACCCAGCGCCTGGATGGCCTCGCGCACCTGCCGTCAGCTGCAGGCAGCTCTGCTTGAGCTGCAGGACTGCATCAGCCTGCGTGGCCAGCTGCCGCTCCTGGCGGAGGCCGCAGAGGCCGCCGTCCGCTGGGCGGCTGAAGCCAGCGCCAGCTCCGGTGCCGGATCCGGTGCCGGCTCGGCCTCGGCTGACGGCTGGGTGCGTGCGCTGGCGGCCGGGTCAGGCGGCCTCACGCGCCGGGCGCGGGCGGCCGTTGATGCAGCGGTGGCCTGCTCGAGCCGCTCCCCCGCCGACGTGGCGGCCTGCCAACAACTGGCTTGGGTGCTGGACGAGCTGGAGGCGCAGTTGCGGCAGCCCAAGCGCGCCGCTGTGGCCGGTTTGGGCCCCAGCGGCCGCGCAGTCGCCAAGGCCAAGGCCGCCGCTGCCGCCTTGGACGCGCAGTCTTTGGACGTGCAGCAGCTGAGCACGAGTGTCTTGCCGGCGCTCTCACACGACATGTGGCTGCGGTGGCATGCCGCCAACTGGCGAGACAGCCTCCTCGTGGGGAGCGGCTTCGGCGCCGCCGCCGGAGGCGGCTGGACGCCGGCGTCGGCGTCGGCCATGGACACGCCGCTGCTGAGCGCCTGCGTTCTGCGCGTGCTCCACAGCTCGGCGTCGCAGGTGCAGAGCAAGGCCATGCGGCTGCGCCAGCTGCGCTCCGCCGTGGCGACGCTCCTCTCGCGGCGCAGGGACATGCTGTCACGCGCATCCCCCTCCTCGCCCGCAGCCCTGCTCCCGGCGCCCTGTCCGTCATCGGCGGCGTCGGCGAGCCCCGCCGCCGCTGCCGCTGTGCAGCGCCCGACATCGGCCCTAGAGTGGCGCAGCCTGGCGTGCCTCCTGGCGCAGCTTATGGCTGCACACGGCAGCTCCCTGCCGCAGCAGGACATGCGCCAGGGCCTGCAGGCGCTGTGCTCCCGTATCCTGTCTGCCGCCGCGTCGCTCACGGCCCCGCCGACCGGCTCTGCGCTGGCCGCCAGGCTGCTACCCGACGAGCTGTGCGGCCAGGCGGCCTCCATCCTTCAGCACAGCCAGCACGCCGTGCTCGCCGAGCTGCTGCAGCCGGTGCTGCTGCCCGCGGCGGCGGCGGTGGCCGAGGGCCTCCTCTCGGCCTCCGCCACTGCTGGGGCTGCAGCGGCAGACGCCGCCGGGGACGGCAGCGCGTCCCCGGCGCAGCACCTGCTGCACGCAGCGGCGGAGCGCCGTGCCGCGCGCGACGCCGAACTGGCGCTGCGCGGCCGCGCCTGGCTGCTGCTGGGCTTGATGCGCCTGCAGCTGGTCGCGCCGCCCCCGGGCGTCGACCCCGCGGGCAAGTACGCCCTCAAGCGTCGCCACATAGAGGACCACGTTGTGCATGATCTCCAGCCCGAGATTCTGGTTCGCCAGGCCCTCCAGGCGCTGCCGGGCGGCCCCAGCGAGGCCGCCCACCTGGCGGAGCTAGCCGCGCTGCGCGCGCAGGCGGTGGCGGCGGCGGAGGCCGCGGCGGCGCGCTGCGTACCCCGACCGCGGCCCAGCCACTACCCGGCACTGCAGCGGGAGGCGGCCGAGTTCGCCGCCAGCGTGGCGGCGCCGCAGCGCGTGCTGGCACTGCTGGCGGGCCTGACAGGCGGGGCGGCGGCGGCGCTGCAAGAGGCGGAGGTGTGGGTGGCTAACGCGCGCGCGTGGTGCGAGCGCTTTGGACGGCAGTATGCCTGGTGAGTCGGGGTGTGGGCTGTGCCTTTGTAGACCACCACCATGTCTGGGCCAGGTGCGAGGGGGGGCCCCGGAGTGCTCCTCGGGCCCTACAGAATACCGCTTGACGCCCTCATAATCCAATCTGGGATCTGTCGTAGGTACCCCGACCTGGCGCAACCCGTGCAGCTGGCGGTCTTGGAGATGGTCCGCGGCATGGCGCTCCTCATTGCCGCAGCGCCCGCCGCTGCCGCTGCGCCGGCAGCGTCGCTCGTGCCAAAGTCGCAGCTCGGCCCGGTCGCAGCGGTGGCCGCTGGCCTCATGCGCTTCCCCGCCGCCGGCCCCGCCGCACCCCAGCTCCAGCCCGCGCTGCCCGCGCGGCTGCTGGCGGAGCCGCAGGCGCTGCAGCTGCTGCAGGAGCTCGCCCGCGCCGCGGCGCTGCAGACCGGCCCGCCGGCCGGTGTGGCGCCGGATCCCGCGAGGGCCGCGCAAGCAGCCGACCTCGCCGGCTACGAGATGCAGCTGCGGGCCACGCGCGTTGCACTGCACGCGCTGGCCAGGGAGGCCCTCGCCCGCGGCGCCGCCGGCCA
>LSYV01000002.1:2693796-2722297 GCA_001584585.1 Gonium pectorale
GTTTGTACCAGACCGAACACGTGCATCGATTGCATGCGATGCTTGACGGCTGCCGCTCATGTGCTGTTTCCCAACCACCCAGGCTGCCCGTCAGCCGCAGCCGGCTGCAACATCCCGCGATGTGGAGCGGGAGCCGCTTCTGCCTGTCTCGCCACGCCCCGCACGATCAGGATAGGGCGCGAAATAGGACATGCGTTGGTGTCGAAGTTAGTATCTATGCCATACCTAAGCCGGCCTACCCGGATGAGGGTGTGAGTGTGCTTACGTGAACACGCTCCTGCAGCACAGGTGCTATCGTGCTGTCGAGGGTGCCAAGTGTGCGGTGGCGAACTTGCTAGCCCTACGATTTGCGTGCGGTGCATGAGCGTGATGAATTTCAGCGATCCGTAGGATGCCCGTTCTGACTGTGCGGGACCCACTTGCATAAGAGAGGGACTTAACGACAAAAGCGAGGATATGGAACGACGGTGCCGGAAAGGAACGACGGGTTCCTGTGAGCTGTTACATGATAACAGTACGGTACGGTACGCTTATTCGGGTTTGCCGGCTTGCAGGAGGAGGACTGAAGTACATAGGGTCAGTGAGCCAGCTCCTGACTAAAGGAACTGGTGTTGACGCCATCTAAGCAATGGCTTACGAGAGGCAACCAGATTTGTTGCTGTTTAGAAAATCTAGTGGTGTCATGCGACCCGTGGGTCAATGTGGCATCCCACAATGACTGCCGCAAATGCTGGTGGACTTTGTCGATCCCCCAACATGACTGAACTTGACTCGTGCAGAGTACCGATGCGGGACCCGCTGGTATGATGGACTGGAGCAATTGCTGCAACGTGCAAGCCTGCTGATTCGTGAATCGATTTCTATTTGGTCTTGCGTCTTTCCGTTGCATTTTTTGTCCAGCTAGATGAAATGTACTGGAGGGATGAGGATCACAGCGATTAGAACTGCCTTGGTGCACCATGGTGCCATAGCGGCCGGTAAGTTCCTTCGCAATGAGCACCAGGGGTTCGCAGCGTGGATAAGGCTGATGGAAAGAAGGTTTCATGCGTGAACTCGATTTTCAACATTACAATGGCCAAAGAGTTGCAGTTGAAGGCGCCTGAGCTGCAGTGCCACGGGGAGACCCATATGCCCCACACGTGTCCCGCACCACTCCTCCAGCAACGAAAGAGCAATACCAGCACCTATCAATTGTCGCCCTGCGTGCACACCATGCTGCGTAACCTGCTCTCAGCTTTTTGGATACGGCTATACATGCGTCGTACAATTGTCGTACCATACACGCGGTACGACGGAAGGTTACTCAGAGGTATGAGAGATGTTGAAGGGATAACATTTCCACCACGACAATGGCCCGTGGATTGCCATAGCAGCTAGCAGACGAAGGATGTGTTGGGCTGTGACATGGTATCTGCCTGCGAGTCCCTGAATATTTGTGCTTCGTTTCTAGTGATGCCGCTAGCCCACAGCTTTCAGCCCTGAACATCCACTTCGGGAGTTGACCGTTTTCATACGTCGCTGACGGCTCCTTCTTATATGGATTATAAAAATATAGAATTGTAGTATAGCTAGTGACAGAGACATGACCACGTCGGCCGTGCGGGTCGTCCTGCGAGCGCGGCCTTCTGACGCGGGTACCAACCTTACTGTGTTGCCCGACAAAAAGGTCGGCAGCCCCGCGCCAGGTATTTGACGCGGGAACGTTATTGAGCACGCGTTTATGTGTGCAGGGCATTACCATTGTTCAGCATAAGACCATCGAAGGGAGACCTGCCGGAGGGCAGCCGGCTGCACAGAGCTACCAGGTCAGCAGGGGTGGGCAAATGTTTGGGGGCGACCCGTGGGGCGACCTGGACGGCGCCAGAAGACCCTCTGACCAGCACCACAACACGAATGCTCCAAAGCTGCAGTTTACAGCCTGTACATGATAGCGGTCCAGTATGTGTGCAGGCGTGCGCCCTCATAGGGGAGGAGATTGGGAAGAGTGTGGCACAATATCGCACGACGCCAACGGCTGCACACAGCCCAAGCACTCCGACTGGGCCCGGTCATGCGGATTCACCATCAATGGGGGGCTCGAATCCTTCCTGTTCCGTAGTCGGGGGTCTCCGCGGGAGTTAGGGTGCCACCTGCCAGCGTGCCTGCCAGGCCTCTGTTTGGTCGCTGCAATTGTGACCAACACCGGAAGGCCGTTTGCTCCTCAACCTCCTCACTGCAGTTCAAGTTCGACAACGTGCTTGCATCGGCAACACAGGAGGATGTATATGAGGTAGGCTCTGGGCTTTGACGAGGACTGCAGGGGTGGGAGCTGTGCGGACTGGACGGCACGTGACGGCCACGAACTCTTTACCCACCGCGTGCCCGCCCACGTCTGTCGCCCTTCCTCCCTCTCAAGCTCAACCGTTAACGGGGGCTTGCCGCGGACGGCGGGTAGCAGCACTCACCCCCCACCCACCCTGCGCGCGGCTGCAGCGGCCTTCACGCCTAGTGCGTGGGATGCACGTGAAACACACTGCCGCACCCCCTGCAGGCCACCGCTTCGGAGGTGGTCCGGGGAGCGCTCGAGGGCTACAACGGGACCATCATGTGCTACGGCCAGACAGGTCGGGTGCAGTCTCCACGGCTCGTGTCGGACTCCTACTATGCGTGCTGACAGGGCAATGTATGCGCAAAGCGCAACCTACCGTAACTGGCCGCAATTAGCGGCGCAAGCGGTTCTCTGGCTGGAGACGCGACTAGGAGGCAAACCCGTATGTTGGTCCTTACCGTTAGTGTTGCGCCGGCCCTCCAAGGATCAAAGCTTGTTTGACACTCGCCGATGCCGTTTGCCCCCTTGGGTGCATTGCACAGGCGCGGGCAAGACGTACACCATGAGCGGCGGCAAGCAGAGCTACAAGCAGCGGGGCATCATCCCCCGTGCGCTCAGCCACCTCTTCACCGAGGTGAACGCCATGCGCGACCGCGACGCTAAGATCAGCGTTCAGTACCTCGAGGTCAGTGCTGCGGCCAACGTATCGGTACTCGTGGGCATGGTCCTTGCCGGCAAGACGGGCGCCTGTCCGCCTGCTGGGCGGTGCGGGCGGCCAGGCACACAGGTCCGGGGGCCGCTGGGCCCCTTGGTCAGCCCTCCAGAGGAGCTGTCCATCGTCGGCTCTGTCCACGTGTAACTTTATCTACATATCACATACACGATACACCATGTTGATCATTACCTTGATGGCCTATCGGCTGTCGCAGATCTACAACGAAGCGCTGTACGACCTGCTCGACATCACCACGCAGCCGCACGAGATCAGCATCTACGAGAGCAGCCGCGGCTTTGTAACGGTGTCGGGGTTGCGCACGGCGGTGGTCGCCTCGGAGGCGGAGGCGCTGGCCCTGCTGTTTGAGGTTGGTGGGAGGGCAAGCGCATCGAGCGCATCATGCAGAGCAGGGGGAGCGGTTTCGGGGCTCTGGCAGCTTGTTAGTGCAATGACGGGTATCGTGTTACAGCAGCCGGATGTGAACTGCAACCAAGCAACCGGTCCGAGAAGGCTTTATAGGGCCGATCCGCAAGAAGGCACGGCACGTGTAGCATGCTGGACATGCCCGCATCTTGGAATCAAGTACTAAATGGCAGCCCCCACATCGTCACTAAGACGTCGGAGGGCGTGCCCTTGATGCAAGCCTCGCTTGGGTTGTAATTTTGGGCTGTCTCCCCCCCCCCCACGGCATTGCTACTGCACACTAGGGTGAGACGAATCGCGTCATTGGGGAGCATCAACTAAACCGCGAGTCCAGCCGCTCGCACTCCATCTTCACCATCTCCCTGGAGCTCAAACCCCGAGACGAGGTGCGGCTGCCAAATCCCAGTGCACCCCCAAGCCGCAACGTCTGCTGTTCGCCCGGCCAGCCCTACCGACATACCCTACCGCACTGCAACCCAACATCGATTTGCACGCCGATATTCCGCTTGACCTTGATTTCCAGCTCAATCGATCCTCGCGAATGCCCGGCCCCTCCAGCCTGCGCTTGGCTCAGCGCAGGCGTCAGGCAGAAACGGGCGGGCAACGAAGTGCTCGTCCCCCCGTTCAGCTTTTAACCACGCACCCCGTCCTCCCCTATCCGCTCAGGCTGCCGGCGAAGTGCTTACGTCCAAGGTGGCGCTGGTGGACCTGGCGGGCAGCGAGCGGGTCTCTAAGACCAAGAGCGAGGGGCTGGTGCTGCGGGAGGCGGGCCACATCAACAAGAGCCTGTCCATACTGGAGCAGGTCATCCTGGGGCTGGGCGACAAGAACCGGGACCACGTGCCGTTCAGGTGCGCCCCGGGTGCTGGGGCGTGCGGGTTCAGCTCCCGCGGCCCCCCCCCTGGCCAGTGTGTGTGGCGGGAGGGTGGGGAGTTCCACCTCATCAGCGGAAGCGTGTGCTGGTCTCGGCTGTGCACGCTGGTCGGGCGTGCAGGATTCCGCGCGCCGGCTTGCGGCCCTGGGAGCAGGCCTGCGAGATGTGGCAATCGCAGGGCCGCCGCCCTAACGTACCTGACCTGCGTGCCCAGCCCGCCAGCGCCCTATTCGACGAGGCGTACGTCCCCACGTATTCCACGATAGTCATACAATTCTGCGCCGGCGGACAGCCGGCCGTCCTTGCCGAGGCCTGGACCGTCGCACTATTGCCTATGCCTCCTGTGCCCGCCCCCTGCTGAAACCGCGTACGTCAGGTCGTCCAAGCTGACGCATGTGCTGAAGAACAGCCTGGGCGGCAACTGCCGTACGGTCCTGGTGGCCAACGTGTGGGCGGACGCGGCGCAGACGGACGAGACGCTCAGCACGTGCCGCTTCGCGCAGCGCATGATGCGGGTCACGTGCGAGGTGACGGCCAACGTGGTGCAGGAGAGCAGCGTGCGCGTGCGGCAGCTCGAGAGGTGCGCGGCGCGGCTCGGCATGCAGCCCCTCCCGCCATCCTGGCGGCGTCCATGGCCGAGAGCCTACTCAGCGCTGTTGCTAGCGCATGTGGCGAGGAGCGGAGTGGCGAGATCGCCATACTCACTGCCCGTTGCGGGGAAGTGTGCCAGCCCTTAGCGGGCCGCAACTGTTCGCCCGCCCCCCTCCCCACCCGCGCCCCCAGGCAGGTGGCGGACCTGCAGCAGGAGCTAGCCATGCATGACGCCATGCAGATGCGCAGCGGCGTGCAGTACATGCCGTACAGCGAGGCGCAGCGGTCGGAGCTGCGGGCGCGGGTGGCAGAGTTCATGGCCGCGGATCCGGTGGCGGGGGGTGCCGCTGGGGCGGACAGCATCGAGCCGCTGGAGCTGCACAGCCTCCGGCATATGAAGGAGATCCTCTTCGCGTGCCGGGTACGGTAGTCCGGCTCGGGTCAAGGGAGCGGCTTGCTCAGCGTATGAAGTCACAGCTGAGGTTATGGGCCGCGTCGCGTCAGGCTCGCAATCGGTCGCCGGCTGCAGGATGCATCCCTCCCGCACGGCTACAAAATGCGGTTATCTTCGCAACAGGCGCTTGTGCAGGGAAAGTGCAAGAGAGCTTTGAAGGATCCGTGCGCCATGCCCAATCCCACACTCCACTCCACCCCATCCCACCCATGAAGGCGTACGCCCCAAGCTTCCCTAGTGAGAAGGCTACACCCCACCCCACCCCATACAGATACATGAGCCTCAGGCTTCTGTAGTGAGGATGCCTTTTTTTCTGTTGACCCCGTGCAGCAACTGTACCGGGAGGCCCTTCGTGGCGCGTCGCGGACTGGGCCCGTCCCGTTTGCCGGAGCCCTGCCGGCGGCGCCTGCCCCTGCAGCGGTCGGCCGGCCTTCGGCCTCCGCCGGCACCGCCGCTGAGGTGCACGGCAGTGCCGCTGCCCCCAAACAGCCCGCGGGGTCACGGGCAGGAGCGGGGCGGGACAAGCACTGGCTTGAATACAGCAGTGATGGTGTTGGCAGCGCGGAGGGTCTGGGTGGCGCTGGAATTGCCCCAGACGACGCGCGGCCCAGCAGCCAGGGCACCTACGATGCGGACGCAGCGCCGTCAAGCCTGGCGGAGAGGCTGCTGAGTCAGCAGGGAGTCGGGCCCAGTCGGGGAGGGCCCGCGGCTGGGTCGGATGTGGTCGCCCCCGACAGGTGGGACTGTGCGCTCCGCAGCCACCGGGCGCGGCCGCTTGGCTTCTGCGGCCGTCGCAACGAGTTTGCAAACCCTAACTGTGGACTGCATCAAGCCACGACCTCATGGATGTGACTTTCAAATCGTCGCTGGCTTGCCGGGCTTCCACACGGGCGATTAGGCACGCGGATGGGCCCGGCGTCGTTGTGCCATGGTCCACTTCGCATTGCATTCTCTCCTACCATACACCTCCCCCACCTTGTTGCCTCAGGCTCGCCGCGTTGGAGGACTACAAGGCCGGCCCGGGCGCCATGAAGGCGCGCCTGCTCGCCGACAACCGGGCCAAGCTCAAGGCCAGCCGCGGGCGAGCCAAGGAGCTGGGGCTGGCAGTTAACGCAGCCAAGCGGGAGTTGGACGCGCTCAAAGCGCGGGAGGAGGAGCTGAAGCGGCAGCGCGTGCACCAGCAGGGAGAGGGCTCCCAGGTGCGGGAGGCTTCGCAGACGCACCATGCCCTGGCAGGTTGCGGTGCAGATGTGCGCTTGCGCCTGGACAGGGAGGGGCGAGGCCAATGTGGCCATATGCCGTGATACCGAATGTCAACCTGTGTCTGCTGCCCCACCCCCTGCGGAGATCTGGTATCACGCCCCCTGTCACGCCTTCCCAGGTCTTGGACGCTGAGGAGTACGATGCCCTAATGCGCATCAAGGAGCTCAAAAGCGCCTACAAGGAGCACTACAACGAGCTGCAGATGGTCAAGAGCGAGGTTGACTATACGCAGGTGCGCATGCCCAGAGCGTCAACAGGCGTTGCGCATACACCCGTATTGCCTGCTTAGCTGCGTTCAAGAGGTCTCTGTCATTGGAAGTCGCGAAACCGATTTTCGCCCTCCTTATGACTGCTTGCGGGGCCACACAGGGCCTGGTGGAGCAATGCAATCAGGAGCTGCTGCTCGAGTTCCAGGACTGGTATGTGGCCACCTACGGCCGGCCGCCGGCTGACGGAGGCGATGATGACGAAGACGCAGGCCCCTCGCCCGCACGGCCGCAGCCCGCGCTACTGCCCACCATCAACACCACGCCAAGCAGGAGCCCGGCCGGAACGGCAGCGCCTCCGCGGCCCGGGCCGGGGCCGGGACCCCTCCGCACAGCCCCGTCACCCCAGGCACGCGGCGCATTGCCGCCGCCCTCCCCCAGCGGCTCTGTCGCCTCCAGCACCACCTCCGCCGCCAGCAGTACAGCTGCCGCCCGGGCCGGGCCCAGATCTCTAGGCCTTGGCGGTGGCGTGGCGGGCGCCGCCACCTCCGGGGCGGGGCCCAAAGGCCCCCGCTCCGCGGGCAAGGTCCCTCTGAGCAGCCTGGTGGCTCCCGACGGCGAGGACCTGTCCAGCCCCGAGGCCATGGCCTACTACAGCGCCCAGCAGGTGCTGCTGCAGAAGACGAGCGGGGTGGCGCACCGGCCGGGCAGCGTCAAGAAGGTCCGCTCGCCAGCGGCGTTTGGGGCATCCGCACCGGGCGCGGGGAAGGCCGGGTAGGGCTGCTGCCATGACATGGCATGGGCATTGCTGCTATCCCTGGTGCGCCGTGGTGGCAGCGTCTGCTGGGCGTGCGCCCTCTTAAGCTGTCAGACTTGGGGCGGCAAGGGCAGATTGAGTATGGCTTAACCCTTCTACGGCTGACTGGTTACATGGCTCTGGACTACGGTCCGAGCTCAGTTGTCATATCTTCCTCGTACCCACGCTGTCGCGGTGCTGTCCATGTGGCCGTACAGTAGCGGCACGTGCATTGCCACGGAAAGCCCTCAGCGCCTCAGACCAGACAGCTATTTCACCCTCTATGGCACAGCAGCGGCTCCAAAGCTTCCATAAGCGAGTTCACTTCCAGCAGAAGGTAACCACACACAAAAAAACGTTACATGGCCTGCATCACATGGCAACCCAAAAGGGCTGACCTCCACCGAGGAAAGGGCCCGAGCTCGGACCAATCTGTGAGCTGCATGTCGGCTTCCCTACAACGCGCGCCCGCCACGTGGCCCCTTGACGGGAGCGGGCTCGCGGCGCCGGGGGATCCCCAGCCGCCTCTCTGCCACCCGCAGGATGTCCTCCATGCACGCATTGGTGCGGAACGCCCGAGCCTGAGGGTGTCACGTGACAACAGCGAATTGGTATGTGCAGAGCGCAGCGGCTAGCACATGAGACCACTCGAGTCAATGGCACAGTGCACCCGATTGTCTATGATTGAACGTATCGATGTTACGCACAGTACGATGGGAATACAGACTTGCGCTGAGTACGCCCGCAATGCGATATGCAAGTATGAGATCATGCCTTCATGCCACATCCCGGGTCCGCTCACCTCCAGGTGGCACCGGGCGGCCGCGAAGCCCTCCTCCCGCAAGGCCGCGATGAGCGCGTCGCGTGGGGGCGGCCGCGCCATGCGCCGTACCACCGAGTCATCTATCGAGAAGAAACCGGGCGGCAGGCGCGGGTCCGCCTCCTCCAGCAGCACGCTCAGCAGCTCCTCCAGCGGTCGCACGTTTCGGCTGGGAAGGACGCGCAGCAAGAGGCCAGTGAGGGCAAGCGTGCGGAGCAAAGCGAGCCGTGCTTCATGCGGTGCTGTTGCAGACGGGGCTCAGCAAGACAGGCTTGGCCGCTTGGGTCGGTGAGTTTCATGGTGCGGCCTGCAGCCAAGCGACCGCCCCCGTGCGTCTCCTTCGCCCGCACCTGCTCTTCGCCCTCTGCTGCAGGTGCGGCGTCGCCGCCTTGTCCATACCGAACCCCGTCCAGCCTCGCGCAGCCGCCTCCTCCGCTATGGCCCGCAGCTCCCCCGCGTCGTGCAGTGGCCCCGTCCACAGGGGTCCCGAAAGCACTAGCGGAGTCCCACCGGGCCGCTGCGGCAGGTGGCTGCCTCCGCAACCGTCTGGCTCACCGCCGATGAGCGATGGTGAAGAGGCGGCGACCTCCGCACAGCCGTCCCCGCCAGCCTCGGTGTCATTAGAGGGCGACGGGGCGCCGTGATCAGGGCCTGCGCGTTGGGGCTGCCCCGCCCCTGAATCGCGCCTCCCACGCGTCTCGCACCTGATAAGGCGCAACGGGAGATCAGCACTAGCGCCAGGCTAAGGGGACGATGCACATCTTCGTGGACATGCTGTGCCGGCTCGTGCATCAGTAAGCGCTTGCCGAGCTTTTATGGGCCCCTCCAAACCCTGGAATTTGCCCTCAATGTACACGCCTGGCCTCCTCTCAAGCACTTTCACCCTGAACCCGATGCACTGGAGAACCCACGCACCGACAGACCGCCGAGCTCAGATCCCGCCAGCTCACTTTGTAGTTGTCGCCGTGCCTGAGGCCGGTGCATATTGCATGTACGTTTGTTAAAGATTTGTACTTCATACCAACCGCCAGAGAGCAACGCACGCGTGGACACCGGCGTCGCACTGAGTACCCCACACGTCGCGCTTCTTATCCATCCCCGGTATGTAGGAGTTACCAGGCCCCCGTATGCACACGCGCGGCAATCTCACACGAAGCAGTGCCCCACGAAGCCGTAATGACTCGCGGGCCACTCGGCGGTGCGGCGGGCGCGCAGCATGACGCGGAAGACGGGCCCGTGGTACGAGTAGAGCGAGAAGACGGGCGTGAGCGCCACGCCCCGCGAGGCCGCCTCGCGCACCGCCCCTCCGATGACCATCCGAAGGCCCTGGCGAGGGCCACGGGCGGCGTCCGTACCAGGGTACGGCACATTGCGCCAAAGGTCCGCCCCAGGGCCTCGAGAGAAGTCCGCCCCGATGTGGCAAGTTTGGGCGTTTGTCAACGGTAAAAGCACATGTCACTGTTTGTGTCGTTGACCCAGCAGTGAACTCAGATCGCATGAGCAAGGTCAGACATAAACTGTAACACCTGCTCGTTTGCCCACGGCGTGGCGCGCAGGTAGGCGCCGTACGCCGCCAGCCCTCGCTCGGGACGCTTGCCGCTGCTGGTGAAGCCGTCCGTGGACGTCAGGTATAGCAGGCCGCCGTACTTGATCGAGTCCACGGCGGCAGGAAAATGCATGGTTTCGGAGCCAAAACTGTCGATGTCTGCAGGGAAGTGGACAGGCGCGACACGGCCCATTACAGGGGGGCAGACGCAAGGACAGAAGCCCGAGTTACTTGCTCCAATTTCACGGGTAGAATAATACAGGGGGTGATGAAACATTCGTGTTTCCGGGGTTGACACACAACCAGAAAAATGATCGGCGCCACACGCCCACGTGGCTCACCTATAAGGTCGTAGTACGACTCACGCATGTAAAGACTGGTCAGAAGCCTGAGGCGGGAGGGGCGAAGAAGCGGCGGCGCAACCTGTCGGTGACAAAATCCCGCCATGACGCCCCTTACGGGGCCCTGCTACTGATGGCCCCATCGCCTCCAGCCACTGGGAAGCAGCGACGGTTGGCGCCCCATGCAAACCCTTGTGAGGGCGCACCTGTTGGCGTCGGCGTGCGAGATGCGCACACAGCGCGTGCTACCGTGTCCGAGTCCGTCCACCGCCCCAGCACCGCCCTGCTGGCCACTACTGCCTCCGGAGGGTCCCGTGGCGTCGCCACCGCCTTCCGCGCTGCTGTGGGCGCTGCCATCGCTGCATTTTTGCCCCTTGTCGACGTTACCGACGGCGCCCATGTTCAAGCTGGCTACGCTCCCACCGTCAGGCTCAGGCGCAGTCGCAGTCGCAGGTCTACCTTCTGTGCCCGCGCCTTCGAGAGCGCCCCTTGCCGGCAGCTCCCACTGCCAGACATCGCGTGCCAGCCCCTCGAAGCGCAGCCGCTCTGCCGCAGCCTCCCACTCCGCCACCTGCTGCCGCATCGCAGCCTCCTGCTTCGGCGCCCTCCCTCCGGGTTCAAGCCCCCTTCCAGAGAGGAACCCCGGTCCCAACGCAGAAGCCGAGGCATCCGCCAAATCGCCCGGTGCACCGGCTGGTGCGGTCGCTGCTCCTTCTGCTCCCACATCTGCCGGCGATGCTGTCCCCGCGCTGGGCTCCGACTGTGGTGAGCGTGCAAGCCGCTGCAGTTCGCCCTGGATCTGGGATGCTGTGGTGCAGGCGACAGCGGAAAGGCGCGCTGCCGTGCCCAGGTTGAAGACCATGGCATCGTGGAGGGCCGCACTGCCGTCATTTATCCACACCTCGTCGGCGTCCGCCTGAGGTAATGCGAAGTTCACAATGGAGGGAAGGTGGGTCGAAGCACCTCGGTTGCGTGCGAGTTGTGAGCATGCACGCCAGCGGCGTACCATATCAATGCAGCGGCGTCAATAGTGAATGAGCACAGGTTCGTTTGTGCTTGCCAGCGGAAGGAGACATCCATGCCCGGCTGCCGCGCCGAACCGCACGGAAACATTGGTTCATCCCAAGTCACCGTACTCGCCTGGAGCAAGTACCTAGCGCCCCGCATCCCGCAGCCGGCCATGGCGTCCAACACACGCAGCTGGCCGGTGCGCCGGCGGTGGAGCGCCGCCGCCAGGACGGCCAGGTCCCGCCCTGCGCAGCTTTCCGCGCGGTAGAAAGCCTCACCTGAAGCAGAAGCCCCACTTGGTATAAGGGGCCGAGGCGTTTGTCAGGTTCGCGGTATACGATAGGGCTCCTCACCTGTTACGAAGGGAACACCGCGCTCCTCGCGCACGCGCCAGGCATGGCTCCCGCCACCGTCGCCGGCGTCCGCGCCAACGTCCCCGGCTCCGGTTACCACGCCATCGGTGACAGACCTTGGGGCTATCCGCTCCGGCCGAGCACACGCCCAACTAAGAAAGTGTGGCGTGTGAACAAGCCGGCGCAGTCCCAACCGGCTTTCCCGCAGAGGCGACGGTCTTAACTCCATTTTATGTTTTGATGCTACCTTCAATACCTGGGCTATCCCAGTCACAGCGCCAGCGACAAAGTAGGAGCGGTACTACAATTTGGATCCTGGTCTCCAAACAAGCGCCGGCTGCAGGACTCTAAACCATGGTCTGCCTATGAATGATAGATAGAACAACGTTGCGGGCTAGGATCGGCTGAAGGACGTATACGGGTGTTTCGGGCTTGGGCAAGAATGTACACGCCTTTGCGGAATCCCAACAGCGTCACAGAGCGTATGAGGTTGGAAGCGCGCTGTCCCTGTTTGCCCAGCTCGATGTGATTAATTTGAAGTTGGCGGCTTCAATCTGGATGCGCAGGGTGCAGGGCTTGCTCGCTAGCCCAAGCATAACTCAGGGACAGCTAAGCACAGAGCTGCACAAGGAAAACCAGGAGCTAAAGAATCAGGTGCGTCCGCTGCACCCCTTGCCCCAACTGCACCCAACCCCGGGCGTGACGGTCAAGTCCGCTTGCCACGCAGGTTGCGGAGCTACAGCGTCGTGTGGAGGATTACGCTGAAGCCTGGAAGGTTAGTCCGTGCGCAATTGCATCCCTAGGACATGGCGGCTGTGCAACACGGTGGTCTGCGTGTCATCCCACGCAGCACCTGACGGAGGAGGCGGAGAACGCGGATGCCCTATCTACCAGGACAATAGCGGACAAGGATCGCGAGATACAAACCCTCAAAATCCAGCTGTTCGATCATCATTATGAAAGGCAAGGATGCGAGATACCCCCATGTTGTGTGCCTTCGTCGAGGGCGGAGTGGGCTCCAGGGCTTGGTGGTTGGCCGAGATGGTTATTAGGCGCGATGGAATGTGTTCTGATGCTTAAAACCGGATGGCTGCGTGCCGTGGGTCTCATCACCAGAGTTGCTATTGCTGCGCCCTTCACGCGGTGCGACAAGCATGCCAACGGTTTGTATGAGCTTTGTTGGCGCCGTGCATTGTGCATCCGGCGCGTGGGACGTCTCTCCCGAGCTTCATGTCAATACGTCTGCCGTCGCCGTCACTGCACCGCAGGGGCAAATTGCAGGATGCCCAGGTTAAATGGGCGGCCGAGAAACAGGCCATGGACGAGCGCATGGCCGAGCTGGGCCGCCTGCTGGAGGCGTCGCAGGCAGGCGAGCAGCAGCAGCGGGCGCGGGTGGAGTCCCTATTGGTGCAGCTGACCGATGCGCAAGAGTCGCTCAACAGGCAAGTAGTCTGGGACCTTGGGCGAACTGACAGACGCTGACGGCGAACTTAACCGCTGAGTGCGTTGGCCTTTTATCTTGCAGGGCCATGCAGGATGTGCAGGTGCAGCGGCTAGGCCTGGACGACAAGGAGCGCGGCATTTCAGGTAAGGCGCATGGCCGTTGGCTGCAAGAGGACACAGCGCGCCGACATCGTGCAGTTGTTGCCTCGTGGCGAGGGATTGCCTCTTGCATGCCGGCTTGTGCGCGGCACGAGTGCCGGCTGGCGCGCCATGGCGCCGCGGCGAGTGGACGGCTCGGCTTGCATGGAGTCGAAGCATTGTCGCTTGCGGCTGGAATGACGGCTAGATCTGACCGTTTGTGCGCTGAGTGAGATACGTTCGTAAGATTCCATGCTACGGGCTCAGCTGCATATGATCGCGTGCAGACGAGGCCGAGCGCGTCAAGGCTCTCAAGTGCGAGCTGCTGGACAGGCAGGCGCAGCTGGATGCCGCACGGGAACGCGCGGTCGCCCAGGAGGCCGCCATCAGTGAGCGGGAGGCCGCCGCGGCGGCGCGCGAGGCGGCAGCAGCGGCGCGGGAGACCTCGGCCGTGGAGCGCGAGGAGGCCCTGAACAAACTGGAGGCCAGCCTGTCAGAGCGGGAGGCCGCGGTGAGTGCCGACTCCCTGCAGCTGTTGTAGGGGCGCAATGCTTTCAGAGCGAACCATTGGTGCTATGCGGCTCGCGCGCCCTCACCGCCTGCTCATGGTTCCCGCCCTTCACTGTTGCCCCGTGTGCAGCTTGGGGCGGGCGAGGCTGCCCTGGAGGGGGCCCGAAAGGAGCACGCGACCGCCGCGCGGCGGCTCAAGGCGGAGCAGGAGGACGCGGCCGTCATCACTATGGGCAACCGCAAGCAGATGACGCTGCTGGAGGAGCGCTTCTTCGAGTACAACAAGGTGCTGCAGGAGCAGCGCGGCAGGGAGGAAAAGGTGAGCCCGACCGATGCCGCCATGGTACACATCAAGGACAGCATCTGTAGCATGGTCAGATCCGCTGCCGCCCTCGCGTATGGTTAGCTGAAGTGGACGCGCGGTCGGGCTGTGCCCTAGCTCTCCTGAGCGCCTGCTCGGCGTAGAGCGCGTTCGCTGCCGCCCTCCCGTCAACAGTTGGAAAAGGAAGCGGCGGAGATTGCGGTGCGGCGCGCTGAGTTGTCGGCGGCGGAGAAGCAGCTTGACGCGCGGAAGGCTGAGCTGGACCGCCGAGAAATCGACGTGGACGCGGCAGCGGCCAGGCTCGCCGAGGTGGAGACGCGCGTGATGATGGCACAGGTACGCTGATCAGCGACGCGGTGTATGTGCGGAAACATGCTTCTTGAGGGTTGCAAAGGGCAGTGTTGTGTCTTCAGCAGCCATAGGTTCCTGCGACTGGCGTTGGGCTGCGCCTGCGTGGCTTATGAGCAGCGCGCGTCTGCGTGAGACCCCTCTAGACGTGGCAGGATACATGCCGGGCCTCGATCTTCCGCAGGCAAGCGCGTGTCCATAAGGCTCGTTGCGACATAGAGGGTTGCTTGCCCAATGCGATTCTTCAGGAGACGGCCGCTGAGGAGCGCCGGGCCTTCGAGGCTGAGGCCGACGCTGTTCGCAAGGAGAGTTCTCGGATCGAGGTCTTGGAGCGTGAGGTGGCGGAGCAGCGGACTGCGTTCGAGAAGGAGCGCACTGAACTGGAGGCGCTGCGGGTTAAGCTGCAGGACGAGGAGGCGTCGCTGAAGGTACGACGTTTGGTTCAATTCAAATAAGTAGATATCAACATATTGCATTTGGGTGTTGGCCGCTCCTGACCCGTCGGCAATCGCAAGATCATGCGCCTGGCGTTACCCAGAATTTGGCCGCGCCTCGGTTCCCTTTCAGACCCGGCTGGAGGCGGCTCAAAGCGTGCTTTCGGAGGCCGCGGCGCGCTCAGCGGAACTCGACCAGCGGGCGGCGGAGGCTTCACGCGCACTGGCGGAGGCGGAAGAGAAGTTGGCCAAGGCGAGCGCTGCCGAAGAGGCGGCTGAAGCCGCCAAGGCCGCTGCACAGCAGGTGGGATGTCCAGTCCGTGTAACTATAGTAGCGCTGTACAGTAACATCCTCATCCACTCTCATCTACCGAAAGGGGAACGGCGCTTTGGCTCGTACGAGGACTGCCTTTGATAGTCCCGCACAGCCCTCGCGCTATGCCCCAGCGCTTTCACGAACATCGCGTCCTTGGTGCTCCACCCTGCCTTCTGTAGCTGTCCGACAAGCTACAAGCGGATCGGGTAGCTCTGGATGCCGAGCGGCAGAATCTGGAGGAGAGCAAGGCTGCCGCGGCCGCGGAGATGGAAACGTGCGTTGCACGGAAGCATGGACTCGACCAGCGGGAGGCCGAGCTGGCCGAGCGGGAGCTAAAGGTACGCAGCGCGTAACAGGGATGGAAAACGCCTACTCACATGTGTTTTGCTGTTGCCAATTACCCGTGACACTGACAATGGTACCTTCCTTATGCGTAGACATCCGAGGAGGCTCGGGTTTTGGAACAGCGGGTTGCCGAAGTGGCCAAACACGCTGAGGACCTGACTCGCCGGGAGGCACGCCTCGTGCCGATGGAGGAGGACATCAGGGGTCGCCTCGTGACGCTGGAGGCCCGTGAGGAGGACGTGACAGGCCAGCTCAAAGAGGCCAACAAGGAGGCTGCAAAGAAGCTCAAGCCGCTAGGGGTGGGTCCGTCTTAGGTCGCCTCAGTGCCAGCAGCCGAACGCTCGTTGTTTAGGGTATACCAAGTGGGGACCCAATCAGGGACGTTATGGAACATACACTTGTAGCAGATGCATCCGCAGGGCCGCGACGATGCTGCATAGGTATGGCATGAACCATAGATCAAGCCTATTATTGGAGCTTCCGCAATCATGAATGTTGCTCCGTGTTGCTCACAGAAGCGGGAGGCCGATCTAGAGAAGCGGGAGGCGGCGCTGCAAAAGCGGGAGGAGGCCCTGAACGCTCGCGAGGAGGCCTGCAAGGCGTCGGAAGGACAGCTTGTGGAGCGCGAGAAGGCGGCCAAGGATAATGAAAAGGCCAGCTCCGAGGTGAGCGCTAGCACAGGACTTGTCCACGTTTAGCTCGGGGCGCATTCCTTGGGCGGTGGGCTTTGTGTACTTCACTCGCTGATGGGGCGTTGCCCCGTGGTGGGCGACTTTCAGGTTTGGCCGAAGTGCAACATGCGGGGTCGTGACAGATTTTGTAGCAGATAGGATCCCATGCGTTCTCCATTAGCATCTTGATGGAAACACGCTTGCCTCTTGCCCGTGTCCCCCCTACCCACTGGACTACCGCTGCTGGCGCCCAGCTCGTCGTTGTTCATTCTCCTTTCCCTTCAACCCCCCTACCCACCTCCGTCAGGGCCTGCGTACACGCGAAGCCGAGCTGCGAAAGCAAGAAGGGGACGTCAGCAAGCGCGACGCAGAGCTGCAGGCACTTGCTGCCGAGCTGGAGGCGCGGGAGGCCAAGGTCGCGGAGGCTGAGAAGCAGGCGCAGGCCGCGGCGCAGGAGGCAGCAGCCAAGGAGGCCGCCGCGGCGGAGCTGGAGAGCCGGAGAGCCAGCGCGGAGGCGACTTTGCAGGCAAGGCACGCAAACACATTCCCGCTCACCTGCGAATGCCATGTGCTCAGCCCTGGATCAACACGGAAACAACCATATGACGTCCGCAGTGGGCCTTTGCTGTGCTGTTCAATATTCGTGGCCCTTACTGTCATTGCAGGAGCTGCAGGCGCGGGTGACAGCGGTGACGTCTCAGCTGACGGAGGCGCAGGCACAAGCCTCGGTGGCGGAGGCTGAGGTAGAGCAGCTGATCAACACCCGCCAGCGGCTGCAAGAAGACGTGAAGCGGCTGGAGAAGCAGCAGCAGGTAGCTGGTAGGCTTGGTATGAGCATCAAGCTGTGCATGTGTCCTTTGAAAGCGGCAACGAGGTGTGCAGAAGAAGTCGTGCTTCCATTATGCTAGCTCATACTGTTGTCACATCCGAGCTCAAGTTTGCAGCTTTCAGGGCTTTCGTCCTGTCGTTCGCAACTAACCAGAGACGCTCTGCTGCTTAATGCAGGAGCTGGAGGCTGCGCACGCTGAGGGGGCTGCAGCAGAGGCGACGGATCGCCCGGCCGAGCAGCCGCTGGCGCCGGAGCAGCAGCCCGTTGCCATGGACGCCGAGGATGCTGGGTACGCGCGGGATAGGGTGATGCAACGTTCCATGCCTGTCAAGTAGATCCGCCTCGCGTCACAGAAGTACGTTAACTCCTTCCGCTAGCGCATCTTGACGAAAGGTCCGGCTCCTCGCAGGCCCGAGATCGCGGTCCCTGCAGCCGAGGACGCTCCGGCGCAGGAGCCTGCGGCTGAGGCTCACGAGGACGCCAACGCCGCGGAGCGCAGCGAGGCGGAGGCGGAGGTTTCGCGGGACGGCCCCGCCAGCAGCAGCCGTGCCACCGGCAGCCGGGCGGCAAGCAGCAGGCGCGCTGGCGCTGCGACAGCGGGGAGGAGTGTGGCGACGGGCAGGAAGGCGGCGGCCGAGAAGAGCACTGCGGGCAAGGCCACGGCGACCGGAAAGGCTGCGGCCGCCACCACCGCCAGCACCCGCGGCCGGGCTCGGGGGCGGACCGCTGTGAAGGGTGACACGCCGGTTGCCGCGTCGCGTGAGGGAGGGGCAGCGGCCGTGGGTGCGGCGGCCAAGGAGCTAGCCTTGGAGCCCATCCACGAGACGGAGGAGGAGCACCATGGCCTGCCGCCGCAGGCACAGGAGGTACAGGAGGCGCCAGTTGCCGCAGCGGCGGGTCCCCCGCCTGCGGCCCCGGTGCGCTCGACCCGCAGCCGTGGCAGCCGCGACTCACGGTGAGGCGTGTTGTTTTTTACCCTACCGTGGCCATTGACACTTTTGCTACTTGCACGGCGCGGTCCGACGCGCAGCGCAACAGGGCGGAGAGTTCGAATGCGCAGGTTTGGATTTCCGCCATCTGTAAGCTCACACGAGTGTATGACTGCATGCAGGGCTGATCAGCAGGCGGCTGCCGCCGCGACCACTGCGACGGCGGAGACTGGGTCCCGGCCTGTGCGGTCAACGCGGGCCGCTGCCCGGGCTGCAGCAGGCGAGGGTGTGACGGCCGCGGCGGCGGTGCCTCTGCCGTCGGACAGCGGGGAGCCACGGGCAACCCGCGCGCGCGCCTCAGCGCGGAGCAACCGCAGCACGGGTGCTGCTGCTGCTGAGCCGGCGGGCGCTGAGGGTACGTGCGAACGCATAGCGAGGATCCCTTGCCTTTGTGACATGCTATGTGCTGACGAGCTGGCGGTGAATGCTACCTCTTGCCCCTGCGGATCTCTGTTTGCAGTGAACCAGAGAGCTGTGGTGCCGAAGGAAAGGTGCGTTGAGAATGTTGACTACAGGCGCCATTTCCGTGAGGTCACGATGTTGCATTACCTTCGAGACCATTTGCCTGCGGAACGTGCAAGTTGGTTCGCAGTGACACGGCTTGGCACGTTACCTAGGTACTTCGACTCAATGAACAGTCACTGACACAAGCGGCCTCGCGCCTATTGTGAACCCGCAGCGCGAAGCGGCGGCGCGACACGGATGATGAGGGTGGCAAGACCGGCACAAAGCGCCGCAAGTCGGGGAGCAGCAAGCACCTGGGGATCTTCAGCGATGACTAACCGGATCAACATAGAGGGGATATCGAGCTATCGGAGCCCGAACGCAGATCGCATGTGGCGGCACATCTCATGACGTGCAACGAACCCAGGGAACTTCATGGGCAGTGCTAATTCAGAGCAAAACTGTGCGCTCTGGCTGCGTCGAGTGCGTCATGGGTTTACGGGGGGGGGCTCTGGTGTCTGTGGCTTTTCATATGTCATTCGTTGCATGACTGCTTGACGACCAAGCCGGACTAACCTTGACGACGGCTTGGAATTTATATGTATGAATCGGACGAGGCTAGGATCTTGAAGGTCCACGTTTGCCAGTAACGGATGAGCTTGGATGCTGATCACAGACCCATGCATTCTAGCAGTTCCCAGGGCCGCACGATCATAACATAAGATCGCAAGACGAAGGGTGAGGAGGTCCCGTACAGCATCACACAGATCAGCAGCGTGCATGCAACGACGGCAATGGCGCGACAAACAGCCTTCTGTTCTCAGCTCCGAGCTAGTAGTGCCCATCGCGCGTTCCGTTTGGCAACATTTGAGGGTGGGCTCTTGGCAGGCGTCGGGCTCACCGGACGTTTTCGGTTGTTGTCCTGCCACTGGGCACCCAGAAAAAGAACAGTGTTGTACCTACAATAATGCGCCTTCATGTGCGGCGCGTGGCCGATGCCACATTCCAGCATTCCAGCGTCCTGTCGTGCAGCTTCTTATACGGGAACCTAGTAGTCAGCCACCGCAGCTGTTCGTCATCTTGTTGCTACCTCGTAGAGTTCATATAGCAGTTTTTATGAATAGATTCTGATTTTATGCATAAACTCTCGTAACGCACCTACTTACCCCTATTGAACATGATGCACTATTGCACCTTACTTAGCGTATAGCATGTGCGCCACTATGCAGCGGGCGCTGTTCTGGGCCCTTGTCCTCTGCTTGAGTTCGCCCACGTGGAGTTCGCCTACGATAGATGACATAGGGAGAGCTCTCACAGCTTTGGAGGCCCCAAGTCCGTGCGCTGCTCAACTGTGGGAGACTTTCAGGCGTGTCTTGGAATGCAGCCAAAAGTCTGTCGCTGCGACCTCTCTTTACCGGGACTCTGGCTGCAGGACGCAATTGTTAAATGAAACAACGGCGGAAGGCAACTGGGGCAGTGTCCTTGATGCGGTCCTCAATGGACCGCAGTGCGCCGGCAACAACACGGTGAGCCCTCCTGGCTTGCGAATCAGCCCAGCCCTTTCACGACCATTCACCCTCTCAACACCTCGCACCCCGTGCAGCAGTCAGGGACTACACGGCCCGTGGTAATAAGCTGGCTAAGGTACCACCGGGGCAAACGTGACAAAGGGGTTCGGGTATGCGTGACCAGGGTGATGAGCACACGGGCGTTCGCTGCTCCATCCGGATATTGTGGACTCCTGGGATTCCCAACACATAGCTGATACTCGTATGAGTTTTCGGTGACCATGGACACTCAAGGCGCTCGTAACAAGCAGGCAGTTGGTAGCAAGTGAAACACCATCAGGCATTCCGTTGCCCCCCTTGCTATCAAACGGCTCCCCCCTCAGATTTCCGGGCTGGTTCAACGGCTTGGCGTGGGCTTGGATCCAGGACCTCCGAGAGAGCCGCCCCGACTTAGTTGGGGGCGCGGTATTCGACAACCCGGATGGGCTCCCGCCCCCCAGATCCTTCAGCAGTGGCAGCACTATGCGTGATTACGTAGTTCTTCAGGAGGGAAGCTATTCCGTTGTCACTTACGACTTCGCTGGCATGCCTGCGGGTGTGGCGTACAGCCCTTTGGAGGACATGGATCTTGCCGACAATGTGTGTGTGGACAGCAACAACCCCCGCGGCCTCATGCACCCGCGCACCTTCCTTTTAATGATGTACCGGGCGGACTCTCTGGAGAGGCTCCACTCCGCTGGCCTGACGCCGAGGGCCGGTCCGCCGAACGACTGGGAGGAGCTCATCGACCTTCTGGCTGCACACCGAGGTGCCGTAAACACGGCAAACGGGGACGCCTTCCCTGAGCACGGCATGTGTATCACAACCCACCGGGACTGCGGCCGTCTGGGCGACGTCTGGTCTGCCATCGCCGCCAGCGTCGTGCAGACCACCGGCACCACGCAGGGCGTGTATTGGGACCTCACTGCGCCGCCGCCTTCCGCCAATCCGCTCGTCAACAGCACCGGTTGGCGATACGCCTCGGATGTACTGCGTCGCCTCCTGCTCTATAACGCCCCCGACTACGATGACAGCGGCGTCACGGACGAGTTCAACAATACCATAGCCCAGAAGATCTGCACCGACGTCAGCCCTCATTTTCTGAATGGCTCCTGTATGATCACCCTGGAATGGGACGCGGTCTTCTCGCTGCTGGGCTCGATCCCCGACCTGTCCGTCGCTCCGCTTCCCGGCAGCCGAGTCGTCATGGACCGCACCTCGGACAGCGCCACGGCTGACAACCTGGTAAACTGCACGTGGGAGCTGTGCGCCGCAAGCGCCAATCACGACCTGCTGTACCTCGACCCCGCCCCCGCGGCCCTCAGCATGGCACCACTGGCACCCGAGTCGCTCATACAGGTCAACGGCAAGTCACCTAAAACCTGCGATGCGAAGTCCGTTCTGCAGCTGGAGGCAGCCGCCGTCAGTGAGGCGGCGCTCTACAACACAGTCGATACCCAGAGCAGGCCGCTAGTCAATCGGGCACCCTATTCGGTCGTCATGTTTAGCTATGCCATGTACCATTCGAGCTCTGGCGAGGTCGGTGAGTATCTGGCAGGCGGTAGGCTGTCGTTGGGAAGCTCCACATAGGCTTGTGCCGGCCGTTGGCATGTGCAATTCTACCTGATTTCGGGTCGGATGGTCCCGCAGTTGCAGCCCACCTGGCTGCAGCCCAGGGATATCGTGGTTTGGTAAGTATGCGTTCTGTCCTCTCATGCCTGCCGTGGTCTCTAGGGGTATCGGCGCTACAGGCTGTTGGAGACGCGATTTCTGAGAGGATGCGCCAGCAGTTGGCGCTGAAAATGATGGCTGCTACGCCCGCCCGGCTTGTGGCCAACTACACCGCCGCCAACGCCTCAAGCGGTGATGCGGTCCAGTTTGTGCGCACGCGCTGGTGGACGTCCCTGTCTCAGCCCTTTGTGGTAGACCAGTACGCCTCCTTCAACATAAGCTATCAGGCTGCACAGGTGCGGCCAAGCGCCTTTGACAATCGGTGCGAACCGCTTCTGAGCTTTCTGCCAGCTATGCATACCACTCACACGTGCCGTAGTAGTATGTGTTGTGTGAAGTGCTGGAGTCCGAAGGTGAGGGGTACGTTAGCGTGGGCAGGGTTTGCGGCCTGTTAACGGGCGGGCCTCGCGCTTGGACGACCGGTGGAAATCACGGAAGGCCTTGCCCCGCCGTCCCTGGTGCAGGCCTTCATGCGAAGTGTATGGCACAGCCTGCACTCGCCAAATGGTGCCACCGATCCCTCATCTCCCATTTACGTGAACTTTGCAAAGTGGGCGTTGTCGAACTGCGCCTTGTTGCTGGATCCTCTGGATCCAAAAACTACGTCAAGCGCCTCCAGCCAGCTTGCGGGTGTGTTCGATCTCCTGAACGAGGCCTTCACGGCGTCACAAGTACGCGACTTTTACAGCACTGCCACCAACTCCCAGTGGCAGCCAAGCACACCGAAAGAAAGCGGTACGTGGACTTGCGCATAGCCATTCTGCAAAAGTGTACGCTTTATTGCTATGATGCCGCGTATGTTGCGTCTTGCAAATGTGGTGCTGTAAGCGTCCCGCAACCCCCTGGCTGGGCCTTTACCTACCCTGCAGGCCATTCATCCAGCAGCAGCGGCGGCGTCAGCAGTACCTCTACCCTGGTGCCGCTGCTGGTGTGCTTGCTCGTGGCGTGTGGAGCAGCGGCTGTGGGGCTGGCGTTCCTGCTGCTTCGTCTCCGCCGCCGCCAGCGGGACCTGCTTGGCCGTGTGAGGGCCCCGCGCGGTGGTCCTGATACGAGCCTGCTCGTCAGCGGTAGGTGGGCTTGGCGCTCATGACGAAGGGATACCTACAACTGGGCATGTGTGGTCCGTCACGCTTAATTCGTGCGCCAAGCCGCTACGGTGCTTCCACTCCATCCGTGAATTAGAGCAAGGGCCGATGTCCCTCGCTCTAATTCAGAGAGCTTGCCATCGCATGCTGGCAAGGGCAAGGTGGTTGATGTCCACGGTCCTTGCATTGCCTTCCTCGTAAAGGTGTAGTTGGGTTCTATGAAACGTTAAGAAGTGTGCCCATTGCTACTGCGTCCGCAGACGTCCAGAACAGCACCAAGCTATGGGAGGAGCTGTCCGTGGCGACCATGGACCTCGCCCTCAAGATCCACCACGCTACCATCCGACGTGTCATGTCTGCCCACGACGGCTACGAGTCCGCAACAGGTGACGCGGGACCGGGGGCGGTCGAGGGGCCTCTTTAGGTCAACTCTCATGACGCGCCTGCCTTTGTGCTGTATGCTAACCCTGTGGGATCCCGCTGTGCCACCACGCAGAGGGCGACTCTTTCATCATTGCGTTCGCCACACCGGCCAAGTACGTATGTTGGAAGCGGTATGCTTTCCAGGGGCGTGTACGCACCGAATGCGCTTAGGGTCTCTGGGGTACACCCGTGCACGTACCGTTAATGTGATGTTGGCTGGCCTCGACATCATCACAACTCCGACCCATACAAATAAATAGCCAATCATCCCTCCCTCCTCCCTTCTGCTTTAGGGCCGTGGCCTTTGCCTCCGCCTGCCAACTGGCACTGATGCAGCAGGACTGGCCAGCGGAGTTGCTGATGCACCCCGACGGGGCCGTTATGGCGGTCGATCCGCGGGGTGCAGCACCCCGCTTCACATCACCATGCGCTGCCGCTAGGGCGAACGGCAACCTGCCGGCCAACGCCTGGCGTCCCTTCTGCAAGGTCATGCGCCTCTGGTCCAGGATCCGCCCGCCGCAGCAGCCTGTAGCCACTCCGGCGCTGCGATCCAGCGCCGGGGGCGACTCACAGCGGACCAGCGCCGCCAGCGGCCTTTCGCCGCTTTCGCACTCGACGAGCGGAAGCCACATGGAGTGGGCAACCCGGCCGGAAGCCTGGCACGACGAGCACCTCGAGGACCACACTACAACTCATGGAGGCAAGGGCTTTCCGGACGTCAGCAGTGGGTACGGTCCTTCAGATGGCCCCCCAGAGGGTTATCTCTCACAGGCCTCGGGGTCTGAAGACGCACTCAGCCTTTCCGGCAAGGCAAATCTTGCTGGCGGCGGCTGCTGGTGGCCTGGCGCCAGCAACACCTGGGGCAAGACGCTGGCAGCAGCGTTCCCGCCGGCGTTGACAGGCGGGCAACCGGATGCGCCGGTGCACCGCTTCTGCAAGGTATGCTCCGCGCGGGCCTCTTTGCGGAAGATGCAGGCGAGGTGTCTTATGTGCCTTAAACACCCGTGATAGGACGGCTTGTTGCCTCCCCAGCGTCGACGTGCATGTTGAGTAGTACGAACAATGGGTGCTGCGTATGTGACCCAAAGCTCCACGCCGATTGGGAGCTCCATGTGCAGTGCGGCCAGATGCGCGGGTACGTCAGTACTGGTGAGACTATTCATAACTCTCTGCTGTATGCGCTGCGCCCCAGACATCCCTCGGCCTGACCGACAAGAAGCAGCTGGTGGTGTATCGCGGTCTCTGCGTGCGAATGGGTGAGTGGGTGTCTCTTTGCGCCGTCAAAATCGGAAGCTGTTTCGGGCCTCCTGCAGCGCTTGCCATGTGGTTTTGGGGCGCTGGTCGTGGACAACGCCCTGGGCACAGGAGCATGAACGGAATCACGCTCTTCGTACTGCAGGGATCCACAGCGGTCTGGACGACCCGCAGTATGTGGTTTTTAACAAAGTCGGGTCATCGTACAAGTATTACGGGCCGTTTGCGGAGACGGCCAAGCTAGGTAAGCCCGTCATGCATGTATGCTAGGCGTAGGAGCTACGTTGCTCACGTGTGCATATCGGCTAAACTGCCACAAGCGTAAGATGGCAGACTTCAGTGCAGTTGCTTGCCTCTTAAAGCCTTGCGCGGTAATCTTCCCCGCCGTGCCAGTTGGCGACGCGGCGGCTGGCGGGCTGATCACCCTCTCCGGCCAGGCGTTCGACCGTCTGCGCAACGGCTCTGGCGCAAAGGGCGGCGGCGGCAGCAGCGGCAGTCTGGATACCGTGATCGTATATGGAGGGCACTACGTCCTCAGCGAGGCGCCGGCTCCCGCCAAGCCCAAGCTCAAGCCTAATGACACCCCCAGGCGCAGTGCTGAGGTCGTGGGGAGCCAACATATCACCGTGGAGATGGCTGCAGCGGAGGCTTCAGGATCTGACGCGCCTGGCGAAGTGGGGACGCCAATTTTCGTGGCGGTGCCGTCCTCACTGGTGCCGCGGCTCGCACACACGCGGCCGCTGCGGGCGGTGCGGATGACTCAGCTTGGCAGCCTGGCCGCACCAACGGGAACCATTGCAATTGCGTTCATGGTAAGGCACGCGAGTGTCGCAACGCACCAGGTTGCCAGGAGGTGGTACTATCCCTGGACATGACGCGGTCCTGGTGCGCTTGCAAGTTGGTCTCCTGGTTGCGGGTGATGGCTTTGTTGCCTCCCAATCTGGAGCTGCACCCCGCAAGGAGAGCGCTCAACATTTGAGCTGATCTAACCTCGCTCGCCCCCCGTTTGCAGAAAGTGGTCGGCGCCTCTACGCTGCTGGCCGACCTGCCCGGCCCCGCCTCCCGGGCGCTGGAGCAGTTCCAGCGCCTCGCCAGCCGGCTGCTGGGCGAGGCGGGCGGCTACCTGGTGGAGGGCGGGGACGGGCTGGTGCTGGCGGCGTTCGGCTGTCCTCTGGCGGGGGTGGAGTGGGCGCTGAAGACCGTGGCGGGGCTCAAGGAGCTGGTGAGCGGGGGCAGAGGGGGAGGCTGTTTTATTTCAAACACATGCATAGCCAGCCTCTGTGTTATGTCGGGAAGAATGCCCGCATGCTGCCTCGTTCTCCTCCTCCTTACCTATCTTCGCATGCGTGTTGCCTTGCCTTCGAACTGGTGGTATTAGAGCGCTGCGAGGACTTACCCCATGTCATGCGAGGCATGCGTCCGAACTCAACTTCCGTGACCGATTCACAGGACTGGGAGGAGGAGCTGCTGGCGCACGAGCTGTGCGAGGAGGTTGGTCCAGACGTGCGAGGCGCTGAGCCTGCGGCTGGCTGCCGGTATAAGACAGATGGCAACTTGTACGCCCGGGTATTTCGACCGTCCCGACGCTTACTTACCGGTCTTGGGATGCTCGAATCAATCATGTCTGCCCTCTGCGCAGGTCGTCACAGTTGGAGCGGGCTCCGGCTCGCAGCCACCCGCTGGCACGGGAGCTGCGACCGCCGCTCATCTCGCACCAACCCACCGGCCGTCTGCACTAATTCAGCAAGCAATTTCGTCAGCCTCCCCTGCGGACAGCCTTAGCAGCTCTCCCCCCGTGGAGGGCCACATCCCGCCAGGCGCTGTGCGCCGCATGTACACAGCTGACAAGGGACCGGGCCCGGTCGCCGAGGCAGCCCTGGGGGACAGCCCACCGCTGCACACCAGCAGCGAGGACATGGGGCAGCCGGGTGGCAAGGCGCAGACGCGCCGCCACCCGCTGCCTCTGCCGCCAACCAAGAATCTGAAGGTGCTGGCGACGCCGCGGCGAGCGCATGAAAGAGGTCTGCGGGTCAAGGTACGTGCAGGAGGATGCAAGATACCGTTGCTGGGCGAGCCAGGATGGCGAGTGTCATGCAATCACATACAATGATCAAAAGGCTATACAGTGGTGTCTGAACAACAGACCTAGCTTTCCACTCCTCTACCTTCAGATCGTGGTGATTCGGCCCGGTCGGATAGGAGGCGCGCTTGACGTCCCTCCTTTTGTCTCGCAGGTTGGTCTGGACGTTGGCGCCGTGACGTACAGCCTGACCGAGGCGTCTGGCCGGCTGTCGTACCGGGGCAAGGTCATGAACCGCTCCGCCCGGATCGCGGGCACGGCGGCCGCGGGGCAGGTGCTGTGCAGCGGCGCGGTGTGGCTGGCGGCCGAGACGGGCATGGCGCTGGGCACGGGCGGCAGCGTGGTGGGCGTCAGCCTGGGGCGGATTGCGCTCAAGGGGATCAGCGCGCCGGTGGAGGTGGTGCAGTGCTACAGGGGTTGATGAGATTCGAGATTGGCTTCCAACAGCTCGTGAGGGATGATATACAGGAAACTTTGATGCAGGTTGGCCGATGCGGTTTGTGGCATGGCAACGGAGGCCCCTCGTCGTGTGCGTTCACTTCCACTGTTTCAAAAACGTGGAGCCATTATACTAGGTGCACAGGCAAGGGGCACGTGAAAGAAAGTCATGTTAGCCATGTGCAGGGATCCCCTCTACTGTTGACGCTTGCTTGTTCCCGATGCCGGTCGTAAGCGGCGATGATGCACAGCGCCGGCGCCTTCGCTTTCGCAGCACTCTAATGCTGCAGGTCCGCTTAAACTGCCAGGACTGTTGTTCACAAAACCTGTTGGGTGTCCTGGAAAGCGGGTGGCACTGGTTGGGTGTTGCATCGCGCGCTCGTTGCAACCATCTGAATTCCTTCATGCATTAATCCCAAACACTCCTGGCCGTGTGGGGCCGTGTGGGGCGGCGTGTATTGACTGGACTGCAGTTTGCATGAGGCAAACTACCAGGCTGCACTTGTGAACAAACCTGGCGGAGGCGTCCATTCGTCCTGGCGCTGGATTCACACGAGAATTGGATGGATCCCATTTCCGTATCCTGAGCACTTGCGCAAATTGTTCATTTCGCGATGGCTTGGTGTGCCGCTGCATTTTCCGGAGGCACGTTGATCCAGAGGAACTGTAGGACCCTTCGCAATATGCTTCGATTGGAGCCCCAACTGGTTGTCCTTCATCCTTAATGTACGATACTGGGCCGTGTATTGACATGCCGTAGCTGCGCCGTCAATGTGCGAGTAGCGAGTTGTTGCATGGCAACATGATGTACCGTGGGCTGGGCGTGCGTTGGGTCAAGCAGCCTCGACGGTGGTCATCGCTGTGGCCTTGCTCGGTTTTGCAAATGCGCAGCCCTGGCAGGTCGCCCCGTGTCCTGTCAGCGCAACGTTTGGCCGTTTTGTATTTTTGACGTCAGTTTGGATGCGTCCTATGCGCTTCTCGTCCGACATGGTCTTGAACCCGAGATGCGCGCTTCTTTCTGCCTCTCTGAACGCCACTGAACCCGGCGCAGGCAGGTAACACAAGCGTATGTCATGACTAGGTTGCGTGTCGTACAGTGATGTTTGTTGTGCAGACTTGGGTACACCAGCCCGCACGCTCCCTGGGCGTGCGGCTGACTCCGTGGTCACTTCGCTTCTATTTGCGATGCCTAACACGATACGCCCCATCATCCTTGCTGGCGTGACGATGATAACGTCGGCCACCATGTATGATAAGCCCACGATGGCGTGAGCAGCCCACAGCAATGTAAGTCCGCACAGTTACATGTCCGCAACGCGGCACTGCCTGGGTTTTGGTGCGGTGCTAATATCAGCCGGCAACGGTGAGATGCCTTGGGGCATGGGAACGCGTGGCAGCCCCCAGCTAGTTGCACATCTAGCAGGGGAGATGCCTGATAAAAAAGAGAAAGAACGAA
>LSYV01000002.1:2722317-2735813 GCA_001584585.1 Gonium pectorale
GTACATGACATGGCGGGCGAGGTATACGAGCAGACGGGCCCTCCCCGTGTGTCACCAGAACAGTTACCTGACTAGAAGTAGAGTTGAGGGTGCGAGGGTCCGGCGAGCCGTCGACGAGGTGACCAGTCCAGCGGCGGCCAGCGGTTACCATTCGCGGGGCGCCCAGCCCGCACCCCCGAACCGCCGATTGGCGTAATACAGACCTGGAATGGACGACAGAAACATGGAGTCAGGTGCCGTCCGCGCTCGAAGCAGTCGCGGGCATGTGGGCATGGTTGGCGCGCAGAAGCAGGCCTATCTGTAACCTTTCAACAGGAAAAAGACGCGTGTCTAGAGGACAGCTCCCTAGGGCATCTATTGTCTATGGGGACCATCCAGTCTCAACGGGACCAAAGGAGGGATTTATGCCCCTCAGGCCCCGATGCAGCTGGCTGTCGTGTCGTATGTGTACGGCTGAATCCAAATCGCTTAACAGTCGGAGCAGTTCATGGCGAGACGCGGCAATACCTGCAATTAGCCTGGAGATTATGTAGACAAGCCCGAGAATGTGGTTCAAACATGTTCGATGTTTGCCAGCCCGAGGCGTTTTGTTCATTGCAGCCTTGCTGCATGCATTTTTTACTTCAAGCGTCTCGCTTCCACTTGGTTTCGCCGAAGAGTCCCGACGGAACCTGGCAGTGCCATCGGCCTGCGCTGTCAGGATCCTGGAGGCTGTGAGGACGCAGCTAAACAGCTCGACATCTGCGGAGCTCCAGGCCATGGTCGATGACCTGCTCGGCAGCGAACCATGCAACACGGTAAGGGGCTGACTGACCCGGGTTTTGGGCGTGGCACGGGCAAGAGCCCGACAAGCCGTGAGCCCAACTTTACGGCGTCCGACAGCTCGACGGCTTTTGACGCACGCAGGACTCACAGAACATGACGCGAAGCACAGCTGTCATAAGCTGGCTACGGTGGGGTCATGGGGAGGGAAGCAGCTAAGACTTGCCGCTTGGGCCGCTTGGCTGATGAGCTGAACCGCAATCGTGCTAGCGGAGTTGTTCCCTCGGGGCTGGTGACCTAGAGGCGCTGCAGTAGAGTAAATGTGCACAACGCCCTACACTACATCCTAATCCACACACCTCTGCGGGCTTATCGCCGTTAACCCTCTGAGTTACTTTTTTTTCTGTTGCAAATGCTCTGCGCCCGGGGGTTATGAACGTCAGCCTATTCTCTCACTCTGGCTATTTCTCCTTCTCGCAGCCTCCCTGCCTGGTCGAACGGGCTAAGCTGGGCCTGGCTTCAAGAGCTCCGGGCCACACGCCCGGACTCGATCGTGGTAGCGTGGCTGGACGACCCAGATGGGCTCCCGCCGCTGGGATCTTTCAGCAGTGGGGCCACCATGCAGGACTATCTTGGGCTCCAGAGGAAGTCGTCAGACCTCGTCACATACGACATGTCTGGCGTGCCTGCTGCTACGTGCTGGGACATGGTGGAGCCCCTGGATGTGCAGGTTAGAGCGTCGTTGTGCAGCAACAATTGGCTTGGGCCGGGGCGTTGCCTCTGAAGCTGCGAACGGAGAACCGCGCAGCAGGCAAGCCGATAGGAATACCATCTGGACATTACTTCAGGTGTACATTTGGTTTGGCAGCAGGCGCCCTGTCTTTAGGACTCCGGGTCCATGCCGACCGCGCCCTTGCCGCCCTATGCTTGCTACCTGCGCTGCAGGAGAATGTCTGTGTCAACGCCAGCGACCCCCGCGGCCTCATGCACCCGCGCACCCGTTTGCTGATGATGTATCGGGCGGACGCCCTGGAGCGGCTCTTCTCAGGGGGCCATCTCAACTCTGTTGGCCCACCCAGTGACTGGGGGGAGCTTGTCAACCTCTTGGCTGCGCACCGGGCTGCAGGCGGCAGTGCCGCGGAGTTGGGTCTTCCTCAGCACGGCCTGTGCATAACCACTCATCCCGACTGCGGCCGGCTGGGCGATGTCTGGTCGGCCATTGCTGCGAGTGTCGTGCAAACCACCGGCACCACGCAGGGTGTGTATTGGGACCTCACTGCGGCGCCGCCTTTCGCCACCCCGCTCGTCAACAGCACCGGCTGGCAGTATGCCACGGGCATCCTGCGCCAGCTCCTGCAGTACAACGCCCCGGACTTTGAGGCTGGCAGCATCGGTGGTAGTGCTGCAGGGGCGGCGGCTGATAGAGTATGCACCGACGTCAGCCCTCACTTCCGGAACGGCTCGTGCATGATCACGCTGGAGTGGGACGCCGTCTTCTCGCTGCTGAGCTCCATCCCCGGCCTGTCCGTGGCTCCGCTGCCCGGCAGCCGAGTCGTCATGGACCGCACCTCGGACAGCGCCACCGCTGACAAGCTGGTCAACTGCACGTGGGAGCTGTGCGCCGCCAGCGCAAACCACGACCTGCTGTACCTTGACCCCAGCCCCGCGGCCCTCAGCATGGCACCACTGGCACCCGAGTCGCTCGTACAGGTGGACGGACAGCCGCCAACCAACTGCGACATCCGCGCGGTGGCCCAGATGGAGGCCGCCGCTGTCAGCGAGACGGGGCTGCAGAATGCGTCCGGGCGGGTGCCTGTCAACCGGGCGCCGTATTCCGTGATGTTGCTAAGCCATTCAAGCTACGAGGAAATCGGTACGTAGAGCCTATAGCCCTCGCGTGAGTTGCGCTACCGGATGCTGCAGATTTGGATTGGGAATCCCATCCCTAACCACCGTGCGAAGGCTCGGCGAGCCGGTCCACAGGTGGTGCCCTGTCCCTTGTGCGCAAACTAGACTACCGGTACAGTGCAACTCACCACGTATGCCCTCCCTCGCATGCCCCTCCTAACAGTTACGCCGGCTATACTCGACTATTTAGGGGCTCTGCTGGATGAGGTGGATCGCAAGTTGCAGACCGATATCGGGGTTTCAGGATTTGCCATGTTGGCCGCCCGGCGTGCGGCCAACTATACTGCTACGAAAGCCTCCAATGGAGACCCGCTCCAGTACGTGCGAACGCGCTGGTGGACCTCCCTCACCAAACCATTTATGGTGGACGAATATGCGGCAAAAAACGTTAGCCCACAGCCGGCACAGGTATGGTGCTTCCCGCCCTCCACATGCGGTCTGATTCTGGCGTTCAAGGCCAGGCCATGGCATGTAAGCGCAATACGGGAGCCAGTCGGTTGGTAACGGATTAGAAGTAGTGTTTGGTGCCTGTGCGTCAGGCGCTGCCATGGAACGACATGTGCCGCTGCTGAGGACAGCGCGCCCCATTCGTGCTGCCTGCAGGCGTTCATGCGGGCGGTGTGGCACGCCCTGCATGCACCCAACGCCGCCACGGACGCCACCTCGCCGAGTAGTGCCAACTACGCAAAGGCAGGCCTGGGGATTATATGGGTGCCGCTAGCAGCTTTGCACACGTCTTGATGCACCGGAGTGCTCATGTGCCGTACAACTAAGGCTCATGACGTACGGCGACAGCCAAACAAGGGCTTGCACATACAGTTGCCATGGCAGTGAGCACAAGCACGGATCTGTGCATCAAGTTATGACTGACATGTGTATGGTGCGCAACGCCCCCGTTGCCGCTTGCAGTGGGCACTCAGCTACATCGCATTGACGCTGGAGCCGCCGGCCGACGAGGCTGCAGTCGTGAACGCCACCAGCACCCTGGCCAAGACGTTCAGGCAAATCAACATGGCTTTCTCGGACGCGCTGGTCCGTTCCTCCTATGACGCGGCCACGGGCAACGTGTGGGCGAGCGGCGGAACGGCTGCAGGGCGCACTGGCCCCCCCTACGGTGCGAAGGAGCTGGTGGTTTCCGTGCGTATGCAGCGCTGGCAACTAGTCTGCGCAGGTGCCTAGTCAGAAGGCCAATGTGTCAATTCTGTTTCGGCGGCCTCTTTGTCCAATCCTTTCGGGCGAAAGGCTTCTTGTTGGAAGCCTTTCGGGAAACTGTGGCTGCAGAGCCCCAGCCCACAGTTGGAGCAGCCGGCGTGCCATGTTGTTTTGGTGTGGTCTGGCTGCTTGCACGCAGGGCCAAAGAACATCAGCAAGATCGAGGAGACCTCCACGCTGGTTCCGCTGCTGGTGTGCCTGCTGGTGGCGTTCGGGGTGGCGGTGGTGGCGCTGGCGTTCCTGCTGCTGCGCATGCGCCGCCGCCAGCG
Organism: Gonium pectorale; assembly: GCA_001584585.1. Lineage (NCBI taxonomy): Eukaryota > Viridiplantae > Chlorophyta > Chlorophyceae > Chlamydomonadales > Volvocaceae > Gonium > Gonium pectorale. Next base: position 2,726,469 of record LSYV01000002.1, read on the forward strand.
GGACCTGCTGGGCCGCGTCAGGGCGCCGCGCGTGGGACCCGACACCAGCCTGCTCGTCAGCGGTGGGTCGAGGGCGGGGCCTCTTCAGCAGGGCGGTGCGTGGGGTATAGTACGCGAACTCGGTCGCTGCCGACACTGTGTCTGGGCGCGGGCAGGCTCGTGAGTTCCGTTAGCGGTGGTGCCGTCTGCGCTGCCGCCTGCAGACGTCCAGAACAGCACCAAGCTGTGGGAGGAGCTGTCCGTGGCGACCATGGACCTCGCCCTCAAGATCCACCACGCTACCATCCGACGTGTCATGTCTGCCCACGACGGCTACGAGTCCGCCACAGGTGACGCGGGACCGGGGGCGGTCGAGGGGCATGGCTTGGTCGTCGCTGCCGTATTTGGGGTTCTGCAAAAGCCGCTGTTATGCCGCTGGGATCTGCCGCCAGCTGAAGGCACCTTGTCCTCCCTGACCCAGCCTACCATTTCCGGTCAGCGCCTGTGCTAACCCTGTGCCACTCCGCCGTGCCACCACGCAGAGGGCGATTCATTCATCATTGCGTTTGCCACCCCGGCTAAGTACGTATGGGCGCAGGGTTGGAGGCCGTGCTGCATGGCACGGCCTTTCTCCGTATTTGTACATCGGTATTGTGGTATATGGGCTCTGCCTGATACCACCTCGCAGCTGCGTCGTCAACGGACCACATGGCCATGATCCTTGATGTACCGTTAGTGGGGAATAGCACGGCTTGCTCCCGCATTGCACCCCGCTTGCTTCCAGGGCCGTCGCCTTTGCCTCCGCCTGCCAGCTGGCGCTGATGGACGAGGAGTGGCCGGCGGAGCTGCTGCAACACCCCGACGGGGCCGTGCTCCTCGTCGACCCGCGGGACACTGGGCTCCGCATCGTGGGCCCCCACTCGGCGGTGCAGCCCAGCAGCAAGCAGACTTCCTGGGTTCCCTTCTGGCAGGTCAACCTGGTGTGGCAGTCGCTGCGTCGCACGCGAAGCCACCGGCCTAGCTTCCTCGGTGCAGGAAGCGACTCGCAGCGCACGAGCGCGGGCAACCTGTTTGCGAGCGAGAGTCCGCTGGTGGGAAGGAGCCATTCAGAGCATGAAGATGGGCGGGCCCATGATGGCTTCCATGGAGGTGGTCGTGATAGCAGAGCCTCGGGATCCGCGGCTCTGGAGATGAGCAGATACTCTTTGCCCAGCAGAGCAGACGGGTCTTCCGACTGGTCGCCGTCCCACCCCGCCACAACTGAGGGCCGAATGAGCAGCGTGAGCGGGAGCGCAATGGGCGGCGTAGGTGGGGTGAGCAGTGGCGGCCCCAGCTGGTGGCCGGAGGCAAGCAGCACCTGGGGCAGGGTGCTGGCGACGGCGTTCCCGGTCTCGTTTGGTGAGGCAGAGCAGGCGGAGCCAGCGCCATCCCGCTCGTGCAAGGTGGGTCTCGTGCGTCTGTTGCTTTGTGTGCCCGAGCCTTGGTGGCTGTAGGCACAATCGCGTCGCTCCCCCCTCCCCCACCGGTCCCTTGCCCGTCGCAGACCGCATCTGGCACGGCCTCTGACAAGAAGCTGCTGGTGTTCCGGGGCCTATGCGTTCGCATGGGTGGGTGCCGTGACGCGAGTTGAAATCTTGCAGGAGCGAAGAGGATATGAGCACTACTTGTGACGTAGCAGGAGCGCCTTTGACCGTTGTTTTGTGATCCGCACTGCACTATTCTGCTGCAGGTATCCACAGCGGTTTTGATGACGCTCAGTACATGGTCTTCAACAAGGTCGGGTCGTCGTTCAAGTATTACGGACCCTTCGCCGAGACGGCCAAGCTAGGTGAGCTCGTGAGGCACGTGTGGATCGCAGGCGGCTTGCAGCTTCGTGTTGGCTCGTCCTTAACCGACCTGGTCCCAACCCTAACCCCGCCGTGCCAGTTGGCGACGCGGCGGCTGGCGGGCTGATCACCCTGTCGGGCCAGGCGTTCGACCGCCTGCGCAACGGCTCCGGAGCGAAGGGCGGCGGCAGCAGCGGCAGCCTCGACACCGTTGTGGTTTACGCGGGTCACTTTGTGCTCAGCGAGCCTCCCGCCAAGCCCAAGCCAAAGCCCACCCCTGGGTGTGGCGAGGCTCCCGGGCAAGCGCGGGACAAGGGTGCGTTGGGTGGGCCCCCCGCGGACAGCCAACACGTGACGGTGGAAATGACTGCAGCGGGCTTGGGGCATGGGCCGGCAAAGGCACCAGCGCCCGAAGCGCCCGATGAGGCGGATGCGCCCCTCTTTGTGGCGGTGCCGTCCTCACTGGTGCCCCGCCTCGCGCACTCTCGACCGCTGCGAACGGTGCGGGCGACGCAGCTGGGGAGCCTGGCGGCGCCCACCGGGACCATCGCCATCGCCTTCATGGTGAGTTGCGGCAGGGGCTCGGGCTGCTGCGGACGCTAACCTTGCAGCGCGCATTTCCTTGGCTTTGGTGTCCGTTGCTGGGCGTTCCAGATTGACACACATCACTGGGCGTACCCTATGACCTGTACAACCCTTCGCAGAAAGTGGTCGGCGCCTCCACGCTGCTGGCCGACCTTCCCGGCCCCGCCTCCCGGGCGCTGGAGCAATTTCAGCGCCTGGTCAGCCGGCTGCTGGGCGAGGCGGGCGGCTACCTGGTGGAGGGCGGGGACGGGCTGGTGCTGGCGGCGTTCGGCTGTCCTCTGGCGGGGGTGGAGTGGGCGTTGAACACCGTCGCGGGGCTCAAGGAGCTGGTGAGCGGGGGCAGGTGTTTGCTGCTGCTCGCGGAACTTAGCACGTGTGTATTGATTATCTTGCTGGAATGCCCTGCCCTGTCTGGGTCAGCACCCCAAGGAAGGGGCTCGCCCGTGCATCTGCCGCCCGACAGGACTGGGAGGAGGAGCTGCTGGCGCACGAGCTGTGCGAGGAGGTGCGTGCCTCTCTTGTGTACAGACATTTAGAGCGTCAGTTTTACTGATCGTATCGCGCGGTCATGCGGCGAAGCCCCTGCTATTCCTCCCCTCGGCGCCCATCTTAACATGGGAATTGTAGTGCCTGAGCGGGCGTCATGCTCTGCGACCTGAACCCCGACACTTCCTGCGTAGGGACATCACCTCACCTCAGGTGGCGGCTCCTCTCGTCATCTTCCCGCAGGTCGTGACGGCGGGAGGCCTGGCAGGCGCTGCGGGTGCTTCGGCTTCCTCCACCGGGGCGCGACAGCCCCGGAGGCTTCAGGGCCTGCAGACCGGTTCCTCACCTAGCGGCAGCTTCACCGACTCGCCGCCGCAAGATACGCACAGCCGCTCCCACGGCCCCGCACAGTGGCTGAGAGATGCGGCGCAGCGGATGGGCAGCGTTGGGCGTGAACGGCACGAAGCGGGCGGCCTGGAGGCGGACGCACGTGGTACGGGTCTACAGGCAAGCGATGAGGACACAGTCCCGGAGCTGCAGCAGCGCCGCGCGCCCCAGCTGCCTACGACCAGGAAACTACGGGTCCTGACGGCGCCGCGCAGGGCGCACGAGCGCGGGCTCCGCGTCAAGGTGGGATCTCAGCCGGGTGGGGTATGGGGGAAGAATGCAGTCGCGCGGCGTGCGACATACTTGACACGAGTAGTGTGACCGGCGTGTGCTAGGCTACATGAGATCTGCTAACCCGGGCGATGCAGCGTTAATGGCGACGGCGATCAGCATGTAGCGGCGTAAAGCACATGTACAGCCATAGGTAACTGCGCATGAAGGAGGGCCCAGCAGCCCCAGGGCGCCTTGGTGCAGGTCCCGACGGTCGACCTGTCGCGTTGCCACGCAGCTCATGTCCGTCACCTCGCTTACCGCCGGATGAGGCCGTGTTGCGTCCTCACTTGCTGCCCGGTGTTGTGCAGGTTGGTCTGGACGTTGGCGCCGTGACGTACAGCCTGACCGAGGCGTCTGGCCGGCTGTCGTACCGGGGCAAGGTCATGAACCGCTCCGCCCGGATCGCGGGCACGGCGGCCGCGGGGCAGGTGCTGTGCAGCGGCGCGGTGTGGCTGGCGGCCGAGACGGGCATGGCGCTGGGCACGGGCGGCAGCGTGGTGGGCGTCAGCCTGGGGCGGATCGCGCTCAAGGGGATCAGCGCGCCGGTGGAGGTGGTGCAGTGCTACAGGGGCTGAAAGTACGACGGCTTTTGGCGATACTGCGTTGTAGGGGCACTGCATGCGGCAAGTACCCACACACGCAGTGCCCCTACACTTGGGGCAACGAGCTTACTGCAGTAGCCGCGGATCATGGCCTCCCGTTCTGCAGGCGCAGTGTGCACCATCTGCGCCTTCATCGAGGCACGGGTAGTCAGTCTGTACGATGGTGCGTATGCCTGCGCTAAACCGGCATGGCCTTGTCGTCCTATCAAAACTCCCCCCTTGACCTTTGAATGCAATTGATTCGCGGGCCTTGTTACTGCTGCAGTGCCCATACAGGCGGCCGTTATGGCAATGCACGTGTACCTTCTTATGCGACGAAACCGGCGAAGCCATACGTTGTCTTTCGTGTCTTACAGCGCACGAGGCGGCTGTTGCAGCGCACTTCGAGGGGCCCTGGCGCGTGCGTCTTCATGCACCCACGTGATTCTTGTACTTGTGCTGCTGCCCGGGCTGCAGTACGTCGTCTACCGTAAGGCCCGTATTGCCAGTCCCCGTGGGGCATCTCGGTCAACTGGCTGGCTATTGTTTTGTTGCGCTCAGCATGTCAATGTTCCCTTCGTTTATTCATCGCACGTCCCGGGCCATGGTGGGCGTGCGGGGCCGATTTATCGAATTGCGGTGGGCCGATTGCAAGGCATCGTGTCCATTCCATGGTGCCCGAAGGCCACAACAATCCGCGACGGACCGCAAGTGCGTGTTGGCATACTTGGCATTAAACTCTATTCTTTCTCGTTGGCGGCCAATTCGCATTTGTATTACGTTTGGAGGGCTGCGGCCTGGCCCACTCTGAGGCTGGGAACCCACGCCTAATTGCGTCCTTCATTCATTGTTATCCAAGGCATGCCGCGGGCCCACAGTACAGGCCTTCCACTGTCGCTCATATACCATGCGCACCGCCGCTTATGGGCTTGGCATGTTCGCTCAGCGGCATGCTATATTACCCTGTAAACCTCCACGGACTGACGGTTGCGGTGGTCCGCTGTGCGACGAGGCTGCCGGGTGGTTACCCATGTGCACGTGCTTCCTTCTTGTCTTTTATCATTCCAGGTCTGTATGCAGCCGGGTGGGCGGGCTGGGCGCACGACGGTCTTGTAACTGCTGAGCGCCGTCGGACCGGTAGCCGTGACGACACGGCAGCTCGACCTTGGCAACTAGCGGTCCACCAGGTAAACTTCCACAAACCGGGAAAGCTGGTATGCCGGTCGTTTGGGGGGGGGGGGGGACGAACGTCATATGTCTTGCTCTGTACCCACCCGCCCTACTGGAAACGTTGCGCCTTTGAATGTGTATGGCCGTAGAGGCGGGCTCCCTCTTTCTGTGCAGATTTCTCTTCTTTGCACCCATGTGCATAGCGCAATAGCCCATAGCCGCCTCGTTAGCTCCCGCACCACTTCCGCTGACACCGAGGGGCCGGGAGCCGTCCACCGCCCTTCCATGCTTGCCAGTGCTGGTCACCCGTGTGTCGCACACAGCGGATGTGCCGAGCGGTGATGCACGTGCATGGTAGACAGCGTTGGTCTCTTAAGGGCTGCGCCAATCTACAAAAAGGAAACACTGCAATCTACAGCACCGCGTGTGCGCATGTCGCCTCACTTAGCACTGGCTTCCACAAGCAAAACCCCTTCATCGTTCGTATCAAGTTGAATGCCGTACTCGGGCGCATGCTCACCCGCCTGATGCGCGGGGCTACATGCAACGGCGCTGGTGCCTATGCAGGGGGAAGTACACGGTAAGCAAATACAATTGCGGTGGACACGTAGTGAAGCACAATGTAGGAAAACCTCGCACTGCAACTGTGCGCTCGTACCTGCGCCAGCGGCCCCACCTTGGACACTGCCCCCTCCGCCGGGCAGTTTGAGTAAGGCACTAGTAATACGGGTCACAGGGTCCTCGGTCTTTTTTTTCGGTTTGCAGTACGATGTGGATGGTGAAAAACCCGAACTCCTGAACCGCAGCAAGTAGTGGAAATTAGTAACTTTACCTTGAACAAACGACCGTCGGCTGGCCAAAGTTTAGGCAAGACCAACGGCTAGTCGTACATGGACACGACGCGGGACACGCAAAGCTAGTGCCGTTAAATGCCAGACTAATTTTAGAGGACTTCACCAACATTCCATGTAGATAGCTGACTATCATAACCCGGTTATGAGCTGTTGTAGACTACAGAGATGTCGCCAGCGCGGGGGAGCAGCCATCATGTATGCGGCCTGCTGATACTTGCATCATGTTTACTTCCAGCTCTCTGCGTTGGGCTCGGCCCCATCGACCACCCGCGTCTCGCCTCTGCCCGGCGCAACTTGTTGGCACAGCCTTCCGTCTGCGCTTTCGGGGTATTGGCGGCAGTAAGGCGAGTTGCACGTCATGACACGATAGTGGGCCTAGACCGACCGGCGGTATGGCCCAGTCCCTCGCAGGTCCCAGCTGGATGGCGCCACAGAAGAAGAACTGGCAGAGTTGGTCGATGCAGTGTTCCAAAGCCCCCTCTGTAGTAACGTCAGTGGGTATGGACGGGTTACGTGCGTAAATTGAACAGCCCAGGCGGTGACCCCATACATGCCGCACGCGTACATGTCAATGAGCTGTCAACAGATCCTTACCACCGCCAAGACCCCGCCATACATCTTTCCAACGCCGCCTGTGCCTATGCAGAGCTCGCAGAATGGCGAAGCGGGTCCAGTTTCCGCCATCAGCTGGCTCCGGTAGGGCACAGTGTACACACCTGGGAGCGGTCCTGGGCTTGGCGTGGCACGTCTCGCATCCGATGCCGCGGTAGCTTGTTAGCCCATCGTTGAACAGTGTACATCGCAATCCAAGCTCCTTGCGGACCTTGCATGACGTCCACCGCAACCGCTTGACGCATGCTCGCCCGATGTAATTCACGCACTCAGCATCCCGTTGATTGGGAGATCAGCGATTACATGCGTCACCTCGCTTTTCAGTTGCCTACATTATGCCTGATGCCGGTTGGGGACATAGGGTTAAGGGACAACAGCTTCCGGACTCCGTATGTGTACGGCCCTGCTCCGCGGTCATCAAAGCGCACATCCAGCCGTTGACCATTACCCGTTGGCCATTGCCCGTACGCCTTAACCCCGCAGCCTCCCTGCCTGGTATAACGGCATGTTGTGGGCGTGGCTGGAGGAGCTCCAGGTCACACGCCCCGCCTCAAATGCAAATGCCGTGTTTGATGTTCCGACTGGCCTACCGCCACTGGGCTCCTTCAGCAGCGGCGGCACCATGCGCGACTACCTTGGACTGCAGGACAAGAGCTACTCGCTCGTGTCGTACGACATGTCGGGGGAGTCCGCAAAGACGGTTTGGAGCTCGCTGGAGCCCTTGGGCCTTCAGGTGGGCAGCATTTGAGAGCTGCAGGGCGGGGCTGCGGTGAACGTGCTTCTGAGGGATGCGAAGAGCACCCAGCCGTGCGGCACCCGGGGCGCCCCGCCTTTACCCGTGGGACCCACGAACCCTGTCCTGCCAACCCTGCAGGAGAATGTATGTGTCAACGCCAGCGCCCCCCGCGGCCTCATGCACCCACGCACCTTCCTGGTAATGATGTACCGGGCGGACGCCCTGGAGCGGCTCCACTCCGCTGGCCTGACGCCGAGGGCCAGCCCGCCGAACGACTGGGAGGAGCTCATCGACCTCCTGGCCACACACCGGGCTGCAGTTCGGGGTGCCGCGAACATGGCGAATGGGGACGCCCTGCCTGAGCACGGCGTGTGCATCACCACCCATCCGGACTGCGGCCGGCTGGGCGATGTCTGGTCAGCCATTGCTGCGAGTGTCGTGCAGACCACCGGCACCACGCAGGGCGTGTATTGGGACCTCACTGCGCCACCGCCTTCCGCCACTCCGCTCGTCAACAGCACCGGTTGGCGATACGCCTCGGATGTACTGCGGCAGCTCCTGCAGTACAATGCTCCGGACTTTGAGGCTGGCAGCATCGGTGGTAGTGCTGCAGGGGCGGCGGCTGATAGAGTATGCACCGACGTCAGCCCTCTCTTCCGGAACGGCTCGTGCATGATCACGCTGGATTGGGATCTTGTCTTTTCGCGGTTCTACACCGTCCCCGGCCTGTCCGTGGCTCCGCTGCCTGGCAGTCGAGTCGTCATGGACCGCAGCTCGGACAGCGCCACGGCCGACAAGCTGGTCAACTGCACGTGGGAGCTGTGCGCCGCCAGCGCCAATCACGACCTGCTGTACCTCGACCCCAGCCCCGCGGCCCTTAGCATGGCACCACTGGCACCCGAGTCGCTCGTACAGGTGGACGGACAGCCGCCAACCAACTGCGACAACCGCGCGGTGGCCCAGATGGAGGCCGCCGCCGTCAGCGAGACGGGGCTGCAGAACGCGTCCGGGCGGGTGCCTGTCAACCGGGCGCCGTACAGCGTCACACTGTACACCTACGCGAAGTTTGATGACGCGGGTACGTGGCCGCTCGCCCTCTCATGCATGGCCCGCCCTATCGCGCAGCTTGGAGTGCTCCGCATTTGCCGTCCTGCACCAGGCCACTGCACGGCCTCCTCGTGAAGTCGGAGGCTCACCCGGATTGCATCTTGATCCGTAAAGCAACCCGGCCGTGCGGCCGCCTTCTCCGTCGACCCGCGGCTTGCTTGCCTACCCTCTCTGCACTCCTCTTCGCCCACCCACATTCCTCTTCCCCCGCCCACACTCCTCTTCCCCCACCCACACTCCTCTACCCCCACCCACCCACAGCGCTGACGCCGGCCGTGATCTCGCGGGTAGCCTCCTTGCTGGGCGGACAGGGCGAGCTTCTGCAGGCCGAGCTAACTGCCACGATGGTGGCCACTATCGCCGCTCGGCGGGTCGCCAACTACACCGCCACCAACGCCTCTGACGCCGACCCGCTCCATTTCATGCGCACGCGCTGGTGGACGTCCCTGTCTCAGCCCTTCGTGGTGGACCGGTTTACTGCCGACGGCATGCCCCAGACAGCCGCGCAGGTGCGATTGGGTTGCACAGGCTGCTCTCGAGCGTGGTTGCCGTACCGCGGGTCGGTTGAGGTGTTTGTGGGTGGTGTCGTTAAGGGCGGTGCGCCGGTCTGCAACCCGCGCCCAAATCCATGCGTTTGTCGCCCTGCTCAGCTGCGCGAAGCGGTGTGGATCCTCCCCGTGCCGCGCGTCCGAAACGTGCGCATACGGGTCACGCGCATACGTGGAGGTGCCGCAGAAGTGCCGCAAAAA
>LSYV01000002.1:2745254-2769929 GCA_001584585.1 Gonium pectorale
TACTGCGGGATGGTCCCTCCCAGCTTTGAGATCGAGTCGATGAGGGTGTAGAGGCTATCCGAGCCGGGGGAGCCGCGGGGTACGGCGGCTCGGGCCTTGGACACGACGGAGGCCACTGCGGGGTCGTGCGGTGAAGGCGGGGACGGGGATGTCACCCGGAGCGCCAAGCGGCACTTTCACACACCCGGGAAATGGAGCCGGCGACACAGGCGGACAGTCATGTGGGCGGCCGTAAGCGGGCGGAAGGTGAAGGGCGGCAGCAGGTCAACACACGCCGGTCGAGTCCCAGCCCGCGAGAAACGCTTGTGGCCCGCTGAGGCCGGCGGGCCGTCCGAGCTGCGAGCTGAGGCCCCCGTGGGGCTGGCACGAAAGACACGGCGACAGCACAGCGCGTCCGGCGGGGCGCCTTGGGGAGATCCCCCGGAATCCACCGTCTCCTAAGCACCCTCCCCCAACCTAACACGCACAGACGCACGCCCCCAGCCTGTCCCGCCTGCTTAGCACCCATATCCACCCACCACCCACCCACCAACGCGGCCCAAGCCGACCCAAGCCCTCGCCCGCTTCCCCAGCGCACCTATGTTCATGTCCAGCTGCTTGATCGGCTGGCCCTGCAGGTACTGCAGGTAGGCACCCGCGGCCTGCTCGAGGGCGCGGGCAGGGGCGGGGAGAGAGGCAGGCGCACCGGCGGGGCTTACTTTCGCGCCGCACAGACCCAGCCATGCTTCGAGAGGGTGCTGCGGCAGACAGCCTCACACCGCAACAGGGGAAGGGGTCGCAAGGGCCAGCTACGGGGAGGGCGGCAGGCCCGCGAGATAGAGGAGCACGTCCGAGCGGGGACGTGGAGAGGCACGTGACTGGTGGCCGCCCGACCGATGGCCGCCCGACCGACATCACCCATTACCCAAGGACCCGGGACGTGCCTGCTCGGCGTTCAGGTAGTCGCTGGGCGGCAGCGAGCCAATCGTGACGGCGCCCATGCTGACTGGCGGAATGTTGGGCGGCGCGAAATTCATGCCCAGCGGGCCGCCCACCTGCCGGGCGGGCGGCGGAGGGGGATGCAGGGGCGGATGCGGGGGCTTCGACAAGGCAGGCACATGGAAGCCGAGGTGACTGGCGGCGTGTGGCTAGACGGGCGACCCCTGGGTCGGAGCGGAGGGAGGCCCGTGGCGCTTTCCGGAGAGAGGAAACCCGTCGCACCGCAGGTTGTATCACGGACCGTGCACGGTAGGCGCAGGGGCGCGGCGTTTGGGCGGTGGGGCAGCAGGGGTCATGCAGAACAAACTCCTAGGGGAGGGGGGCAGCGCAGCGCACCATGTTGATCGGCACGCTGGCCGCGACGGTGGCGCCGCTCTGCAGGAGGTGCCGGCCCGAGCCTGCGGGCCTCTTGGGCGGCCGCGGCGGGGGCCGGGGCGGCGGCCGCGGCGGCGAAGGCGGCTTCTTGCGGGCTTTGGCCTTAACTGCGGAGGGGTCGAAGGACACTACCCCGGCTGGGTCGGGCCCCAGCAGAATGAGGCCCTTGCCGGCGCCCAGGTAGTCCTTGATGGCGGCCTGGAGGGGGGTCTCGCAATTAGGGGGTCTCTACTCAGTCCGTGGGCAAGCTGACCGATGACCTTCGCGCCACCGAATCGTAAATTCATGCGTACCAGAGCATAGGACCTTGCCCGTGGCGGCGTGTGCGATTGCAGCGCACCAGCAGGGCTCTCAAGAGACGCAGTGGCCTGGAAGGGCTTTTGGGTTGTGAATGTGTGTGTGTGTGTGATGTTACATCTCCGGGCCGACGCTGGCCAGGGGCGCTACTGTGTGTGTGTGTGAAGAGGGGGTCAGGATGCGCGGTGGGGCATGTTGTCGCAAGCACGCCGCTACGCCACGCTCACTCCCGCCACCTCGTCTGCACGGCCCCTCTGCGCCGCACCCCCCACCCCCCCACCGCCGTCCCACCCCGCCCCTAACCCCTAACGCTGCCACCGCGCGCAAGCGCGCCGTGCTGCCCAGCTGCCCAGCTGCGTGCACCCGCGCACCCGCGCACGCGCGCACACGCACACGGCCACCCCGCAGCCCCGGTCCGCCCCAACCCAACCCCACACCCTCCCCACCCCAACCCCCACACCCTTCCATCCACACCCTCTTCCCCGCCCCCGCATCCTCTCCCGCACCGCCCCGCCCCTCACCGCGAGTGATTCGTTGTAGACGGCGGTATTCTCGCGCGGCCCCAGGATGTACAGGTCCGTGAGCGGCCGCTTGCCCTGCGGCACCGTGCCGCGTACCATGCGGATAAACTGCTCGGTGGTCTGCAGGTAATCCGCGTCCTTGACGGGCACGAACAGATCGGGCCGGTGCGTCACCAGCCACTTGGCGAAGGGCAGATAGCTGGCGCTGCTGATGCGGACCTGCGGGGGGGGGCAGGCGAAGGGGTGTGGTGAAATGAAACGACGCATACGACGAGCGTAAGCGCGAAGGGATGAGAGTGTGGGTGTGTGTGGTGGGGGGGGGGAATCGGTCCGCGGGCAAGCTGGACGATGGGCTGGGGGAGCGGGCGCGGAGAAAAGGAGGACGGAGGCCGTCGGAGGTTTGTGGAGGTTTGAGGAGGTTTGCGGGGCCGTGGTTTGCGGTGGGTGGGTGGGTGGGGCGGCAGCGCTTGGAGGAAGGGCTACAGGTACGACGATGGCAGGGCAGCGTCGGTGGGTTTCCGGCGCGTAGCACACGATGCCCGCGCTGCCCCCACCGTGGCCCCGAGCCGCCTGGCCTGCGGTCGTCATCGTGCAGCTCCATGCACGGCCGCCAGTGCGGCGAGCGACTTACATAGTGAGCGCAGACCACTCGCCGGCGCGGCCTGCCGGCCCGTCGTCTGCCAACCCGTGCTGTGTGCCAGGACGCCCGGCAAAGCCTAACCCAGTCAAGTTGCCCCGGCACCCCGCCCTCACAGCCCAAGCTGCCCCCGCAGCCGCCGCGCCCCGTCCCCGCGCGTGCGCGACTCACGCCTCCGACCCTCCGCCGGCGCCTCCCCCCAGCACCCCTCCTCCGCACCTTGGCGCCGCCGCACTTGATGCCGTAGTACGACACCCAGGCGGTGCCCTGTATCACCAGCCGCTCCAGGCCCGTCAGCGACTCGCTGCGGACCGCGGCCGTGAACTCGCTGGCGCTCAGGACCACGCGGCGGTCGGGGCCCTCCAGCGCCGCGCCGTCCTTCGCTTCCCCCACCACTCCCGCCGCCGCCGTCGCTGCCTCCGCATCCACCGCTGATGTCGTCACGCCCGCCGCCGCCGCCAGGTCGGCGTCGGCGGCGAGCGTCACCCTGGCGGTGGCGGTGCCAGCGGCGTTTGCGGCGGTGCCGCCGCAGCAGCCGCTGTTAACCATGTTCTCCGACCCCAGCGCCAGCACCATGCCCTTGCTGTAGCGCGCGGCTGCGATGACCACCTCCAGCTGGGAGGTAGCGGCCACCGCGAAGGCCCTGCCCGTTAGGATGATGCTGGTCACAGGGTCCTGCGGGGGGGGGGAGGCAGGGCAAGGCAGGCGGACGGGCAGGCGCATATTTGATTGGGTGCTGGCAACGCGAATGGCGGGCGCTTTGCAAGTGTGTGTAAGCTCGTGCGTGTGTGTGAGAGGGCGGCAGTAGCGGCTTGGAAGCGCAAACGGCGGCGACAGTCGAGTAGCCTGTCTCAGGGGAGGACGTGAGGGCCTTGGCCGGGGCGGTGCGGCAGCAACCGGGTCCGGTGCACAGCGGGACCGGGCCGGTGGAGGCAAGCGCGAGAATCGTCCCCGCTCCACCGTACCCTCCTCCACCCTCCCCGGCCCTGGCACCTCTAACCCCACCCTCCCACACCCATCCCACACCCATGGTTAGAGCTGGTGCGCTACTTACGGCCTTTAAAGCCGTACGTCTCGGGTTCGATTCCTGAGGTAACCCCCACTTTCGGGTGGGCAGCAAGTTCAAGAAAGCAATACTGACTTGACAGAGGCGGTGGACCTAAATGGCTCGTATCCCGCCGGGGGGGCAGATCCCCCAAACCCTTTACCCTTTAACCTTTATCCCCCACCTTGAGCGTGATGCTCTTAACGCCCTGCGTGATGGTAAACCAGTCCTTGGACGTGCCGGGGGGCAGGTTGTACTGCGGCGCCGACGGCACCGTGAGGCCGGGTGGCGGGGGCCTGGCGACGGTGGGCCACCCAATGTCGACCTCCTCCAGGGAGGGGGGCGGCGGCTCGGAGGGCATGGTCGGCAGCGGAGGGGCGTTCTGGAGGGCCTTGGCCGGGGAGCGCGGCCGCGGCGGCGGCGGTGGGCGCGGCGACGGGGGCTCCGGGGGTGGCGGAGGCGGGAAGGGCAGGTCTGCAGACGAGGGACGGCGGCGTCAGGCGGGGCGTTGAAGACTCGTGGAGCAGCGGCGGGAGCTGCAAAGCCTGACCTCGCCCGCTCCGCCCACCGCCGACCGCCCACCGCCCTGTCCCTCCCGCGGAGCTCTGTGCTGCGGACTGACGATGGGACTGCACCTCAAGTGGCTCAGGCTGCGCCTGCCTCGGGATGCCGCGCATTAGCCCGTATTAACGTAAGCACGCACAAATATGCCCCACGTGACGCGTAGACGCCCGCAGCACTCATGAGCGCCCCCGCCTTTGGTGCGCGCCAGCTGCCCTTGCTGTCCGCCCCGTCAGTCCGACCCTCAGCCCCACGCCCCATCCCCCGCGATCTGCCCTGGCAAGAACGCCTTCCAACCCAATGACGCGCTCGCCCCCTCCGCTCTGCTCGTTGGCTCCCGCGTCCCCGCTTCGCCTCCCGCTTGGCCTCTCGTTTCGCCTCGCCGCATCTGCCTCCAACACTGGTCCCACCTGACGCCCACAGAAACCGCATGGAGGAGATGACGTACTCGGAGGAGCCCGTCGGCTTGGCCATGCCCACCTGCGCCCGCGGGCCACGGGCACGACACCACTTTTGCCGACCGACGGGCGGTTGGCAAGGGCTCCCCCGCTTTCCCCTGGAAGCTGCTCGAAAGCCCGCTCGGCCAGCGGCGGCCCCTGCCTCTGTTGCCCCACCCCGTGCGACGACAAAAAGCCCCGCGCCCCAGCGTCCCGGGCCCGGTAGGGCGGGGCGCAGGCGAGCGACCCGGCCCGGCCTGGCCTGGCCCAGCCCAGCTTCCGTCCGCGAGTGCAATCGCTGTGCGCCGGTGACGCGACCGACCCCACCTGTATGCCCGCCCACAGGGGCGCGCCGGGCGGCCGCGGCACGTCCACCGCGTATCCGAAGCACGCCTCGTGCCCCAGGAGCGTGTCTCCAACCAACTGCCGTACCAACCGAATGGATTCCACGAAATTATCCGAGCTGCAGCACACGATGGCGCGCAGCAGCGAGCCCACCGCAGTCCTGGCCGTGTTGAAGGGCCCCGCGGCCGTCCGGTTCACGTCGGCGGACGTCTGCGGCAGCGCCGTGGAGGTGGCGGGCTGGGTGGGCCCGCGCGTCCGCTTGACCAGCTCCGTCCGGAAGCCCAAGTGGGGTGGCACGTACGTCCCTTTGGCGTAGAGGCCGACGTTATAGATGCCGCGAGGGTAGTACCGCCCGCTGTCTAGGTCGACGTAGGGCTCCGTGTACTCTGGGGTATGGGGAAATGAAGAAGGGAAACGGGGGGTGGGGAATGTGGGTGGCGGTGAGGGTGGTGCAAGGGGGCGTGTACTGGGATGGGGAAAGGGTGTGGAGGAAGGGCGAGGGCGGCGAGGATGAGGAGGGGCGCGGGGCCGTACGACCGCACGGCCTTGGCGGGCGGGCCCTTCTAGCGACTCCTGGCGGCAGCCACTGGGTCGGGGCCAGTGCCCGTGCAAGAGCCCAGGGTACGGAGACTACCCAAACTACCATGACTGCGTCCGCAGCCCTTGGCGCTAGGGGCCCAGCAGCGCTGACGAGCGGGCATGCCACGTTCGCCACACACACACCCTAGAAAGCCAGACTGCTCGACTGTTTGCCCTCGCCTCGCTCGCCTTCCTCGCCTAGTCTGTTCACAAGCACGCACATTCGCATGTCGTAACACACACACACCCTCCCGTCGCCGATGATACGGGCAGTCGCACTCGCCGCACACCTACCGACGTCAAACCCGGTCACCAGACCGTCCTTGTCGGCCGTATACGTGAAGTACACGATGGAAGTGTCGATAACCTCCTCGTCTCCCTCAAAGTTGGTGCAGAGGTTTTCTGAAAAGGAGACTGAGAGCTTCCCTACCTCCGCCGCGCCGCGGCGTGGTTGTTCGCTTAGGTGTGCTGAACACGACGACCACAGCGCCGCGAGGGTGCACAAAACCGCCAGCCGGAGCCCATGATGCCGCCCGAGACGTCGACATCCTCTGCATTTCGCTAACCATTTCTTTTGATACCACTCCATAGTTCATAGAACTATGGCCTGCAAATCTCCCCGCGAGCCAGGTTCTTTGCAAGCTCGCGGCAAGAGCTCCAGACCGCAGGGAGAAGTAGTTTTCTAGTACATGCTGAAGAAGAAGGCCAATGCCAGGCCAAAACGCGCACTTCTCCCGCTGCCCCGCTCAGCTCCTCGTCCTTACAGCTGCTGAGCTCCTCGGTCCCATTACAATAACCAACTCTTTCAATTGTCTTCACTGTCTTGGCGTGTGCGTACACAAGAAAGAGGCGTTCAGTGAGGCAGGCGAGTCGGCCAAAAAGGGAATCGGACGAAGTGAAATATCAATTCTGTATATGAGCACATAAGCGATGTCTTGGGCCCACCTCTGTAATTACGTGACGTACTGCCACAACCGACGACGCCGTACAGAGCAGCCCAACCAACCCCAGCCACGGCCCCATCCCAGATCCCACGCCGAACCTGAAACCTCCGCCGTTCCATCTCGTCTGGATAATTTCTGGATTCAGATTGGGCGTCCCCGCGGCAGCAAACAGCCTGACAGGGCCCTCAAGGGGGCCCTTGGGACACCCGACGTTTTCTTCTGTGGAAAGGTTACAGGCAGAGAGGCGAGAAAGGGCGCAGACAACGGGAGGGACACGTAGCCCTCCCGTGACCTGCCCTAACTACAGCGCACCACGCCGGCCAAGGCCAAACACCGACGGCGCACACACGTTGGGTGCGTGAAAAAAAAGAGAAATCTGCAGAGAAAGAGGGCGGTCATACATTCCCGAAGGCTCGACGTTTACAGTAGGGCGGGCGGGTGCGATGCAAGGCATGTGACGTTCGTCCCGCCCCCCATGCGTGAGCACGTCATCCAAAGCTCCAGGCGCCAGCATAAGCCGCAATGCGTCACTTATTGCTGGTGTTGCTACCGCCTCGCACCGCTACCGGAGCCCGTGGCAGAGCCGTCGCTGCCGGCTGCGGCCTCCAACAGCGCCGCCCAGGGCCGCCGCAGGCATGTGCTGGAAAGGAAACCGCATACGACAAGCGTAAGCGCGAAAGTGATGGCGTCGTTACAGGCATGTGCGTGTCGGCAGGGGAACTACGCCGCCAGCCTGAGCAGTCTCCCTTTGCTGGTACGTGCTGGTCGGCTGCGCGCCTGGGCATGCATGTACCATGCTTCCCATGGAGCCTGGCGCCGGTGGCACATGGCAGTAGTTGGGGAACCTGCCTAGCCGCCCAACCCTGTACTGTCGTCCAGCCGTGTGGGTCCACAAGTGTATGCCACGTGCTTCGACGTGGCGTTCTTTTCTGATCGTGGCAGTTGCTGCCTATGTACGTGACAACAGAGGGACCTGCAGAGAAAGAGAAATAGAGCCAGCCTTTACGCTTCACATACACCCGAAGGTGAGGCGTTTCCAGTAGGGCGGGCGTGTACATGCAAGGTGGCGCACAACAGCATGCCCCACGGGTCCTGCGCTGGTGTCCATCCATCGGGTTCGTCCTGGGCATGTTACTTTGGGGATGAACGGGTTGCAAGGGAGCGTTGCGGCTGTTGGGTGTAGCCGGGATGTAGGGCGTGGGGGGTGCGTGGCAGGACAGGGCAGGATGGCTCGTTGGGCCGCCTGGCCGGGGTACTCCTCGCTCCGGGAAAGCAGCGACGGTATGAGGCGACTGATTCACATGCACGCGCCGAAGGCCCCATTGGAGTCGGGAAGTTGCGCGCCCAGATGGGCGGCTGCGCATCAGCGCACGCACCGCAAGGCCGCCCTGGTATAACGTGCTGCCCTCTCCCCGGGGCGAGCACTGCCGGCAAGGGTGCCCGGTGGAACGCATGCGCTCCATTTCATACAGGTTCCAAGCAGCTGGTCCGTGCTGGTCTTGCCCTGTCTAATACTCGCCCGTAGCCGCGGGCGGTAACACGCGGCGGCGCTGTCTGTGCCGCAAACCTCGCAACAAGGGTCGCGTAAGGCCGCTCCCTATCTGGCCCTGGGCCGAGGCGTTGGCAATTGACCAGGGGCTGTGGCCCGGGAAATTGCCCCCGTTGCCACCATACCCCGGCACGCTGGCTGCCTGGCGCCCGCGGCGCCAGCTACGCGCCAGCAGCGCTGGACTCCCCAACTGCCAGCGCGCAGCAGTCTCCGGGGCAAAGATCCCATCTGCAACGGTGCTGATGCCCTTAAGAGCGGTGCTTGGACCCGTACTCAGCAAATCGGGCTCACCTTTTCGCTCTTCTGTACGCCGCGAATGTAGTGGAAAGAAAGTGGCCCTCGGGTCGCCGGCAGCCGGCCTCGGAGCTCACCAACGTTATGTCGCATCCTTTCTCTGTCCTCTAACCCAGTGCAATTAGCTACTCAAGACCGGCGCAAATGATCACCTGTCCACCAGATGACTGAGGGCACAAAAACTAACGAGACCCGCCGCTGCGCATGCAAGGTTCATTCCACATACCAACGACCGAGCTGACTGCTCAGCCAACGCAAGTAAGGCAAGCTGGACATCCCGATGCTGCAACTAGGAGCGAGCTCGGCGGCCGACCAACCCGCGAGCGACCTGCAGCTCCGCCAAGCCGTTGCAATCGCCCTGGTTGCCGCAAAGCGACGCCGGCTACAAGCGACTGCAAGCGCTGTCGGCAGCGATGGCGTCGCAGGCGGTGGTGGGGGTGGTGGCGGCGTCGACGCCGAGGCATGGCGCAGCCGCAGCCAGCAACTCGAGGCGGAGGTACTGCGACTGCGAAGCGGCGCCCGCACGCTGTGTGTCTCCCTGGGCTGGCCGCTGCCGGGCGAGCAAGCTGCCGCTGGTGCAGGCGGCGGTGGTGATGGCGGCGTGCACGGTGCAGCCGCTTCGCGCGGCGAGGAAGGCGCCGGCGGCCGCGCGCCGCTCCTGCGCCTGCTGCTGTCTCCCCTGCCTGGAGAAGCCCTCGCGGACAGCGAAGACGCGGATGCGGGTGAGTCTGGTGCGCGCCTGCAGAGCCTGCAGCTGGACGGGGGTGGGAGTACAGATTGCAGAGGGGTAAACCCCTTGGGACACCCCCCAACACGGCTGTCCGTGGCCGTGAGGAGGTGCGCTCGTGGACGACCGGCAGCGAGTACGGCTCACGTTCGACCCTTTGGGCACAGGAGCGTTGCGGGCACCATACCTACTTCAAGAGCGCCGTGTGTAGCGGAAGCATAGCCGCCGCGTCCCGGCACATCGCGCAGGGTGTCCCACACGGGCCTTGCACCGAAGGGCAGGGGTTGGGGGCCCCTTTTCAAGCTGTCGGGCGAGCCGCTGCCCACGCCGGCGTGCAGCCGTTCATCCCCTCTGCGCGCCTCCCTGCCACACCACGGGAAATTGACGCCATCCCCGCAGACCCCTCGGTGACGGATTCCCCGTATACCCTTAATACCCGGCGACTCGGTTATTATTATTGTAACTCCCCGCAGACCTTGGGTGGCCCACCTGGCCCGACGGCGCGGCCTGCATCACGCCGGTCGGCGTGGCGGCGGCGGACGAGGAGCGAGCCGCCCTGCTCAGGATGGGCGGCCCGGCGCTAGCGGGATCCAGTGATCTCCCTCACCGCCAACAACAGCATTACGCGGCCGCCGGCTCTGCCACAGCCCTGGCCCCTGCCAAGGCGCGTGGACTGTCCCGCATGCTGGCCGCCGTGCATTCCCTGGCGGAGCTGTCGGCGGCCGCCTCCACAGCTGCCAGCGCCTCCGCCGCAGCTGCCGGAGGAACGCGCGGTGGGCTCGCCCAGCGCGGTCCTTCCCGCCATTGCAGTCTTACCATCGGAGGTGGCGGCGGCGGCCCCTCGGAGCTGCACGCGCGTGCGCTTCGCTACACCGGCAGCCTGCCGCACGAGGCCCTCCTGGGCTTCATCGAGGGAGTCCTCGTCAGCGGCGGCAGCGGCAGCAGTGGCAGCGATGGCGACGGCGCCGCTGGCGTCACCAACGGCAGCGGCAGCGGCGTGTCCCCCGACGTCCGCCACGCGCATATACGGCGCGCCGTACAGCTCCTGGCGGCGGTTGTGCACAGCCTGGCCACCAGCGCCGCGGTTGCCGGTAGCAGCAGCAGCAGCAGCAGCAGCGGCGGTGGCTTTGGAGGCACCGAGCGTAGGGTCACGGCCCAATCTGACGCTGCCGCCGGAGGACGATGTGCGCCGTGCGCCACCGCGGCGGGCGCAGCTGCACAAGAGCAGCTGTTGCAGGTTTGCCTTGGTGTCAGCCAGGCAGTGGACCGCCTGCTCACGGCCGCCTGCTGCGGCGCCGCCAACACTGCCACCGGCGGCTCCACGCGGGTGCCAATGACCGCCGCCTCCGCCGCCTCCGCGGCCGTGGCGGCCCACGTGCTGGCTGAGATGCTGGCGGTTCCAGCGCTGGGTCAGCACGTGCTGCTCTGTGCGACGGAGCGGGTGCGGGATGTCGGGCGGCAGCTGGCGGAGGGCGCGGCGCGGCGGGCGGCGCCTGCGGCGGGGGGCGGAGGCGGGCCGGGCGGCCACTGCGGCGCGCAGCAGGAGCCTCCGCCGTCGGCTGCCGAGGGGACAGCGCTCCGGCGCATGGCGGCATCCGCTGCCGCTTTCAACCACTCACGACCCCTGTTCGAAATGCTTGTGAGTAGAGGAGGGAGCGGACAGGGAATGCTGGGTGTTGAAACGACGCATACGACGAGCGTAAGCACGAAAGCTGGGTGAGGCCGCTTGGGGTCCATGCGCAGTGCTACCGCAGAGTACCGTAGTTGAGTAGCTTCGCCCCTCAGGCCCTAACCTAACCCTCGGCTGCGACCGGCAAACCCGCCCGCCCTCATGCAGGCGCGCTGCGCCTCACAGCTGCCGGGGTGGTGCTCCCTGGTGACCGCCGTGCCAAAGGCCACAGACGTTGGGCCCGACTACATCGCCAGCCACGTGCAGGTGCGCAGGAGTGATTGGCTGGGCCGTGCGTCCTCTCCTCGCTGCTCCCTGCCCCTCCGGCCGTGATCGCCTTGGCCGCCGTGTGGTGGGGCGAGCAGGGGTACCCGCTGCGCAACCCGCATGAAACCGTTGCGTTGCCGTTCGAGCCGTGCGCCTCGTGCCGGTCATGTCGACCCCTTGGTCGGCCAACGCTGACCAGCCACGTCCAGGTGCTTGCCGACGAACCGCTAACGCCCACTCAACGGCGAGTGCCCTTGCCAGGAGAGTAACGGGAATAGCGAGAGCAATTGGGCCCCCTGTAACCACAGGCGCTCCTAGACGCACACAGAATGGCCTTCGGCGACACAGCCCAGTGGCGCGCGGAGCAGCAGCCTTGGCGGCCGCCTCAGGAGTGTGCAGGACCCATGGCCTTCCCGTTGTATGCCGTGGCGGTTCGAGAGCAGCTGGCGGCCACGGCTGCGGCGCTGGCCGTCGTTGCTTCGGGCACGGCTGAGTTTGCGGGCTGCGGGCTCGTAGCCCACTGCCGCGCGCTGTGCGGCCGCATCAAGCAGGAGGTACTACTGCCGCAGTAACAACGGCGCCCCAGAGCAAAAAGAGCCTTTAAGAGGCAACATACTAAAAGGCGCTGTGGGGGGCTGTGGCTCTCATAGCGTCATAGGCATAGGCGGCGCAGGAAGCACCGGGCCTCTAAGAGGGCTACCCGAGTCGGGCATCGGCCGTACGGCACAATCCCGCGGGTAGACACTCGCGGGCTATTTCGTACCCGGTGGTACCTGTGGTGGGGCTGCACCGTATGTGGAGAGTGTCCGAGCGGTGTTCTGTGCAAAGTAAATGTCGTCTATCCTACTTCGGTGTGTGACCTCCCTTCCTCGGATCTGCACGTAGGAGTGCTCTCGCGCTCCAGGCGCGAGGAGGGGGCGAGGGGCTCAAGCTTTGGGCTAGCGAGGAACGCCTGATGGGCCCCTGTCGGCATTGTCGTTGCAGTGTATACGTGGCGGTTAGAGCGCTCAGTGGGGGTTATGGCAACCACTGTGTTCCAATCGCCCGCGAGTATGACATGCTCCCCGCGTTCCAGGGCTCGCTTTCTTACGGTCGCCCGGGCAGTAGCCCCCGACGACGTGGAGCGGTGTGCTGCGATATGCGCGGGGTCGCAATCCTGCAGTGCACGCGATGTCCCCTGAGGTCGTCGGGGGTAGAGGTGCAGGTGGCGTACGCGGGGTGGCTGGAGTCGGTCGGCTATCGCTAGGGCGACACCTTGGCGACATCTGCAGCCGGCGTGGTACCTAGTGCGTTCTGGAGGAACGTCTGGTATCCGCGCAGCGCTGACTTGATGGTATGCCGTGCCCGAGTGTTCCTTGTCGTGGTTTTTGTTTCCGTGAGTGTGAGGATGTCCGCGTGTCAGCCTCGGCATCGAGGGCCTGCTGGGTAATGGGCGTCCGGGATGGGCGCGTCGTGGGTTTGGGTGGGGTTGGCAGTTACTCAGGTTACGTGAGGGTTAAAGCATCGAGACTCTGGGTCAGGGAGGGGTTCTGGCATCTTTCTTGTCGTTGGGCTTGGGGTTTTCCTCAGGGCCCCCTCTCGTGTCTGGCGTTTGCTCGTGCATCCAGCACCGATCTTGGGTGCTAGGGTGTTGGGAGTGGGGCGGCGCGCAGCCTGGTTATCTTCCATTTTGGGGATTCGTCAGGCCGCACGTTTCCCCTTCCTCCGGAGGCCACGAAATTCGTTTGGCTGGGGGCGAATTTGCCCCCACGGGACCGTGCCGTTTTCGTAAACGTTTCGAGGGGTGCTGCCAGTGGTGCAAAACGAAAACCGAATCATCACACACGTAAGCACCTAATACTTCACCGCCCATCAGGATCACCACGAAACCGATGTTAATGAATCGGAACTGAGCACCTGGGCACACATCCAAGCAGGGGCCTTGTGAGATGTTGCCGCGGCCGTCCATGATTGGCGGCAGATGGGATCGGACCCGTACGTTTTGGGCTGTTTGCGGACCCTGGAATTTGTGTGGCTGACGACGGTACGTGGCCTATCAGAACCTCATTTTTCTCAAGTCCGGGTCAAGTTTGCCCTCTCATTTTTCGTAAATCATGTCCACAACAAGGGGTGTTTTTCGAAAAAACGTTTAAGATAACCAGGCTGGCGGCGCGTGTTTTCTTGGCTGTCTGGGCAATAAGAACGGTTCCATGCGGGTGGGGTTAACCATGGTTAACTCGGAGGGTTGGGTCGATGGGCTCGCACACACGTTACATACAGGGCGGGCACAGCGTAAGGGCAGTGAAAAAGGAGTGGCGAGAGGTGGTGTGCGCAGTTGCCATGAGCTGGGTCGGTGGCAGGCACGGTTGCAGGTGAGACGCAGAGGGACGCAGGTGAGGGCAGGTGCACGATGGCTGCTGTGCGGAAGCGGGATGGCCCCATACAGCGACCCCACCTCTATCCTTTGGTTCGTAATTTCGTACCCCATAGTGTTAAGAGCTTGATGAATAGGGCACATCACAGCCTGGCCAGCGTCCGACACGTGCGTGTCATGAGGCAGGCGCCATCCGGTGGCATTGTGTGAGCCACCAAATGTTCTTTGCATGCGTGCAGGTGACCTTCTCGAGCGTGTGGACACCAAGGTGGAAGTGCTTGCGGCCGAGGTCAAGGCCGAGCTAAGGGGCATGAAGGCCATGTTAACCGGGATCAAGGCCGGGCAGGACAACGTTCCACACAGGAACTTCAACGGCATGAGCCGGATGGGGGAGCACGAGCTGCAACTGCTCAAAGCGGAGACGAGCGAAAACGTCGGCCAGTACCCGCCACGTGAAATTTTCCCGGCAACCCTGCACCAGATTGAGAGCCTCAGCAACTCCAACCTGGACGCGCTCGAGGACTTCTATGGGATCGCCTTCGAAGGCAAAAGCCTGGCGGTGAGGCAGGCGAAATTCAAGTGCTTCATTGGCGCGTGCTGAGGTGTGGCCGGAGGGCTGCATATGTGCGTGAAGCAGATTCATGACACGGCTCGGCACAGGCACTGGCACTAGAGTATTTTGTGGTTCGCTCCTCGTCATGCACGGCGCCGCTGTAGAGCATGGGCAACAGCGCGATGCGAACGGCTGGCATACCGGCATCGTTGTGCGAGAGCCCGCATTGGAGATCATGGCGACACACAAATGAGACTGCGGCAATGTGGTACTGTTGCAAGGTTTTGGTGCGCCCTTGGCATCTGGCGGCGTCAAAGGCATGATGTTCGCCATGCTTCGTCGGCAAACTATGATACGAAGCTTGTTGCATTGTCCATGCTGGCGTCACGCCGCCCAAACTTGTCGGCCCACTGCCCGTACTTGGGGAGCCAGCGGAGCACGTCCTGCCCCGTCTCGTTGCTGATGAGTTGGTACGTGTTGCGCTCGAGATCCCAGGGGGGAACAGACGGTGCACGGCTGGCGGCGCGGGAACGAGCAGTACCGGTAGCTACTGCAGTACACAACAAACAAGATCGGCGTGGGGAAACGGCATGCGCGCCGTTGTCTCATGCGCGCCGGTTTCTCTTTTTTTGGGCGGAGCCCCCGCCGCGAAGCGGCTTTGGGGGTGGGGGCGGAGCCCCCAGGGATTGGGCGTGGTCTCCGTCCGTCCGCCAGGTCCGCCCCTCCGTCCGTCCGTCAGTCCGCACCAAACTCAATCCCACGCACAACCAATTATTGCAGTCTCATACTAATACTATTCCTTATATTTGTGTAGAATTTCATAGCCGTTGATTAGCATTTGGCGATGGTCCACGCGTCCATGGGCCGGTCAGCATTGGAAAGCTGCCCCACCCAAACAACGTCAACTGCGCCGGAAAAAGGCTAAAAAAATACCGTGAGATATGTACATACCGCTGCTAGGCGTCCGGCCTCTGATTTTCTTGCTGGCGCTCACAATTCTCGCAACCATGTCAACTCATGGGCCAGCAGGACCCGGCTCGGTCACGACTAAACCCGCACAAGCCAAGCGGGGCTTCTCCAACGAGCGTTGGTGCCCACTTGAGGACAAACACTGGGGTTCATGACGGGTTGACACGGCTGTGTCTATTTTTCCTACCCCTTCGGGTGGGTGCGTGCGGGTGCGGGTCATGTCGAACCGGTTGCCCCTGCCCATGCATCCGGCTACGGTACACATACACGCTCCACCCTTCATGACCTGAATCCCCGGTACGGTCTCACGGGGCTCCGCCCTTTTCCAAGCTTCAAGTAAGCTTTTCCCCTACTTGTTCTCATCAGCGGGTGCTGATGGAGCTGGGCGGCGGCAGGCTTGGGGGCTGCAGGCCTGGGGGTCCCCGGGTGGGCGCTCGTGGCCACTCCGTCTGGTGCCATCACGACTCCACATCTCGAACGAGCAGGGAGGCCCAGCGGCTGAAACTGGAGCTTGTCCCTGTGGCCAAGGCGCGTCGTGGTGTTATGAACTCGGCGGCCGCCTCTGGAGTGTGCATGGCCCATGTCCTTCCCGTTGTATGCCGTGGCGGTTCGAGAGCAGCTGGCGGCCACGGCTGCGGCGATGGCCGTCGTTGCTGCGGGTACGGCTGAGTTGGTGGGCTGCTCGTAGCCCACTGCCGCGCGCTGTACGGCCGCATCAAGCAGGAGGTATTAGCAGTAGCAACGTCACCCGCAGTAGCAACGTCAACCCAGCACAGGATGAATCCTCAAGAGGTATCATCCGACTGCAATTGTAAGGGCTGCCATGGCGGGGTGGGGTCAGTGGGGTGCGGCTGTGAACAACCAGGTCATACGAGAGCATGGGCGTCAAAATATGACACTGTTTAGGGAGGATACCCCTCTACTTGGATGCATGTGGATGAACGAAACCCTTCGTTCGGTGCACGGGTGGCAGGACAACATACGGGTGGCGGACCGTTCGAGCTGCCCTCGTCACAGAATGGGTTAGGCTTTATGAATACATTCTAGTCCACCAAGGCTTGCAAGAGACCGCTGTACATTTCTGGGACCTGGGACCGCACCGTCTCCCTCGTCCCATTTGTTATTCTTAGCATTGTTGTCTTTAAGGACTGACAAATGGTTTGGACCTCCAAGGATGCTGGAACGGCCGACGAGAGGCAATAACACCCTGGAACATGCCTTAGACCAAGGGCATACAGCAATGAATTGGCAACTATCAGCAGGACCATCTGGTTAGGCGGACATTTGCGGAGATGCCAGGCAGTGTTTCAAGGAGCCAGAGCGGCCTCTCGCAATCGAGCTTTAGCTCGGCTCCATCGGTCGTCAGCAGGTAGGCGGGAAGTCGACAATGGCAGAGTTGCGTGGGTGTCCTGGGCCTGGGCGCGTGGCGACCGGCAGGGTAACCTCTGCATGGGGGACCGCGGGTTGCGGCGCCCGTTGTTTTATCCACGACGCACGGTATGGCAGGCGTGTCCAGCGGTCCCGCAGTCACAGCGGTGTAATTCCCCGGGCTCGCGTGACGCCCGCGCGGGCGGTCCAGCGTAGCAGACCAACGTGGGTTATGCCGGCCGCAGGTTCGAGGATGGCGCGAGCAACGAGCTTCTGGACTGGGGCGAGGTGCGGAGGAACAACGGCAGGACACTCCTCCAGAGCGCCTGCTGCCGGCGGGAAGCAACCCAAACCTGCCCCCCGGCGGGGCGGACGACATAGGTCCCTTAGACGCGAGCCTTGGACCGCGGCCGTGCGTGCGGCGACACGGTGTAGGACGGGTAGCAACGCGACTGGCGTGTGTGTGCGCACGTGCGGGGTCACTGGAGGAGGTGCGCGGCGCCGCAGCCCGAAAGGCCAGCCGCGGCCCCATCGGTCGTTGCGTCGATCCTCGCCGAACCTGGCGTCGAACCCACGGATGGAGTTCCCCAACAACCCGCACAGGGGTTCGTCGTGGGCGTGTACGGCGTGCTGTTCACGATCGTCAAGGAGCGGTACAACACGGGAGTCCGGTGGCTGCTCATCAAGTGGGTTTGCGGCTGCACAAGCGGCTAACCGTCCCTAGCCCTGACCAACCGCCGTATGGATCTGGGTCTCCCGGCGGGGTCGCCTGCGCGTGTGCTCTTGGGCACCGCGTGTCAGATTGCTGGACAGGAATACGGCCGTGTGGTGTGTAACGGTCTGGCACGCCCTGCAATGGCCCCTGCAAGCGCGGCCAGCTGGCGGGGTGCAGGGCTGCGGACCTAGGCCGTGCCGCATGCCCCTGTGCGTAGCGCGCGCTAGCAAATCAGGCCTACGCACGATGCCGAATGACGATTGTAATTGACGAGCGGAGGCGCTCGGTGAGGATGTCGGTATTGACGGGCCAGGTGCATGACTGAATGTGACGAGGCTGCTTTGCGCGCCCTCCACACGCTCGCCCCTTCGCCGCCGCCCCCCTGCTGCCTCATCGCCGCAGACTCGCCCTCGACTTTGCCCAGCTGTTCACGGTGGTGTTCAAACCATCAGACGGCTGGATCATCGACGAGGACCTCTGGTGGGTTCAAAACTGCGGCATGTTGGGACTTCAGTCTGACGTGTCCGGCAGCCCTTATCAGCGGCCTGAGGCCCGGCGTTTCCGGACGGCGCTGGTTGGGTGTCGGCTGACCTCGGTGGGCAGCTGCTGAGTACGCGTATGTGGAGCTGTGCGCAAGGGCGCTCCAGGCCGCGTGTCCTACGGGAGAGCGGTCGATTCGGGAGTTGTGCACGGTCTGCCTGTATCCTCAGCCGGCGACGGAAACGGGGGTTGCTCGGCTACCAGCATGGCAACGGGGCCGCGGCGTCGTCCCCAGGCGGCCCGGGGCGTAAGGCCGACGGGATTGGCAGGACGGCCAAGGGTGGCTGGCCTGCGCTCGCCCACCATCTTCACTGCTTGTGACAGCTATAAGCTGCGCATGCGGAGGCGAAGCCGCAGCTGACGCAAAGCCTCCGGCTCCGCCCTGCCCCTTCCTGCCGTTGCTGCAGGCTGTGGAAGCTACTGCGGATGTTGCAGTTCGTGGACTGGATACGGCCGCGGGTGAGTCGAGCAGCCCACCGCCGCCAGCGTCGGGGCCTTTGTCGTTCGCCCTTTGTTTAGGATGTGAAGCGCGTGCTCAATGCAACATAGCAACAAGATGGCCAGGCCGCCATGATGAACTGGCCGTCCTCTGTCTCTGTGCACCTGTCCTGCTCAGCCGCTAAACCGCTCGTATCCTGTGCGCCATGGCCCCGTGCCTGGCTGTGCCCACCCAGTCTCAACACGTCGTCACCTGCTCCTCCCCAGGGCTACAGCATCTTCCTGGCGGCCCTGTACACAATGATCGGCCTGCTGGCGGTGGCCGTGGCGCTGTCGGCGTGGGTGGCGTGGTGCTTCCAGCACCGCAGCTTCCCGTTTGTATGGTGAGGCCTCGGGCGCGGATGCGGCGTGCGTGGCGGGATGGGACGGTCCGGGCGCCGTTCGGGTCTACAGCGCGGAGGGCGGATGGGGCACAGGGGCTGATGGGCGGGGTAGAGGGGGACCCACGGCCGGCGACGCAAGCTGCTACGGGCCCCGAGCCATCAGGGTCAGGGGTAATGCTGCGTCGCTGTGGGGAGCGACGGTGGGGGCAGATGCAACGTGGGGTCACGCCGGCTCCTGCTGCATACCCCCTGCACCGCAACAACTCGATCCCCCTCCCCTGCCGTGCTGGGTCTTGCCAGCTGGTCTCAGTTGTGTCTGCATGCCGCACCGGCCCTCACCGCCCTGTCAGCGTCGCGGACGGCCCGCGTTGGCTTCTGGCGCCCTGCTCTAACTATGCCCACTGACTCTACTCTGCCCCCGTGCTTGCCACCAGGCCCATCAAGGTGTTGCGTGTGTACGCCAACATATTCTTCCACGTGCTGGTAAGCGGCGGGGTGGCGGGCCAACGACATGACGATTGGGGACGATTGGGGAGCCCGGAAGTCTGGCGGGTTTGCACGGCTTTCCAGTAGAGGTTCTGGGTCCTGTATGTCCTGTTCGTGCTCTGGCTCCTCGTCCATGTGCTGGCGAGCGGTACCGCGGACCAGGGGCCCGGGCTTGGCCGGCCGGATAGGAGTGCTGAGGGCCTGTTGCCCTTGATCCCCCGCCGTGCTGCCGAGCTGCAAGCGGGCCCCCCCGAATCCTGGGCGGGGCTTGAGGTCTGGGGGTGCGGGAGAGTGTCATGGGAGGGAGAGGGTCCCTGCGCGGAGAGCTCCGGTGGTTGTGGGGATACGCCTGTGGGCCACTGACGAACTACTGCCGCCGCTACCCGCTCGGTGGTTCCCTGCCCACAGGACGTGGCGACGCTCACTCTGCTGCAGCTGCCATTCGACTGTAGGTCTGCCATATTGGACGCAGCGGGACTGGGTGCTCGCGCGTGTGTGCGGAAAGCAGCGCCCCAGAGCTGCCGCAGCGGCGCTGCCGGGCAGCGGGGACGGTAGGGGATGGTCGGAGGTAATGCACTGGCCGCAACCGTAAGCTCACCTTGGCCCCCGCACCGACGAAAAACCTTTGCGTACTTCATTCGTTCCTCCGGCCCTGCAGGTCGCTGGATAGGCTACCGTCAAGAGGTCCAGAACCACCTCGCCATCTTCCCCAGCATGGGTGAGCCTGGGAAGGAAGCGGGGGGCCATTGCAGGACTGCCGCTGCGTCGGGATCTTTGGTAAGGCGCCAGATGCTGACGCTTGGCGCATGGTGTGAGGCTCTTGAGGCGCTGGTAGGATTGATGCATTGAACCCGGAATGCCAAGCCCGCACGCCCCTGCGTTACGTCCTCGGGCCCTTACAACCCTCTCTCCCGCTCGTCGCGCTGCCGGGCCATTCTCTACTGGCATCGTCGCCTCCCGCCCGTCCCTTCCCTGCGCAGTGTGCACGGAGATGCCCCACGTCGCGCACATGTCCGCCGCGGGCTTGGCGCTGTTGACGTATCTGGTCATGGCGCTGTGCAACCTCATGGCGGTGAGGCGCGGACGGCGGGAGCGGCCGGAGCGGCAGGGAATGCAGAGGCGGCTGTGTCGGAACGGGAGACGGGGCGGGGCGGGGCGAGAGTCCATGGTTGCTTGTATTTGCCTGTGGAGGGAAGACAGGGCCACGCTGCGCAACGAGCCGCCCCAAACCTGCAGCCGTGCCTGCAGCTGTCATTCCTGTCAATTCGTCTTCCTGCCATTTGTTGGCCGGTGCGCCGCACCACAATCCTTCGCGGTGGCTCCGCGGCTGCCCCCGCCGACAGGACTTCGAGCTCAACCCCACGACACGCAATCTGTACGCCATCTCCAACAGCGAAGTGGAGGTGCGCGCCGCAGGGACGGGGCACCGTGGCCGGGGCGAGGGGACAGGCTGCGGCGCGAGGGCGGAGTTGGAGGCGGGGACGTCCTTGGCGGCAGGGCGGCGGGAGCACGTCACGTGAGGGCTCGTGGGTATCGTCTTCGGCGCTGCAAGCCAGGCAGCCGTCCCTCCACCGGCTGCCAAAAGGTTCATCGCAGACACATCGAGATGTTCCCCGTGACCGTCGTTCCGCCCCTTCCTGACCTACCAAACCGATCGTCGGGCTGGTACCCAGGGCACACCGGCGCGAGACCCTTTCGCCCCTCTCCCTCCTCCTTCCTGCCCCGTCCTGCGGGTCACCCCCAGGTCCGCGCCTTCGGCGTCAAGTTCCTCATGACCGTGTTCACGTACGCGGTGGGGTGGCGCAAGGTGCAGAACCTGTTGGAGCTCTGCCTCTCCTGCTACCTCGCGTGGCTGTACCTCAAATGGGTAGGTGCCCTGCGGGGGTTGGGGGCCAGGGTGCGAGTTCGCGCACGTGGTGCGGTGCGGGCACTCGTGCGAGCGACCATCTGGTGGCTGGCGGGCCTA
Source organism: Gonium pectorale (assembly GCA_001584585.1). Lineage (NCBI taxonomy): Eukaryota > Viridiplantae > Chlorophyta > Chlorophyceae > Chlamydomonadales > Volvocaceae > Gonium > Gonium pectorale. The sequence continues at coordinate 2,766,251 of LSYV01000002.1, forward strand.
GCACCCTGGCCCTCGGTGTGTTGAAAAGGAACAACGCATACGACGAGCGTAAGCGCGAAAGTGACGATGTCGTTGTAGGACCCAGCTCCAGAGGCAGTCGAAGGGGTGATGTCCCTGCATGTCAGTTCGGCGGCGACCACAACCGTAGCCCCAGATGCGGCCCAGAATTCTCTTTGGGGTGACCCTATGCAATGCCGTGCTGGGGTGCGCCTAGTCTGGCCTACGTGCATCGCATGTGAGCTGGTGCATGTCTCCCAGCCCCCCGCCCACCCAGCCCCCCGACCCGCTGACCACCGTTGTCTCATCTACAAGCACCGGGAAAGCGAGCCGCGCCAGGCGGAGCGGCGGGAAGGGGCAGGGAAGGGGCACAGCGAGGAATGTCATAGGCCAGAAGTGAAAACGTAGCGCAAATGCGACGAATGACAGAGCAGGACCCTGTGACCTAAGTGGGCTACGATGGTGGTGCCGAAAGGGGTTGCGCAGGCGCACGGAGGCCGTAAGAGCGCGTAGGCGGTAGTACGGCAGTACGACTGTGCGCTGTCGGGAAGTGCGCCTCGGTGTGTGCCTCTACTCCACGCACCTGCCATCTCTATCCGATCCAGCCTGCTGCCCCTGCTCGCTCGTCTGCTCCATACGTAATACATGGACCCATGGGTCGTCTGCTCCACCTCCGCCCCCTCCGCTCCGCAGCAACCGCACCTGTTCGGCTGGGTCAACCACCTGCGAGTCGGTCTGTACTGCTCCATCGCGACCGTCAGCGTGGGTTCGGTCATGCTCTCCTTCCGCCCGGATGTGAGTTGCGGCCGCATTGCCTGCCGTTGTGAGCGCGCGGGGCGTGACAGCCCATTAGTCAATCGGGCTACGTCACTCCCCTGCCCATGGGCTAGGAGGTGTCCGCTGGGACTGGTAACCAGCCCGGCCGTGCCACACTGCTATCGCAAGCGCGGCTCGGCGACTGTGCGAGCTTGTTGCCGTAGTGCACGGGGTGTGCTGCGGTGGGCGGGGAAGGGGGTTTGCGACGGCACAGAACGGGCGGCGTGCGGGGCCCAAGATCTTACGCCGCTCCCCCCTGCCGCCGCCATGTCCTTGCTCCCCCGCCGCCAGGCGACCAAGCCCTTCCGCCAGGCCACCACCACTGCGCTGCTGGCCTCCATGGGCGTGATGCTGGTGCTGGGGGCGGCCGCCTCGTACGTGCGCCTCAAGCTGTGGTCCAACTACGTGCTGATGCGCTACCGCACGGCGCCCGCGGGGCAGAAGGCGCGCAGGATCTACAAGTTTAAGGACGCGCGCGAGGTGAGCGCCGGGGAGGTTTGTGTGGGTTTTTGCATAGTGTCGACAAACATGTGGCTGGGGCTGGAGGGCAGGGAGTCGGGCGGAATGGCGCGGGCAGCGGAATTGGGAGTGAGGGTGCGCCTCGTCCCGCTCTTCGACTGCCTTCGCTTTTACCTGCCCTCTCCCTCTTCAGCCGCGTGGCTGAAGTGCTTCGTTCCTCGTGTGGGTCCCTCATTTGTGCCTGTTTTTGCGTTTTGTCTCCGCCCTCCCTGCCCTCGGCGCCCTGCTGCTGCTTTCCTGTTACCCGTGCGCAGGTGGAGATCGTGGCCCGCGTGTGCCGTCGTTGGACCGACCAGCACTACGAGCTGCTGGACGTCAAGGCGGCCAAGGAGGCGGAGATCATCATCAAGGGGGGCATGCAGCTCTTCCCCGACAGCGCATACATGAGGTGCGGTCGGGAAACGACGCGGGTGGAGGGGTGACGGGTGGAGCGCTGGCAGACGCATGAGAGGGCACCGGGGGGGGGTGTTATAGTGCGCGGGAGTTAAGCGGTGGTAGGGAAGGCCGGGGCAGCTGTTCCCGGACGGTGTGTCTTGAGCTGGGGAACCCGGGGGTCGAGCGGGCGGCCGTGGGGGTGGGCGTTGAAGTGCTGGGGCGGCGCAACGACGCATGAGGGCGTGTGCGTGTGCCAGGACCGGCTACCCCGTTGGGACGGTGCTTTGGGCGTAACGCCGCTTTGGGTGTCCGCCTGGCAGCGCGCTGCCAGGGGGACAGGGTTGGCAGGTAGGCCTGACTTGGGCCGGACACGCACAGCCCCCACCCCCGCCCCTGGCACCCGGCGCCACGAAACATCTCCTCCACAAGCTCATGCGCGCACACTACGGGGATCATGCGCTCCGTGCCGCGTCCCAATCCCCCCTGTCTTAGGTGCCTCCGCTTCCCGATTGCTTCTACCTGCTGCCCCCCCCCCGCCCGCCCGAAGGGCGAATGCCTGTCCCTTTCAAACCCTGCTTCTCGAAATTCCCCTCCCCCTCCCCCTCGCCCTCCCTCTCTCCCTCGCTGCCAGGATCACGTACGTCAACTTCCTGATCGACGTGCTCGAGTCCTCCCAGACCGGCTACAGCCAGCTGCAGACCGCCAAGAAGTGCAACCCCAACCTCATCGAGCGGTTTGCCATCTTCGCGCGGGAGCAGGCAAGCAGGGGACGCTGCGCGGGCGCCAGCGGGCGGGCGGGCGGGCGGGCACCTGCGGGCGCCCCGCTAGCTGGGCCAGGGTCCGCATGAAGCTGCGGTGCCGACCGCACACCATGGCACAAGGCCCGTCCTGTAACCCTCCGCGTGCGTGCATGCGTGCGAGGGTGCCTCACGCGCGGGGCTGTGCCATGGGGGCCGTGCCATGGGAGCCCCACGGGTGCCCCACGCGCGAGGCCGCGCCATGGGGGCCGTGCCATGTGGGCCAGGGTGCGATGTCGCAGCTCGCAGGGCTGACAGCGCACAGTGCGGGCCGAATGCTGCACTCGTCTGTTGAGGATCCGTGGAGCTGCTGCTCGCCTTTGGGCTGCTTGCCTACGCAACCACCGCCGCCCGCGGCCGTTGGGCTTACCGTCCCCTTGCCGCCGCCTTCCCTCCCGCGCAGGAGCACATGCAGCGAGCTAGTGTGGTCAAGTCGGGGGAGGCCAGCGTGGATCTGGTGTCGTACGTCGAGTACCAGCGGCAGCACAGGTGAGCTTGCACGACAGCATCGCAGGACAGCGGTTGCCAACCGTCGTCAACTGCCGGCGCCCGGCGCGCCCTGCGTTTGATTGCGGTTGCGGCCGTATGCAGCCTTATGGTAGCCGCCAGTGAAGCCGGGTTCCTCCCTCCCATTGGTACTCCATGAGCCCGCACCTCCCCAGCGCAGCCCGGCCATGCTGCTGCCTGCCAGTCCGTTCCCGCCAGGCCTAAGTTTTCAAACCCCTAGCCCTCTCCCCCCTTCGCGACCCGTTTCTCTTCTTCATTCCCCTCCCTCCTTACCTCCGCGCGCAGGCTGGTCATGCGCGCCCACCGCGCCGCCCTGGTGGCCATCCGTAATTTCTGGCAGCTGCTGCTTCACCACACGGTGGCCTTCACCTCCCTCGCCAAGGCGCTTCACCGGATTGAGAAGTCCGTCAGCGTGGTGGGTGTGGGGTCCGGGGGCTGCTAGGAGGGGTTGAGCTCACACGCGCGAGCAGCGCAGGGCGCAGGGCGGCCGGTTGCGCGGGCCGGCAGGAACGTTTGTGTAGTATGTATATGCTCAAAACAGTATGCTCACAACAGGTCTATAAGCAACAAAGGCAAAGACACCCTACAACCGGCGGGCGTGCCTGTGTGTGCTGAGGATGCCAACTGCTTGCGCAATCCGGCGCAGCCCGTCAGGGGAGCAGGCCTGT
>LSYV01000002.1:2770494-2781482 GCA_001584585.1 Gonium pectorale
CAGTCGAAGGGGTGACGCAGGCCTGTGTGCGCCAGGCCCCCACGGCCTGCCCCCCACGGGCCGTGCCTCCGGCTTGCGCCCCAAGCCTCTTTGACAATGGGATTGTAAGGATAGAGGGCATTGAGGGGGCTGGAAGAGGCAGACGCCAAGGCCCTCACTCTCATGGCGCGGTCCTTGGTCCCGACGCGCCCACATGTTCCCTGACGCCAGCAGCTCGCGACCCCCTGGCGTGCGCGCCCCTGCCCTGACATCATGCCCCAAGATCAAAGGCCTTGTATTCTTCTTGGCCCCAACACCGTGACACCCGCTGCTGCGGCCGCAGGCGGAGGGCGTCTACCGCAGCGCACTGGTCCGCTACCCAGCCAGCCCCAAGCTGCTGCGGGGATACGGCAAATTCCTGGAGACTGTCAAGAACAACCCCTGGCGGGCGGCCAAGTACTTCAGGTGCGGCGGGCGTGGCGGCCTGGGCGGTGCGTGGCCGTGCCTCCACGGTGTTCCGTAGCTGGGTGCACAAAGCGTCCGCTGCGACGCTGCCCTGGCGCACTCGACCGCAACCGAGCTCGCCCTCCAAACGCCCTCCAAACGCCCTCCGAACTCAACGCTCAGCGGCCGCGCCACCCCCACCCCTCTCATTCCTTGCCTCAATCCCCCGCGCCCCCGCGTCGCACGGCGCGCGCACAAACAGCTTCTCTACTCGAGTGCCGGCATGCTGTCGGGACCCTCACCCGCCACACGGCCCCCTGCCCGCTGCCTGCATTGACCCCATGCATCCCGCAGCGAGGCTGAGAAGCTATGCGCTCGGGGGTCCATGGTGTCCAGTGTTTTGCTCCCCCACCCCCCCGTGTCCCTGCACACCCCTGACCATCCGCAGCGAGGCCGAGAAGCTGCTGGACCAGCAGCAGCAGGACGAGGCCACGATGGCGGTCATGGGCGCCGGGGAGGCGGGAATTGGGGGCGGCATGGCTGGCTCCGGGGCGCACCTGCTCCACCGGGTGGACGAGCGCGTCAACATCGTGTTCCTCATCAACAGCGCCGGCATCATACAGATGGCAAACAAGGTGCGTTGGCAGCTGGGGGTTGAGCGGTGGGCGGCCGGCACGGGCGGCGGCTGGCGGCATGGGTGCATTCGATGCATGCGACAGCGCGCTCCAGTCGATTCTCAAAAGGCAGCAACGCAGCCATCACGCAACCTTGCCGGCAGCCCATCGCCGTCATTGGCTCACGAGCGGCGGCTGGCGGAATGTGTGTTCTATGTTATCTACATGATCAATGCGCAACAGAGTCCTACAGGCAGGCGAGCAGGAACAGAAGCACTTCTCTCTCTCACTCAGGCTGGCGGTATGGGTGTGGGCGTGGGTGCGGTTGGGTGTGTGGATGGGCGGTGGTGGGGCGGGGCCGGGGGAGGCGTGCGGGCCGCGGGGCGAGACGCGGAGGACAGCGCCGGGTCTGGGCAGCTGGCAGAGGCAGCGGGCAGAGGCAGCCGTTGCGTTGTTGCAACTGCGTCCCCCCTCCTCGGCCCTGTCGCCGTTGACGCTGGCGAGTTTTCCGAAGATTACCGCTGCCAGCAGAACCTCGTGCATCCGCACCGTTGCGCGCCCTGTGGCCCCCCGGCCATGTGGTTGGGCGCCCTCCCCCGAAGCCCTCTCCCGTCCCCCTCCTCTCTGTGGCCCCCACCCCCGCGCCCCACCCTCCCTAGAACGCCCACTCGCTGCTGGGTTTCGCAAAGGGCGAGCTGGACGGCAAGAACATCAACACCATCATGCCGCCGCCCTTCAGCCAGGTGAGGCCGGCTGGGCGCCGGCGACCCCTCCTGATCGCTGCTGGGGTGCTCTATGTGCCGGAAGGAGCCTCTCCTTGAGGCGCCGCAAACCGCCATGTACGGCAGCACGTCCGGTCAGGCGCTGCCCCTCCCCGGCGCAACTCGTCGTTGTTCATTCCCCTTTCCCTTCAAACCCCCGGCGCAACACTCCCGCCCACCCCGCCCTCCGGGCCGCAACCTACGGCTACAGCCGCTAGTCCCTCCCTCCTCCGCGCACCCCTCCGCGTCACCATCCTCTTCGTCGCCCCTCTCCCCACGTGCGAGTCACAGCGCCCTCTCCTCCCCCCGCCTCTCCCCACCCCCCTCCGCGCCCGCCGCACCCCGCCCCCCGCACCCCGCCCCCCTCCGCCCAGCGCCACAACCGCTACATCCGCCAGTACATCCAGTCGGGTCGCGAGCGCGTCATCTCGTCCGTCAACACCGTGGTGGCGCTGCACAAGGCGCGATACGTGCTGCCCGTGAAGCTGGCGGTGTCCAAGGTGTCGGGGGCGACGGAGGGTGAGCGCCCTGGAGGACGTGGGGAGAGGGGTGGGTTGGAGACACGGGGGTCAGAAGAATAGAAGGCGTTCTCACTAGAGAAGCCTGACGCGCACGCCATCCCGGGTGGGCTGGCGCCGGGGGAAGGGGAATGCGATGTTCGAGAGAGCGGGGGAAAGGCAGGGTAAGTGCGGTTGCGGAGCACCGCCTTCCTGAGGCGCGTCCGGACCTCGCGGTGACGTCCGGCCTACTGCGCCGTGCCCTTACCGCTCGCACCTCTCTGCCGCCACTGGGCCGTTCCGCTGTTGCTGACTCTGCTGCCCATCCCCTCTCCTTCCCGCCTCCTCTGCGCCCACCCCCCCTGCGACACCCCCACCCGGTCGGCTGGGCGCCCGCACCCGCACCCGCCAGACTCCATCTTCCTCGGGGTGCTCGAGGTGAGGGCGCGGGGCGGTCAGGCCGCACGGACGTGGCCCTGTAGTCCTGGAGCCTGCACTGCTCAGTGTCCTGAACATGTTGCTGTGGCGCGCTTGTGTGTGTGTGTGCTTGTGGATGTGGATGTGTCATGCTTAGATCCTTGGGAGACCCCCCTGCGGCATCCGCCCTCCCGGGCCAACCTCGTACAGATATTGGAAGAGGCATGCGCCCAAGGCCTCCGCAGCGAGAGGGCCTCCCAAACCCTCAACACCCAAAACCACTGAGCTGCCCATGCCGCCAGGGCCTACGCGCCGCGTTGCGACTCGCCCGGCTCCCTCCGCCTCCCACCTTCTGTCTATCCCGGTAACCATCGCTTACTATGCAGCCCCGATCCCTCCCGCCTCGGCCCGCCGCAGCCCCTGCCCATCGACCCTGCCGAGGCGAAGCTCTACCTGATGCCGAGCGGGGTGGTGACGGCCATGGACCAGGCATTTGCGGAGTGGACAGGTGAGGGTCCTGTGGAGCGCAGAGCGGGGAGGAACTATGGTTCGCGCGGGTCTGAGCAAGACATTCGGGAGGTCCTGGCGCAGCGGCGGCGGCAGCGGCAGCGCGGTTGCAGCAACTTGGCGGATCCGCTTTTGCGCGGCCGCCCCTCGGGGCCGCCCCTTCCCGGGCCCCCTCCCGTCGCGTACATCTCTATACTGACCTGTCTCCCTGTACGGCTCCCCGCCCGCGTTCCCCATCTGCGCCCCTCTGCCCTTAACACCTCGGGCCTTTTGCGCTTCTTTCTCTTCCTACTGGGCGCGCTCACTCACCCTCCTTCTGACCGGGACCGGGCAATGCCCTCCCCTTGACCTGACTGGTCCAGGGATGGACAAATAGTTTGGCCGGCATGCTGCATATGGCATGCCACGGAAAGCGCCCTCTTGCGGCCGACTTTAGCCCAGTGCCTAGTCCTCGCTCCCCTTTCCTCCCCTCTCCTCAATGCTTCCCCACACACGACGCGTGCCATCAGCTTTGTGCATGCGCTTTCTTGCTTTGCTGTGACCGCGCACCTCCCTCTCCCAACCGGCCGCCTACAACCGCCACCCTGCAGGCTACGACATGGGCGACATATTGGGGAAGGACATCGGCGGGCTGGTCACCGATGCGGAGCCGATCAAGCAGTGAGGCCGCAGGGCTGGGCTCGGCTTGGGGGGGAGCGAGGGAGCAGGGCGGGGCCGGGGCGACCGGGCGGGGCAGGGATAATGCGGAGCGCAGGGGCGTTCCCCGTCTTCTTGGCAAGGAGGTACAGGCCGCTGCACCCGGCCCGTGGACGGACGCATATCCTTCGGGACAGCGCCTGGCGTGCAGTGCACCCCCGTTGGCCGATCTCCCGTCATGGCACCGGAGCCGGCTCGCCTGTCGGCGTCGAGGCCCTGCCACGGACATGGAGGCGCCGGCCGCTTGCCCCTAGTCCCCTTCTCATCCGAGCCTCACACCATGGCTACGGGGGCAGGCAGGTGGACGAGCAAGCTAGCCGCGAGCCAGATCCTGCCCAGAACAACTGTGACCCAGTCCTGGTCTGCCAGGCGTGCCCGGGCCCTCCATTGTTATGTATGCATATGGCGTGCCGAAGGCCCACAAGCCTGCAGACAAGCACAGCGGGCGGCAAGCAAGCGGGTGCTCTACCCGGTCCAAGTCGGTAGCCCCGCCTCCGCGCCCCGCACTGCCGCGACGCCTTGGGCCCTTCCTCCCTGCCCCGCTCTCCCACCCAGGCTGCTCCCTCTGTTTGACCCCGTTGAGCTAGCCAAGGTCTCCCGAGCCCGCAACGCGACCCCCTCCAGCAACGGCTACGACCCGTCCATGAACGGCGGCAGCCTCCACAGCCCGCAGGGCGCCGCCGCCAGCGGCATGTTCGGCATCGGCATGGGCCTCGGCGGCGGTGGCGGCGGCGCTGCCGGCTTCCCGCCAGCGGGCTCGCCGCTGGCGGCGGCGGCCGCCGCCATCGCGCCGCAGCATCTGGCGGCGGTGCAGTTCCTGCACAAGTACAGCCGGACGGTGGGCTGTGCGGTGACGATGCATCGGCTGGGTATCGGGCCCGTGGAGGGAATGGTGGAGCTGACGCTGCGCCGCAACGACCCACCGCACCTGCTTGCGATCACGGGCCCCAGCGGCAGGGTCAGGTGGGTGGGCGCGCGGGTGCAAGTCGGGGGCGGGAGGGCTGGAGGGGCCGGGGCAGGCAAGGGGCCGCCGGCGCGCGGTAGGATTGGGGGCGGGCGGGTGGGTGTGCTGCAAGGCGGCTTCGAACGTGCCCTTGGACGGCTTCTTCTCCTCTTCATCCCCCTATCAAGCCCGGGGCCTTTCAAACCCCTCATCGTGCCCTTTCGTCAACCCATGCGTGTCCTCAAACACCCCCTCGCGGGCACACGCAGGCCCGGTGCCCCCAACCCCCCGACCGTCCGGGAGAATGCTGCGGTATGCCCGGGTGCTCCTGCCAAACCTGAGTTCTCATCCTCACGGCCCGCCCCGCCCCACAGGTACATCGCCAGCGAGCTGGCACGCGCGCTGGGCACCTCCCCATCCGCTCTCTACCGCCAGCCCCTGGGCGAGATCATGCCGCAGCCCTGGGGCACCCTGCACTCGGCCTGGATCAAGTCCATGGGCAGCGGCGCCGCCGCAGCGGCCGCCGCCTCCGCACAGGGCATGGGCCACTCGGTGCTGCCCGGCAGCTGCCGCAGCGGCATCACCATGGTGCTGGGCTCCTCGCTGCGCATGCAGAACTACTACCGACTGGCCATCTCCAGCAACGACGACTCGGGTGCGTATCAAGGAGGATCGGGAGGGCCGTCACGCGAATCGGGCATGTAAGCTGCCGAGTATTAGTGTTGGCCAAGTTGCGGAGGTGATTCAGGCGCGTGGTCGGGGGCTGGAGGCGTGTTGATGAACTGGTGACCCGCGGGTCGCTGGCGGCCCGGTCGCGCGGATGCCGCATGGGCATTGGGTCGGCCGGAAGGCGGGATCAGGCGAGCAAGGGCGGCAGCGTAGTACCGTGGCCTTCACCCCATCCTGTGCCTCCCTCCCTTCGCCCTCCGCCGGCGCCCCATGCCCCGCCCCGCTGCTTCTGCCTGGCACGTGCACACACACATACGCACGCATGCGCCCACTGCCTCCTTGCAGAACTGTTTGGGCATGCTGTCACGCATGTAGGACACACATACGCATCACCCCTTCCACTGCTGGGTCCTACCACGACGCCATCACTTTCGCGCCTACGCTCGTCGTGTGCGTTTTCCTTTCCAACACATGCGCATGCGCGCGCGCGTGTGGCCGGTGTAAGACATGTGAGGTGCCACCAGAATCGTCCGGCGTGTCCGCTGCGTTGCCGGTCCTGCCTGTTGTGCCGCTCCGCTGCCTCTCCCCTCACCCCCACCCAAAATCCCCCATCCTTTCCCCTTCAACCCCAACCCAAAGCGGTCGAGTTAGAAATGCGTCCCCCGGCTACTCCACTGAGAGCGCCTTCCAACCCGCTACCCGCCACCCGCGGCTTGGCCGCCGGACGGCAGAATGCTGCTGGACACGAGCTGCTCGTGTCCAGCAGCTTGTTGCAGTAGCTGGTCTCGTCAAAAGCGGCCAGCCTGTCAGCAAACTGACGGTCGCCACCTCTCCCCTACCCGCGCGCAGGCGAGGTGCAGCACATGATGGAGGCCATCCCCAGCCGGCGTGAGAAGGCGCTGGCAGAGCGGCGGCTGGTGCTGACGGTGGACGCGGACGGGGTGGTGACCGAAGTGGACGACGGGCCCGCCTGGCTCTACGGCTTCGAGCCCAGCCAGCTGAGGGGCCGCAGCCTGGCGGACGTCGTCACCACGCTGCGGCCCGAGGCCCCGCAGGCGGCCGGCGAGGGGGCGGGGCCCGACGCGGACGTGTCGGTCACGGAGCTGCTGTCGCTGCTCATCTCCAAGTGGGTGCAGCGGGCGATGCGGGGGGCGAGGGGCAACGCAGATGGGAAAACGGGTCGAGACGCGTGTAGCCGGGTTGCAACGAGGGCCGATGATATTTTGACGGTCTTGGCGTACTTGAAGGCAGCCTGCAAAACCGCGATGTCAGTGCTAGGCAGGGGGGAATGAAGAAGGGAAACGGGTCGTACGTGGACACCGAATCGCATACGGAGGGGGGCCTTGGGGCGCGCACCCGCTTGGTGTCCACCTGCGCGGCTAGGAGACGGGATGGCGGTGTGGGGGATGCGCCACGGCATGCGGGGCATTGGAGCTGGGTGCGGGGGCGTGGGGTGCAGGGTGGTGGTAGATGAGCCCTGCCGACCCAAGGTCCCTCGGCCGGCAGTTCGTCCGGACCCGACCCTGCCTCGCTTCGCCTCCGCACGACCCCAAGTCCGCTCCTCGCTGACGTCTCTTGCCCTGGCCCCGCCGACCATGCGTCAGGGCCATGATGCAGTCGGGCGTCTCGTGGCGGGTGGGCGTCACCGTGCCCACCGACGAGGCGGAACTGGAGGCGCTGGGCCCCATGCGGGAGGCCGTGCTGGCCAAACGCACTACCGCCGCTCTGATGGAGATAGAGGTCTCCCTCGACACCTCCGCGCTCGGCAAAGCCGAAGGCCGCGCCGCCGGCGGCGACGGCGCGGGCGTGACGACGCTGGCGGACCTGCAGCCTAGTAGCGGCGGCGGCGCAGCCGCCGCCAGCGGCAGCGGCCTTGCCGCGTTGCCGGCGCCGGTGGTCCCCGGCACCAGCGGGCGCGTAATGTCGTCTTCCATGCCGGGTTGCCTTGGGAACGGCGCCGCCGCCGACGGCGGCGGCGGCCCGAGCGAGCGGCGGGTCAGCAGGGGGAGCAGCTTCTGGCTCCAAGCACGCATGTCGTCGGCAAGCGGCGCGCCGCCGGCGTCGCCTAGCGGCGCGGCCGCCGCCCTGGCAGTGATGCAGCGGATGGGCTCAGAGGGGACGATCTCGACGGGCAAGCGCGCCAGCGTCGGAGGCGGCAGCAGCACCCACGGCGCCGTTGGCGGGGGTGGCGGGGGCGAGTCGCAGGGCGGCCGCGGACTGGTGTTCAAGACGACGGTGCGGCGCAACAGCTGGATTGCTATGGAGGGCCCCGGCGGCGGCATCATGGTTGTCAGCGGCGCCGCCGTCGAGGGCGGTGCGACGGCGGTGCTGCGCCAGAGCATGCGCACGCGCGCGTCACTGGGCACGCTCCGCGCCGCCGCCAGCGGCGCCTTGCCAGCATCGCCGATGCCCGCGGCGGCGCGTGCGTCAGCCGTCGCTACTGCGCAGCTGTCGCCCTCTGTCTCCCACGACGCGTCGCCGCTATTCCCCAGCGGCCAAGTCCCGGCGGCGGCGGCTGCAGCTCCGAGCCCGCTGGTCACTGTGGTGTCGCAGCGGCCGCACCACTCTGACGGAACCGGGAACCTCGGCGCCACCACCGGCGGCGGCGGCGGCGCGGCGACAAAGCAGCAGCCGATGCTGCGAAGACACTCCTCCACATTCGTCATGGAATCCGGGGGCGCAGGGCCCACCGTCAGCTTGGGCGGTGAGGTGCAATGTGCGGCGGTGCCGTCGGAGGCGTTGGACGCCAGCTCTGCAGCTGTTGGCGCCACGAAGGCGGACGACGACGTAGGCGGCAAGCCCTCGGCCAAAGACTGCGCGGCTGCGACTGCCGACGGCGGCGGCGACAGCAGCGGCAACTGCAGTGACCCAGTGCCCGCCGCGGAGGCAGCCGCCGCTGAGGTGACGGTTTGCCCGCGGCCTGTGATGGAAGCGAACTCAGAGCCTCACTCTCCGACCCCAGGTGAGGCCAAGGACGCTGCTCAGCCGGGACCAGCAGGGTCCCCGCTGCTGCCGCCCCCGGCGAGTGTCGCCGAGGAGGCGGGTCTGGCCGCCGAGCCCACTGAGCTGGAGCTTATGCCGGGAGAGCCGGTCGGCGACCACAGCCGCCGCGGCGCGACGCTGGACGGCGGCGAGGAGGAGGAGGGCGCCGAGCGTCGCAGCCCCCGCCCGCGCGACGCCGTGGCAGCCATCCCTACCTTGCCCGACGCCCCAGACTTCACGGGCCCTGACGTCCCCGCCGCCGACCCTGCGGCCACTGCCGCCGACGCCGCTGACCCTGCGGCCACGGCCAGCGACGCCGACGACGCCGTCCAGGGACATGTGCGGAGCCTGGCGCTGGGCGAGGCGTCGGACGCGGCGGCCTGCCCCGAGCCCGACGGACGTGACGTAGCCCTGTCGCCCGTCGACGCTAGCTCCGCCGCCACCGCCGCCGACGCCGGCGGCGGCGCCGCCGCCAACGGCGCCGGTGCCGACATTAGGGCCCCCGGTGACGACATCATGCAGCTCTTTGCGGGGCGACGGGCAGCCTCTGCACCTCAGATGTTTGACGAGCTGGACTCGGGGCGAGACCTGCTGGCGAAGCTGCTGAGCCTGAAGGCCTACCGCAGCGCCGCCAACGGGCCGCTCGACACAGCCAGCTCATTCGGAGGCGATGCGCTGCTTCCGCTGCTGCCGTCACCGCTGGGCACCGGTAGCTTTAGCGCCATCACCGCCGCTGTCGCCGCCGGCGGCTCCACCTCCGGCAGGCCCAAGTCGCCGCTGCGCCGCGCGCTGGCAAACGACCCGTACAACCCGATGAGGTGGCCCGCCGGCGCCGCCGCCGACACTGCGGTGGCAGAGGACGTCGGCAGCGTGGAGCTGCCCCCGTCGGTCGCGGACGACGCGCGGGTGGTGGTGATCCGCGTCAGCCTGTGGCGTGCGGACCTGCTCACCCCTGTGGTGGAGCTCGACAGCGCGGGGGCCATCGTCGGGATGGTGGGGGAGGAACTCGCCCCGCCTGGTAGGCAGTGGCGGGCATTCGGATGCGAGGCGCGTTGTGGCGCTGTGGGCTAACCGCAAACTGCACTACGGTACGGAATCGCCTAACGAACTGCCGCCGACCGCCAACTGTCCCGCCAGGCCTGCTGTTCGGCGTGCCCACGAGCGCCATGCATTCCCGGCAGCTGCACTCCTTCCTGGAGCTGCAGGACCGCAGCGTGGCGGGCCTGTTCCAGGACCCGGGCACCGCGCGGCGCGGCGGGCTCAAGACGACCGCCAAAGAGGCCAACAAGATCGGCACGCTGCGGGAGGTGAGCTGATGTGACGGCAAGCGACCCGCGGGTCGCTGCTGTCCGCCAGCGGTTGAAGATAGCCGCTCCAGCGCCCCTTTCCGTGCCTTTGCGCCCGCTGTCAATGGTACCACGTACCGGTATGTCCACTCTCCCAGATGTCGACCTCCTGTCGCCGCCACCGGCTCCCCACCGTTGTCGCCTCCTCACCTCAGGTCACCGGCCGCCACATCGACGGGCAGCGGCTGGAGCTCAGCCTGCAGGCGGTGGTCAAGGAGTCGGCCCCCAGCCGCACCTACGTCGTGCTAAAACCGCGGAGGCCCTCCCGCGGCAGCCGCGCCGCCCTCCTGCACAGCGTGCGAGACGTGGGGCTGGGGTTGGAGCTTCGGCAGGATCTAGTCGGCGCCGACGAGCTCGCGGCTGCGGCAGTGGTCCTGCCGCAGCCGCCAGCGCTGCAGCCATCGCCGCCGGCTGCCGCCGCCGGCTTCCCGGAGGCGCCAACGGGCCCCCCGCCGCTGTCGCCGCCGCGGGTGCGCAACCATGCGTCGCTTCGGCGCAGCTTTGAGTCGGCAGCGGAGTCGATCGACCGTCATCCGCTGATGGCCAAGGTGGGAGACGCGGACGATGTGCTGCCGCTGGCGCGCCACTCGCCGCCGGCCACGCCGACGGCGGCGCCGGTGCCGCCGGCCAGCCCATTCGTCGAGGCCTGGGCCGTGCCCGGCGTGCGCGCCTTCGTGGCCCCGCCGGCGCACATGTTGGGCGACGTCGATGCGGAGGTGCGCCTCGCGCACATGCCGCACGGCGGCGGCGGCGGCGCCGCGCCGGTTGGCGAGCACCCGTTCGCGGTGGGTGGCGCGGAGCAGCGGCACACGCCGCCGAACTTCCTGCGCGGCAGCGCCGCCGGCGCCGACGCTGCCATGGACCCGGCGGCTCTGCGCGTAGGCAGCAGCAGCCTGCACGTGCGGTCGTACACGGGTTACACGGCAGCGGATTACCTAATCCCAGCCTCGACGGCGGCGGCAGGGGCGCCGCCACAGGTAGTTGCCCTGAGCACCTGGATCCGCGCCGGCACCGAGCCGCCGCTGACGCCGGTGCTGCTGGCACCGCCGCCACCGGCTTTTGGAGCCGGGCGCAGTGGCGGCCTGAGCGCTGGGCTGAGCGGGACGCCAGGGAGCATGTCGGGGGAGCTCGAC
>LSYV01000002.1:2842937-2854506 GCA_001584585.1 Gonium pectorale
TTGCCCCCCGACGGCATGGCGTCCAGGCACAGGAAACCATGCCGGCGCTCCATGCCGGCAGCAACGGCCGCCAACCCGCAGCATGGACCCAACGGACCCGACGGACCCGACGTTTGGACCGCCCGCACATCGCAGGTTCGCGGCGCACCCGGCCGCCGCCCCCCTGCTGCACGCGCCGTACCTTGACCTGGTTGAGCTGCCGGAGCACCTCCGCCGGCAGATCCTGCTCCTGCTGCGCCGGCGCCGGCCCCGGCCCCGCCTGCCCGGCCCGCTGCCTCCGCTCCTCCGCCTGCTCCGCGAGCCCCGCCTCCAGGGCCGCCCGGTACAGCGGCTCGGCCTCCTCGTCCGACAGCTGCATACGGCACCAGCGCACGGTGCGGGCGTCAGCCCGGCAGGGCAGCGTCACCGCCCATGACCTTTTCCCCCCTTGCGTCTGCTCCGTGTGGGTGGGGAAGCCACAGCCGCCGTGGTCGCCTTGGGGCGCGGGCAGCGGGGCCCCAGGCAAGGGGCAAGCCGCCGCCCGCCGTCCGGCACCGGCGCCTCCGCCATAAGCAGGGCCTAGAAATCCTTGCGCTGACAACCATGGCCTGCTCTCCCTCTAACCCCACCCCCACCCTCCAACATTTCCCTCGGGCCAAGCTCTGGAGGAGCATCGCATCATGTACGCATGGCAACGCCCGCTAACCCGCAGCCGCCCCTTCCCCGTTCGGCCCGTCTTGCTCCCCGCCCCACCCCACCCCCCATTCCAACACACAGCCCCGTCCCGTAGCCGAGCGCGCGCTCACCCTGCCCGCGCCGAAGCGCTGGTGGTGCCACTCCAGGGCGGCCTCCAGGTCGGGCCACAGTACCGCGTCGTCGTGCGGGTTGGCGCGGGGCACGAAGCCTGCACAGCCGCAACAAACAGGCGGCAACAAGGACGAAAACATAATAGGAAAGCATCAAAGGGCACGCCAACCAAATCAAAGGGGAACGCGGCACAAGCTACGTTCACGGCCCCGCCTTCGCTGTCCGTGCGGCGTGACTGGCCCGCGCCATCGTTAGTTGGATACTACGGGTGAAAGGATGAGGTGCGGGCGCAGAAACTTCGACCCAGTCGCTGATGATCCATTCGGATCGGTTCCTGGATTGCGCTGCGGGGGAATGTATCCACCCAAGGCAGCTCCTCCGCTCAAAACTAGTCACTACTAAGCGCTACAAGTTGTGCACCTAACATGCCACGACGCCACAACGTCTTCAAATGAAACGACACCACGACGCCACGACGCCACAACGTGGCGTACATGCTGGGTGGGATGGATGGTGGCGCACACGTCGCCCATGCCCATGGACCCCCGGAGGCACCCACCCCACCCCACCACACCCACCCCATCCCACCACACCCCACCCACCGTAGTGGAGGAAGAAGTCGTCGTTGGGCCGTTCACCGTACGACAGAAGCAGCTCCTGGCCGGGGGCGATGGGCGCGGTGGCACTCACGCGCATTACCCAGCCGCCGCCGCCGGGGCCGGGGGCCACCAGGTCCCAGCTGCGGAAGAGGGGAGGGGGGGGGGGCGAGCAGGAGTTTGGGACGGGGCAGGAGGGAAGGACGTTGGGTCCGGGGTCCGGGGAAAAGGAGCGGGCGGCCGGTACGCACGGCAAGGTGCCTGGTGCGCGACGCCACTAATGGTGCGTTCCCTCCGATCCCGGCCTTTCCCAGCGCCCTCCCGCGCCCAACGCGCTGCCTTGCAACGCGCGTGCGGCATTGTGTGGCCCCGAGCGCCCGTGTAAGCGCTCCTCTTTCTTCCGGTCAGTCTCCACTCCACTTTTGCACCACCACCCGCTCCGCACACACCTACCGTACCTTCCCCATCACACTCAACCTACCCAACACCACCCTCCCTCCCCATACGCTACCATACGCCTTCCCACTCGGCATGGCGCTCCCGCCGCGTCAACCGACCCATGGGTCTCCCGCCGACACCCCCGGGGTGACGCACCGTACGTTGTCGGTGGGCGCCGCGCCGCCCGCAAGCCCCCTGACCCGCGGGTCCGCCTGGTCGCCCCCGTGGTTGAGCATGTCCACCAGCGGCACCAGCATGCGCACGCCCACGCCGCCGCCGGGGGCCGCATTCGCAAAGGTGCGCGAGTGCACCACCTGCAGGGGTTGTGTGAGAGGGGGCGATGAGAGTGGTTGAGCACACATGTGTGCATGTGTGTGGTTGGGGTGGTTGGGGTGGTTGGGGAGGGGGGACGAAGAGGCAGCGGCGGGGAGGCGCAGCCACGGGCAAGGGCGAGGGTGCGGGTGAAGGCAGGAATGCGGGTGCAGAGGGTAGAGGGCAGACGACGGTAGGTGGGGGCAGGGGGGCAGGGAGGGAGGGGGAGAGTTAACGCACAATGGCGGGGACGGCGGCTGCCCCAACACACGCGGAGGGAGCACCGGCACCGACACCGGCCAATCTACCCCCGGCCCCGCATCCCAGCCCCAGCCTCCATCCAGACACAGCTTCCGCAACCCATCCCCCCAATCACCCAGCACCATCCTCCAGCCAGCCCCAGCCCCATCCACCACCCAGTCTCCGACACCACCCCGCCCCAGCCCCCGCGCACCGACAGCGCCCAGCGGAACTCCTCCTCCCCCAGCCCGCCGGTGGCCTC
Source organism: Gonium pectorale (assembly GCA_001584585.1). Lineage (NCBI taxonomy): Eukaryota > Viridiplantae > Chlorophyta > Chlorophyceae > Chlamydomonadales > Volvocaceae > Gonium > Gonium pectorale. Next base: position 2,845,572 of record LSYV01000002.1, read on the forward strand.
CGGGCCGCAGGCACCGAACGCGTCCGCCCGCAGCCAGTCTGCCGCGTGCAGCGCCTCCTGCGCGGGCGGGTAGCGCAGCCCCGCGATGTCCTCCCAGCCAAACACCTCCAGCGGGGCAGGCACCCGCGACGGAAGCACCTGCTCGCCACGTTGGGCGGGCGGCGCGGGGGGGGAGGGGAGGGGAGGGGGGGGAAGGGAGGGGAGGAAATCATGAGGGTTGATACCATTCCCACTAGAACAGCCTTAGGCGCATGGGAGGGGATGGGAGGGGGAGGGTCGAGAAGGGTAGGGGAGGGGAGGCGTAACCCGCGCCGGAGGCCGGGAGGGAGGACGAGGGTGGAGGGTAACGAAGGAGGGAAAGGGAACCGGATGGAGGGTGTGGCCGCACGGGCAGCAGCGGTGCGTCGACGTACGGCAAGGATACGGCATCGAGTGCCCTGCAGGGATTTCACTCTTCCGTGTTGGATTTTAGTTGTTGGTTGCTGTTGTTGTTGCTGTATGCATCGGGCCGACCGCACCTGCACGTAGGACGCCCAGGGCGACCTGGCGCCCGCCGCCACGTGCCGCAGCAGCTTGCACGCCAGCCGCACGCTCCAGGGGGCGCCCTGCGGCGGCGGCAGCCGGCGGACGACGGTGGCACCCCGGGTCGTAGAGTGTGTGGGGGGGAGGGAGGCAGCAGCCGTGAGCGGGCGGCGGAGGGTGGAGACAAGGGAGACGCGGCGGTGGAAGAGGCGGCGGCCGAGGGGGCGACGGAGCGGCACCATTGGCGGGCGTGGAAGGGGCCAGCTCTGGCCGCTGCTCGCTTCAGTGGCGCCACCGGTCGGGGCGGGTGGGGCTCCTTCTTGGGTGCGCAAAAACCAGCTGCCCCCTGTCCTCATCGTGGCACGCCACCTCAGCGCCCCAGATACGCAAGCGGATGTTTTCCACCAAAGCTGTCATTGTTGTTGGCCCCGCTGCTGCCGTCTACCACCCAGGGCAGCACTTCCATGCCACGAGGAGGCTACCGAAACCAGTGACGCGCTGTTTGACTCACCTCGTACAGCAGTTGGTTGGACTCATCGTCCCCTGGGTGGTCTGTCAGCGCCAGCCGCAGGGGGATTTCAAACACCGTCTCCCCGGCAGCGATGGGCTGCCGGCGGGGATTACCCCAGTTCGGGTGAAGGGGGGAGGCCAAGGGTGGGCAAGGACCTCAGCGCACGCTGGGCTAGGAGGCGGGGATGCGGGAAATGGGTGAGAGTGAGGGACAAGTGGGGCGGCGAGGAGTGGGGCCGATGGGGCTTAGGGGCTGCGGGGCGGAGTCGACGGGTGTGCGGCGCGGGCGGGCTGAAGTGACCCACGGTTCCCGCGCGTACCGGCGATACACAGGCAGCGCCCAGGATAAGACGCCACCCCCGCCCCTCCTGGCCCCATATTAGCGCGCCCATTTCCTCCAGCAGTCGTAACTCCGCACAGCACCGGTGTCAGACGCGCCGGGGCCGGCGGGGGGTTGCGGGTTGCGGCGATGGGGCGGGGGGGCCGGGTGCACAGGAGCAGGGGGGCGCAGTGCAGTGCAGTGCAGTGCAGTGCAGTGCAGTGCAGTGCAGTGCAGTGCAGTGCAGTGCAGTGCAGTGCAGTGCAGTGCAGGTGCGGGGGGACGGGGGGGGGCCATAGCACCGCCGCACGCTGGTGGGGCGTCGCGCCTTTTCCGATGCAGAAGGAAAATGGACCTTGCCCCCTTACCCCCGCGCACACACCCCTCACCTCCATAGGGATACAGGAGGGGGGAGGGCGGGCGGGGCGCTGTGGGCCTTTCGCCACTCAGCCTTTGATGAATCGGGATGACATGCGCCTGCGGCTTCTATACTGAGAGCGCCTTCCAAGTCCCAGCCCTGTGACCCCTCACCTCCTCGCACAGCAGCCCCCGCTCCCCGTCCTCCGAGGCGAACAACGCCACCTTGCTGTCCTCCAGGCCGATGCCCTTGACGCCTGGCCCCGGGACCGCGTTACAGAGGGATGTCGCGGTTTGGGCGGGCGGCGCGAGAGGGAGTGCGGGGGCTAGGCTAGCCGGTGGGGTGGGGGTCATGTGCAAGGGGGGGGGGGGGCGACATGGGGGTTTGCCCACCGTTGGCGACCAGCCAGCCCAGGAAGTTCTCCAGAACTTCGGCAGACGAGCGCTCCGCCTCGACGTCGTTGGCTATGGCAGCGGTCCGCGCGGAGGACGGCCTCTGTGCGAGCCAGGAGTGCCGAGGCGCTGATGTTGGCGGTGACTGCCGCGATTTGGATATACATCTAGGATTATAGATTTCATGGGATTGAGCGACATGGAGGAGAGCAAACACAGGGGTATTCACTGTCCATGAAGCACGGCTTGCGCGGCCAAGGCTTGCGCCGCGGCGTCCTATGCGCATCTCCATGTTCAGGTAGGATCTATGCTTTGAACTTAACACTGCGTCCAGCTGCATCTTGGGTGTTGGGTCGCCCCAACGCCCAACGGTGGATCGGCCGGACCGGACCAACCGACATGACACAAACCCGGCCGCAAAGCCGAGCACGGGAGAAGGACACACAGTGATATCACTTGACAGCATTGTGAGCGTACATTGTAGGCTAGAGGAGAGCTGCTGGTCCAAACACAAAAGCGCCATGCCGCTCCCATTGCGGGCATTTGTACATGCAGCAGCACATTTGTTCATAATGACCACTTCAGTGCAAGCGTTAAATCTCGGTAAGCTGAAGTGGGGCCAATCCCTCGTCGCACGCTCGCCATGCCATGACCTAACCTGACGTGACCGACCGGTGCGACGGGACAACCACAACCATACCTGCAATCTACTTTTCCCTTACGTTCCGCTACAATTTCATTCATGCGCGTCCGTAAATCCGTTTCCCAGTCTAACCGGTTCCCACGTCCCGCGTCCATTGTTCACTCCGCCATCACTCATTCTTTCTTCCTCCTTCCGCATGATGCCATAACCATAGGAGGCAACGTCCGCCAAGTCCAGAGCTATATCAGCAGCGGTGCGCAGTATACGTACAACCCGTGGCCCATGAGCTTCGCCGGCGCGACGCGGTGGTGCGAGATGACCTCCACCTCCCTGGCCCCCGCCTCGGCCCTTCACCCCGACTTAGTGCTATGGCTGGCGCAGACTATCCTCAGCCCCCTGGAGGACAGGGCCGACCCCCCCTCCTCCGCCGCCGATGCAAGCCCAGGCAGCGGCACCGCAACGCACCTGGGGACCGCGGCGGCTCCTGATCAGGGCCAAGCCGCAGCCAGCGGTTACGACAGCGCGGCTTCGGCGCCGATCCGTCAGCTTGTGTGGCTGGCAAGCCTGCCCTCCGCCTCGGCTCAACACTTGGGGGGCCTTGCGGGCGTCCGGCGCGTGTGCCCGGGATCGCTCCCGGGCTTGTGGCCGGAGGAGGGTCCCATACCACCTAGTGGTCCCCCCGGCTTGGCCGATCTGGGTGGTCAGTCGGCGCAGACACCGCCCGAGGAGCAGCTGCAGCAGCAGGATCAGGCGGCTTCCAGTGGCAGGTTAGGCCAGGGCGGCTGCTGGGGTGCAGCGGCGGGCATCGGTCGGGAGCCCTGCTGGGCGGCCTTCCCCTGCGACACCCCCGGCCTCGTGGCGCCCTTCCTCTGCGTCGCGCTGCCGCCGTCGCCGCCCCCCGCGGGCCCCAGCGTGCCCGGCAAAGCCGGCGTCGCTGGCCGCCCCGCCGCCAACAAGGTCAGCACGACCGGTGAGGGCATCGGGGTGCAGCAGCTGAGCACGACGGCGCCGCTGGCGTCGAACGCCAGCGCCGCCGCCGCGGCGGCGGCAGGCACGGCGGCGGGCCGCACCACAGGCTTTAGTCGCTACGTGGGCTCGGCAGAGGGCACCCCACCCAGCGGCCCCGAAAGTGCCGGCAACCTGGGATTCAGCACTGGTGCCAATGAACTAGAGCTGAGCTGGGAGGTAGGTCAGCCCTTCACTGGTCTAATGGCGCTGGAGGCCGCGGCGGCGGAGGCGCGCCGGGTGCCGCCGATACCGCCAGGGCCGCTTCCGCCGGGGCCGCCGCAGGAGGGCGGCGGCCTGGCGGTTTCCCTCCTCGCCACCCTCATCGCCGTGTGCGCAGGGACCGTCGCAGTCGCCGCGGCCGTCACGGTGTACGTCATTGTACGGCTACGACGGCGGCAGCGCACGACAAGCGGCGCTCAGGCTCATCCTCATCAGCTGGTGACGGTCGGCAAGCCGCACGAGCCGGCTGCGGCGCTGGGGGCCTTCCCCGCCCACGCAGCTGGCGCCGGCATGGTGCCCGCAGCACCTCAAGCCGCAACTGGCTCATCGCATACAGTCGGGCTGGCCCCACCGCCACAGCCTCCCTCGCAGCTTCCACAGCCGACAGTACCGTCACCACATCAGCAGCAGCAGCAGCACCAGCTGCATAACTGCCGTACAGGCCGAGCCCCACCCTCCGGCGTGCAGGTGGCCTGGGTGGCGCTGGACGGGCCCCGCCGCAACCAGCGCCGCCGCATGGGGACCGAGCCGCAGTTCACGGACCTGGCTGCGGCTGCGGCTGCGGCAGCGGCGGCAGGGAGGCCGGGTGCGGGCACGGGCGCGAGGGAGCGGCGGGGGAGCGACTACGTGTGATGGGGGGATGGGGCAAGGCCGCGGGAGGAGAGGAGCATCTGGGCAATGCAGGCGGCGCTGACTGCGGGCGCCGGAGCTGCAGCTACACAGTCGGCGGAGCCTCGTGGCGATGTGCTTGTCGGCGCCTATAAATGAGGGTAGGAGCAAAGCGCGCGACCAGAAACTATGAAGGCGTGCGCGATTGCGAGTGACAGGCAGCCGCCGCTGTGGCCTGGACTGGGACCAGTACATGTAATGGAGGCCGATGGGATGCATAGGCCGTTTCCAGCATAAATTGATTGAGCTGATGCCGCAGAGGGCATATATGCTGCTGAAGGGCGCAAACCCGTATCTCGCGTATGTGGATACCTGGAAGCAGGAAGTGGGGGCTCCCCTGGGCGGCTGCAGGCCGCGTTAAAGGCACTGCCACGACATGAGAGCGGGGCCACAAGAGGACAAGGAAGCGACTGAGGGGTCCTGTCTTGGGCGACGTGAGCGCGCGCCGGGCACCGAACCCCGCATGCTTGTCTGTTGCGCTATGGTGGAAAACCCTGGCGCACGCCAGCGCCCCGCTAAGGCAAGTGCGTTAGATTGACGGTGAGCCTCAAGGCGCCCTAGAAGCCTGCCATCACCACGACACGCCGCATCGCCGTGATACGCTCTGCGACACGGCATAGCACGAGGCAACCATTACTGGGCCTCATCCGACATGGTGCAAGTTGCTGTTGGGATGGACCGTGCAGGGTGAAAAACTGTGGACGAGGGAGGGGATGGGCTGATAGTGAGGGATTGAGGCGGTGTTGTCTGAAGTGGGCGTGCGGCAGGGGTGGACACAGGAGACTGGACAGTGGCCGCTCGCGGGTAACGGTTGTCGTGCAACGGTCGCGAGCACCGCAAGCAGCGTCGCGTCGAGACTTCAAATACATGCTCCCGCACTCCAGCTGCACCACACAGTCCTGCTGCCTTTCATTAAGCACGGCAGAGCGGCTCTCAGCCATCGTAGTCTACTACTCGGTTTGGGCGGCCGCATGGATATGTTTAACATGTTCGATTGCCACTAATTTAAGCACTGAGCTTGGCGATTAACCACAGAGACAGGGCTATCCTGCAACGCAACCTTTATCCCATCGATCTACGCCCAGTAGCGATTACCATGTTCTTACAGCGCTATGAGCAATCAATTGGACCACATGGACTGGGCGGCGCGCAGTAATTATGGCCCTCAGGCTGGCTGGTGGTGCTCCACAGCCAGCGCTGCAGCTTTGCGGATGCAGAGCTATATGCACAAGGTTCGAAGCCATAAACAGAATTCAGCCAGAATTCACCGCCAACCACAATCCTTGCTTGCGCAGTCGTCTCAACACCGTGTGCGGAGCAAGCACGCGTTCCAGCCAGACTGTGGTAAGCCTAATAACATGTGATGCTGTTTGACTTTGGCTCGTCGGACTCCGGCTTACTCTGTCCCTGTCACCCTGCCGCATCCGCAGCCACTCCCGGCGCCAACGACGCCCCTGCTGGCCGTCGCGCATGTTGCTGCCACGTCAGCAGAAGACGTCTCTCTGTGTGGCAATGAGGCCGGTCCCCTCTCGCCCAGCACCTCCGGCCGGCAGGTGTGTTCCTCTACGGTACTCGCCCACGGGTTGGTTGGTGCCGACTCCGGGGCGCACTCGGCCGCTCTTCCCTAGTAGCGCTTAGGCCTCTCCCTCTGCATCACAGGTCACGAGGCAACGTCTGCCCAACGGCACAACTGCCATACCTCCAGCCCGCGGGCTCGACGCGCGGGACGGCCGTGGGAGCGCTGCCACCCCGCCCTGGCCTGGCGCTCAGGCGGGGCATGCCGGCGCGGACGAATCCGCAAACGGCCGCCCCTGGAACGGCGCTAGGAATGCCCCTCTTCCGCTGATTGAACGGCCTACACACAACAGCATGGACCCGGGGCCCTCGGCTCCTGCCGTGCACTCTGCCGGCAGCAGCGGGCGGACGCAGCCGTGGTCGCTGAGTCCACAGCCGCGACCGACCCCAACCGCAACGCCTGGGCTGCACGGCCCTGCTGCGCCCAATGCGGATGCGGGATGGAATGCGCCGGAGCGCTCCGCAGAGCAGCTGCACGTCCCGCCCTCGCCGCCCTCGCCCTCGCACGCCGCCGCCGCCGCATACCCCTCCTCAGTGCGGCGGCGCGGCGCCCCGCCGGCTCCCCCGCCGCCGTCGTCGTCGCCTGCCCAGCTCGCTGCCTGGCTGGCCCGCATCAACTGCGCGACCAACTGGTACGAGCTGCGCGCCGCCGTCGTCACCGGCGGAGGCGGCGTCTCCGCCGGCGCCACCGCCGCCAGCGCCGACGCCGTCGTGGCGGTGCTCCGCCGCCTGGCCGCCGTCGCGCGGTACGATATGCGGCCCCCGGAGGCGGCTGACCTTGGCTCCTTTCTCGAGCGCTGGCTCCTCCAGCACACGGGCGCGCTATCGCAAATGGGTCCGGGGGAGCTGGCCACGGCGCTGCACTCCCTCGCCAAGCTGCCACGCGCGCTACCGCCGCCGCCGCCCGCCTGGGCCGCTGCGTGGTTCGCCGCCGCGCAGCCGTTCCTGCTGCGCGCGGCCTTCCGGCCCCGCGACCTCAGCCTCAGCCTCTGGGCGCTCAGCCGCCTGCAGCTGCGGCTGCCGCCGGCGGCGCTGCAGCTGCTGCTGGCGGCTGCGGAGCCGCACCTGGGGCGCTTCAACAGCCAGGACCTGTCGCTCGTTGCGCTCGCGCTGGCGGCGCTGCAGCCGGCGCCACGGGGAGCCGCACTGGCGCCGTCCGGCGGCGCTGTCGGCACACTCGATGGCGCCGCCTCCGGTACCACCGTCGATGGCGCGCGGCTGCTGCCGTCAGCTTCCTGGCAGCGCGCCTTCCTGACCCGCTGCCGCGAGATGCTCCCCGAGGCGGGCAGCCAGGCGCTGTCCAACCTGCTCCACGGCATCGTCCGCTCCGGCATGGCGGCGCCCGACTGGCTGCTGGCGGAGCTGACGGCGGCGCTGTACGGCCAGCTGGCCGACTGCACGCCGCAGGCTCTCGCCAATGTGCTGTCGGCTCTCGCGGCGCGACGATACGCGCCGGCGGCAGGCTGGGTCGAGCGGTTCTGGGAGGTGAGCGCGGCTCGCATGGAGCCCGGTGGTGGAGGAGCAGGAGGGGGAGGCGTGGCGGCGGCGGCGGGCGGCAGGGCCTGCAATGCGGAGGATTTGGGCCACCTGGCGGCGGCAGCGGCGGCGCTGGAGCTGGCGCCGCCGCGCTGGTGGACGGCGCGGCTGTATGGGGCGATGGAGGCCCGGATGCCGACCGCGCCGCCGCGCCAGCTGGTGCAGATGCTGCACGCGGCGGCGCAGCTCTGTCGGTCCACGGCGGCGGCCGCCGTGGCAGCGGAGGCGGGGGCGGTCACTCGGGGTCACCAGCGGGAGGGTCCGCATGCAGCAGCGGGCAGCGAACAGACTTGGGACGGCGGGACGGTCGGCCGCGAGGACAACGGCTTGAGGAACCACGTGTCGGGGGCTACGGAGCCGCACGTGGCGCGGCCGCCTCGGTCGCTGCTGACCGCTTGGCACCGCGCCGCCGCTGCTGCGCTGCCGCGCCTTAACACGCTCGACGCGGCGCACAGCCTGTGGGCGCTGGCGGCGCTGGGCGAGCGGCCGCCGCTGCCCTGGTTGCGCGCTCTGCTGGTGTCGGTGCGGCCGCAGATGGCCGCTGCGCCGCCGGCGGAGCTGTCGGTCCTGCTTTGGTCGCTCGCGGCGCTGCGCTTCCGCCCCACCTGGTCTTGGATCGCGGACTGCCTTGACGCCAGCACTCCAGGCCTGACCCAGATGGCGGGGCAGGACTTCGCCATGATTGCTTCGGCGCTGGTGCGCCTCGGCAGCCGGCCGAGTGGCCCGTGGGTCGCTGGTCTGCTCTCGGCCCTGCGGCGCCAGCTGCACGTCATGGGGCTAAGGCCGCTGGCGCAGACGGCGTGGGCGCTGTATCGGCTGCGCTTGCAACCGCCGGCAGATTGGCTGGAGGCCCTGGCGGCGGAGCTGCGGCGGCGCTGGGCGGCGGCGTCGGCGTCGGCGGGGCCCGCAGGTGGCGGTGGCGGCCGCCAGGCGGCGCGGGACGCGGTGCTGCTGCTGTGGGTCATGTCAAAGTGGCTCGGGCCGGAGCGCCGCATCCGCAGGCGCAGGAGCAGCGACCGGGAAGGGCGCTTGCTATTCCGGCGCAGATCCTCGGACACACAGGCTGCGTCAGCGGCAGCAGCAGGGGCGTTGGGCGCCGTCAGCGAGCGGACGGCCACAGTGGTCCTCTCCCCGGGCGCCGCAGGCGTCCCAGTGAGCGTACGGCTGCGCCAGCGGGCCCTCTT
>LSYV01000002.1:2865781-2875941 GCA_001584585.1 Gonium pectorale
GTGCTCCGGTGTCGTGTGGGTGTAGGTGCCACGTGCTCCGGTGTCGTGTGGGTGTAGGCGCCACGTGCGTCCGGTGTCGTGTGGGTGTAGGCGCCACGTGCTCCGGTGTCGTGTGGGTGTAGGCGCCACGTGCTCCGGTGTCGTGTGGGTGTAGGCGCCACGTGCTCCGGTGTCGTGTGGGTGTAGGCGCCACGTGCTCCGGTGTCGTGTGGGTGTAGGCGCCACGTGCTCCGGTGTCGTGTGGGTGTAGGCGCCACGTGCTCCGGTGTCGTGTGGGTGTAGGCGCCACGTGCTCCGGTGGCCTGCGCGGCGCACCTCCGTGCCCGTAGCCTCCACGCCCGGCGCCTTCCTGCGCACCTGCGTTGCGCTGCCACCGCCGCCCGCCCGCCTTCTGTCCGTCCCGTACCCGCGCCCATGCTTGCACCACCCCTGCGCACCTGCACCCGCGTTCGATCCGCGCTCGCGCGCACACACACACACACACACATGTGCGTCGTTCCATTTCAACACAACTGTTGTGAGCATACCGTTACGCATACATAACACACACACACACACTCCGGCTCACACATCCCAAGCGCACAAACGATCGCGGGTGCGCTGAGCCTCTACCTCAGACCCCAAGCTCCCCATCCTAAACCTCGCGCGCTGCCCTGACCCCCGCACCACGCAACCCCCGCACCCCCGCCCCGGCAACTTCCCGCCAGGTGGCCGACTTCGGCCTGGCTGCGCCTGCCCACACGAACAGCAGCGAGGGCGGCGCCGGCGGCGTGTGCGGTCACTGGGGCGCAGTGTCGTACCTGGCGCCCGAGGTCCTGCACAGCGGCCCCAGCAAGAAGTCTGACGTGTACAGCTACGGAGCACTGCTGTACCACATGTGTACGGGCAAGCAACCCTTCCAGGTGAGCAGCGCAGGCGGGGGAGCGGGGAGGCGGGGCGGGCGGCAGTGGCGTGGTCACGACGGTCCAGGGGAGGAGGGGGCATGTGTGTGTGGGGGGGGGGCCGGGGAATCGCGATGTGGCACGCTGTTGGCCAGAGCCGCGGGAAGGCTGAGATGGCGGCCACGCGAGTCAACCAGCCTGGCCACAGGCCCACCCCGTACCCCACCACGGGCTCCTTGAAATGCCATGGCCGAGGGTTGCGCCATCCCCCCCTGCGCCCCTCCCCCCCATGCTTCACACCCCTCCTCCCTCACCCTTCCCGCACCCCTTCAGCAACCGCCCTCCCCCCCACATGGGAAGGCATGCGCTCAGTTGTCAGGTGTCTCGGGTGTCTCTAGTGAGAACGCTGTTGTTCTTCTGACCACCCCCACACCCCACCCCAGGGAGGAATAGCGCTCAGCTCTCAGCCTCTCAGCCCCCAGTTCGGGAGGGACATGCGCCCCCAGGCTTCTCTACTGAGAATGCCTTCCAATCCCACTACCCCACCCCCCCACCCCCCCACACACATGCACCCCCACACCCCCACACACATGCACACCCCCACACACACGCACCCGTGCAGGGCATGCGCCAGGCCCGGCTGCTGGCCACGCTGGCCACCGGCAACCTTGCGCTCGAGTGGCCCGACCAGGTGTACCAGGTGCTGCGGAAGCTGGGCCAGGCGTGCTGCTCGCCGCGCCCCGCCGAACGGCCGTCCTTTGACAAGCTGGTCACGGCGCTGCAGCGGACCGTGCAGCACGTGGCGGGGTCGCCGGGCGGCGGGCCGCGAGCCGAGTCGGGAGGGGTGGCGGTGGTAGCTCCGGCGAGGTGCGTGCGCACGCGCGAGGGAGAGGGGAGGGAGGGAGAGGGGAGGGAGGGGGAGGGAGGGGGAGGCCGGAGGGGAGGGAGCAAGGACGGCGCGGCGCTCCGGCGGGCGAGGCGAGGCGCCTTGCTGCGCCCGTGGAGTGGCGGTTGCTGGCGCTAACGGCCACTTCCACGTGCGCAACTCCCACCACGCATATCAAGATATCATGGGTGCCCGCCCGCGTGTCCAGACAAGCGCACACTCTTCTTGACGTTGGGTGCCACCTCTACATTGCACCCGCGTTAGCCTCTGACCCGTGGCCGCCTCCCTTCTCCCCTCTCCTTGCTTCAGTGCCCGCCTCAGGGGCCAGATCCACGACAGCAGCAGGCGGCGCTCCGTGGCAATGCCGTCGTCGGCCGATGGCTCCACCGCTGCCGCCACTGGCGGTGTCGGCGCTGGCGCCGGGGCGACGAGCGGCGCCGAGACGGAGGAGGAGCGAGCCGCCGCCGCGGCGGCCTGGCGGTCGGCCCTGGCAGGGTGCGCCCAACTGGGGAGCGTGCCTCTGTACACCGCCCTCCCGCAGCCCAGCCTCAGCTCGGAGCGCTAGCCGGGGGGGGGGGCATTGACGGGGCGCGCTTGGCGGGTCCGTCTGGCCTGGGCATGCTGGGCGGCCGGTAGCTTGGACGCTGAGGGGATGACGTGGCGGGCCGAGGGCCTGCGGTGGCTCGGCATGGCACCGCACATCCCGCACGGCTGGGCGGGCGGAGCGGCGGAGCGTTACGCCGTGCGGCAGGGGACGGGGGATAGCCGGTCGTGGGGCCAGGAGTTTCGACCCGAGGGCGGGGCTGTGCGGGGGCAGCCGGCGCGGTCCGCCGGGCCGATGCGCCGCGTGTGGCTGTGGTGCCCCGCACGCAAGTGGCCGCTGCCCTCTGTGGATGCCAGGAATGAGGCAACGAATGCGCCTGGTCCCTTGTTAACGATTCCTGTTGGGACGCAGTGCCACTTTAGGGGCCGAGGAGCCGCACGGGTGCTGTCAATTGACGAAAACTGGGCGCGGAGAAGACTCATAGGTGGCGTTGGTTCGCCGGGCCGGAATGCAACAAGACAGGGAAGTCAACGCACAAAAGAGCCGCGGTAGGAGGTGGCAGCCGGTTCGGCTCGGGAATATGGCTTGGTTCGGTGCGTTGGCTTCGATCTAGCTCGGCTGGGCTGGGTGCAGCCTAAGTTTCCATGATTGGCCGTCGGCTCTGAGCCGGAGCCAAGTCCCCAAAGCGCAGGCCCACGGCCCCAGCGGGCAGCTGTGGCAGGGCGACGGTGGTGAAATGTTCGTGGCTCTCATTATTTTCTATTCGGTGGGTGGCAAAGGCCATGGCTGGCAGGCAAGCCCCGCGCGGCATCGGCGGGTCGGCAAGGTGTATTGCTCCCATTTGCGTTAAATGGAACAATGCTGACGCCGATGATCGAAGGGAGAGCGAGAGAGGGGAAAGGGCGAACCGGAAGCGCACTTCTCCCAGATACTGTGGCGCGGTCACGAGAGCAAAACTGGTGTTTGGGGCCGCTGAGCCGGCTTTCCGCCTGGCAATGAGAACACTTCGGGCGTCGGCCGTTCGGGCTGCAGTGCGGTGTTGGGGCTGCAGTGCCCTGAAGGCAGACTCCCTGCGTGTATGTGGTCCCGCGTGTGGCGGGTCGTATGCCGCTGCCGTGGCGTTTGCGCGCTGCGCCTTCAACAGCTAACTGGTTAGCTGAAGTGCAGAGGTTGATGCATGGACCAGGCCCCTGACTGCCCGGCTGCCCGTCGGGCTGCCTGTACTGTGACCGCGGCAGGGCGCCGACGCTGACGCTACGGTCGGCTTGGGCAACAGGGACCGGGGAGGCGAGTTTTGGCAGGGGTTTGGGCTGATTGGCCGGCGGCGGATGGCAGACCCGCGGGTCCATCGGCGGCATGGAGGCATGTTAATTTGAGCGGATTGGCATGGCGAGGCACGGGGCCCTCGATATTTGCTTCCCCTCGCGGCCCTGGAGGGTTGTATGCGTCAGTGTGTGGCTGTGTGTGCGGCGCCGAGCCTCCGCGTGCGCTCTGAGGGTAGCGCCGGGCCGAGCGACCGAGGCGCTGCTTATTGGTGGACACCGCTGGCCTTGTGGAGTGTCAGGAGCAGAGTGCCCACCTGCATCAGTAGCGGTGTCGGGTCGGTCGGTGCTGCCGTCGCCGCATGCGTGCGCTTTGCGTGTTGCCGGCTGAGGGTCCGGGGCCAAGGGCGCAGGACCGACGGCACCTAGCCGCGGGCTGCTGAAGCGTTTAGAGCGTCGGGGCCGGTTGCGTGACAACGAATAAAGCAAAGATGAAGATCTGAAAAGCGCGAAAGCACGAAGGCTGAGATGTATGAGGATTTCGCGGCGCGTACTCATGCCCCGGAACCGACGCATCGCTCGGACGCAGTTTGGGAATGTATTGAGCAAGAGCGCGCCAGGTCCCAGCCGTGATCTGGGGACGGGCATCGCCCGGCAGCGTACGGAGGTCTGAGCCGTTATCTTTGGCCAATCCGCGCAGCCGCGCGGCACGGGGTGCCCATGGCATGGCCAGGGGACGCTGCCCTGCCTGGTCGTACGCGGCGTTTGCCGCCTAATTGGTCACCTGCCCGTTTTTGTGTCGACGTCGAGGAGTGTAGCCCGGGACGAAGTTGATGTTGAAATACCATTTTGAAGGGTATGTATGTGTGTATCTGTGATTTCAATCAAGGGAAGCATCTTTCCCAGGAGTTGAGGCCTATGTGCTGCGGTCAGAGGCCGGCAGGCCGCCACGCGGCTGCGGGCCGCCCAGCCGACGCCTCGGTGCCTCGCAGTGGCGCGCGGTGCGCCGCCCCCCTCCCCGGCAGACTGCGCAGTGCACTGGTGGGGACTGGGCTCCGGGCCCCGGCCCGGTGCGGGACTGCTGGCGGCCGTTTGCTGTGCGAGTCGGACCCACATCGGGGCGTCATTGGGCGTCTGTGAGGTGGTTTTGCGGTCGGGTCACTTTAGGGAAGCGGTTGTGGCACCTTACAGCGTGTCCTTACAATCACCTGTTGGTCCTCGCTGTGGTTTGCAATGCTATGTGGGGTTGTTCTGTGTACGGCGATGTGCGTGGGAGGCACCTGTTAACGCACGCAGCGCAGTGCCTTCAGCGGCACTGGACGCTTTGAGGCCATGATGCTCGCTACCGCGCACGTGAGTGTGGGCGGAGAGTTGACGTATGGCGGCCGCAGGAAGCATAAGGGATGTTGGTAGGGAGAGGGTGGGGAGAGTGCGAGTCAGGCGGTCCGAAGAGGGGGATGAACGACAAGAGGAAGAGTCAAGGGCGGCAGCCGGGGGCTGTGGATCGTGGCCGACAAGCGCCTTGCTACGATACGCCTTGACAGGCGTGAATGCGCTCCTTGCTCGCGAAAAGGGCCGTAGGCGCTGTTGAATTTAAACGCCATCGCCTGCGAGGCGGCGGGCAGCGGTTCGTGCGGCTGTTGGGCGAGCGAGTACATAAAGAAGGGAAGGCGGGTACTATGTGCAATTGTTTGATTTGCGTGCTTTTTGATGCCCCACCAGCTCCGAGCCGCCTGTCGGATGGCGCCCGGCGCTTGCACCAACCCCTTCCCCGGGCTTGTAAGCGTGCGCCTCACTGCTGCCCGCCCTGGCGGTGGCTCTCTGCTGCCCCGCGCTACCGTGCAGCATGGATGAGGTTTCCTGGCCCGCGTGCGGGCGTGTGTGCTGCGGGCGGGCCACCGTCCATGTGTCCAGCCGCGGCATCTACTAGAGCGCCGTTTCGCACTGCGCCCGCCAGCCCGCCAGCCCGCCCGCTCATGCTGTGGGCGAGGGGCACCGAGGCGCAAATCCAAGCCAACCCCACCGTACCTGGTTGTGCAGCTGCCTTTGGGGTACGCAGGCCCGAGCGCGAGCTGGCGCCGTCCGGGAAGCCGCCCAGCGCTGCAGCCGGCGCAGCGGAGTAGTTTACGTGCGTGAAAGGGGCGGCGCATGGCCCGGTGCGGCTGCGGCATGTCTGGGACCTGGCGCTGCCCACGCTGCCACGCTAGGGTCGTGGGCTCGCCCGATGCCGCAATGGGCCCCAGCGTCACCTGGCGCTGGGCATAGCTGGGCTGTCCGAGAGAGCTGATGACATCCTTGCAAACGAGCACGACGCACGACATGTGAGTGCAGACACAGGAAGAGCTTGAGGCGGGGCGGGCTCGGCGCGCTTCGGCAAGAGGTAAAGCGTGAAGCACGGTGCTTCCACGCAAAAAAGATCAACACGGGCATGAAACAACTGGGCCTATTCTGCATCCGTCAACCCATTGACGGTAAGGCTGCGCCGTCCACACACCACGTACAAACATGGCCAAACGCAGCTTCGGTCCGACAACATGTGTCCAAATAAAGTCCCACCTGGATAACCAAAACCAACCCAGATGGACAGTTAGGTCGCACATGCATCCGTCCGTAACGCCCACGTTGCAAAGAATGCCCCGTAGTGGGATGAGAGCAGGAGGTGCAGGGTTGCAACGCCACACAAGACACGCACGAACACGAACACGGGCACGCGTCACGAAAAACGGCATGCAGGCCCCGGTCTAGCCGCTCACACTGGCCCGGCAATTGGTTTTGCAGCAGGGCGCGTTGTCGCAGCTTGCGAAGGGCGTCCCGGTGTCAAGCCGTCGCGCAGGCGCTCCCCTCGCGTCCCAGCCGTCCGTCGTTGACCCATTTCATTTGGCTGGGAAGGGCAATCCAGAAGCCAGCCCATTGCCAGTGTTTGCCCGGCTGCTACTGCTGCACACATGTCGTCCTGGGGCAGCACGCCGTTGCCACTCCTCCCACGACTCCATTGAAACCTATGGTTGTAGACTGCCGGCCGCGGTGCCCGGTGGCTGCATTCCTGTAAGTTCGGCGTAAGTTAGGCAGTGAAACAACAGTAGCATCGCAGCTTGCTTTACCGGAAAGAGACGCCGTTGCGTTGGCGTCTTCGGCGATAACTCCAAGCGTCGAGCCTGATCCTCTGTCTGTGGGTTTACAGCCCCTGTACTTACAATCTGCATTTTTACGTCTGAACGTGAATGCAAGGACAAGATGAGATTAGGACGCGGCGTAGTGAGCCTCCAGGTAGTGCTTGGCGCACAAAAATGAATGCCAGTTTGGGAGGCGCCTCTCCAAGCGCTTGTTCGGCCTCCCGATTCGCAGCGACGGTTTTTAGAAATCGCACGGCACTTGTAACACACGTTTTGTTATCATATACTGTAGATCGCATCTTGCAATTCAAAAAGGTCACTACCTCTCGCGCCCTTAAGTTGCACGGAAACAAATCGGTTTTGATGTCGGCCCCACTCCGCGCCTACAAGGTGCTTGCGTTACTGTATACATGGCGTCTTTTGAATGGCCGAAACTCAACGGGCCGATGCGAGAAGGTGTCAGGATCCCCCGGTCGTCGTGTGGCACCGCATCGACCGCGTTACTGAACCCGCTACGCCTTGGACGGCCTCAGAACAGCGGCATTAACACTTTTACATGTGTCTACATACACTTGGGAGTAACCATGACCATGAGAAACACCTGAGGCCTCGAGACGCCACCTTGGCCCCGTCATCTTACCATACTTTGTTCGCCGGCGTTTCCGCCGATGAGGTGGTTGAGCTTGTCAGTATGGTTAATAAATCTTATGAGTTGGTGGCTTGCAGCCCAGGGAGCAAGTCCGGCGCCTGGCAGAGTCGCACAAGGCGCCAAGGCAACAGTTCTCGGAGGAGCCAGGAGCCAGGCGCTGCATGCTTTGTCTTCTTCACAAAAGCTTGACACTGGCAGAGGTGGAAGTTGACACCGCGACTGGTGCACTATAACCGCCATCTTTCAATGGTGTTGGGGCTGTTGGGGAAGGCACGACGCATATGCAGCTGTAGCAGCTAGCCGAACAACCCCATATTCGCACTTCCCGTTAGCACATTGGGGGCTTTTGGGGGTGCGGGTGAACAGGACATTTGGGGAGCACCCTGCGCGGATTCTTGGTGACCCGGCGTCCCTGCCGTCTCTGCCCTGCCTTCCCTGCCGCCATGTGCGATGCGTTGACAGCGGCTACGATGGGCCATGCATGCCGTGTTTCGTGACGAATTCGTGACGTGTGCCTGTGTTCGTGTCTCGTGTGGCGTTGTAGCCCTGCACCTCATGCACTCATACCACTGCGGGCCACGCTCTGCTTCGCGGGCGTTGCGAGCGGTTGCAGGCAGTTCGACCGCTAAGCTTGGTAAGCCGCCGGTCCGGCCGGTCTTTTGGGGGCCGGGACGAACGTCACATGTCTTGCTCTGTACCCGGCCGCCCTACTGGAAACGTCGCGCCTTCGTGTTTGTGTGACCGTAGAGGCGGACTCCCTGTTTCTGCACAGATTTCTCGTTTCTCATGCGAACCCTGTCTCTCAAATGGCGGACGTAAGCTGCGCTTGGTGCGTGGGATGTATGCTGCGTGGACGGCACAGCCATACCGTGCTCGGATTTGGGTCGACCGGTAGGCCGTTTCATCAAGGCCGGGCGCGCCCATCTCGATCGCGGAGGCGCAGTACGGCATCCACATGCACGCGTTCACACGCACATCACCGCACGCGAAACCACACCGCCTCAGGTTCTTCCTCTTCAGTGTTTGCACGCAAATGTCGTACGCCGTATCCGTTGGGGTATGTGGCACTCGTAACAGGGTCGTCTGACTCCTCAATCTGGGTCGCGCTTGGCGGACTTATGGATGGCATCGTTCCGTTCGACGGCCCTGCACACGAGTCGTAAGCTGCCTTTTTTCACCTAGCCCAAACTGCCTGCTGCCGTTCATCCTGCTGTAACCTCCCCCGAACCTGCAAGCCACCTCGTCCCCACCAACCAGGGCGCCAGCGCCATGTGCTTGTTAAGTACTGCCACAGGAGCCGCCCACGTCCTCTTCTATCTGGCTGCGTCCACCTGCTCCGGGTCCTCGTGCGTGTCCAAAAAAGAGAAATCCCCGACGCCCCGTGTCCCCGACGCCCCATGGCCCTCTCCATTGACCGTGCTAGCTGTTGTTGGATTGCATGACCCCCTTCATTTTGCGCGTTACTCCTTGACGGCTGTTTTTTTTATTTAGCGCGCCCCCACTTGCTTGCCGCCACCCGTATGGCAGCAAGGGCCCCGTTCCCATGCTACCCATCGCGCCCGCCCCACACCCACTGCCGCCGGCTCTCCGGCCCCCGCCCGCCCACGCGTGTCACTGCGCGCCAGCACCACAGCGCCGTTGTCTATGTCCTTTGGCGCAGCGGCAGGCCCTTGAGCTCCCAGTGGTTGTACTAGGAGTACCTGTGACATTAGGGGGGGCCTTTCCGTCAAGCCCCATTCCTCCTCACGCCTAGAGCCCGCTGCTCCACGCACCCACACCGGCAACTCCTCTGCCGCCAGGCACGGATGTTGCAGCCCGCGCCGACGACATCGTCCACATCGGCCTGGCAGATACGCGGTGCCCGGGTCTGGGACCGAAACCCCCGCCAGCCGACCCCGCCGACCCCAACCGCCTAAACACCCGACAACTTTGCCTCAACCACCTTACCCACAAACCCGGTCTGATGGGGGAACGGCCGGGTCTCTGGCCCTCGCCATTCCGCAACCAGCCCCTGCCCGCGTTGCGAGCGTGCTTGTTCGCTTGGGCCGACCCGCGGCACAGCCCCGGCCTTACGCTCACTCCCGGTGGGCGATAGCGAGGATTGCGGTGATGAGCCCAAGATGCCCTCCCGCAGCGGGTTGGGGGGGATGCCACATGGAACCTGTTTTTGTTTCCTTCCGCCGTCCTGTCCTGCCTTTGGAGCTCGACCTCGTCATATGCCTGCGCCTCTACGTTGAGGCCAGACGAGGCGGCGGACGTAGAAGTAAGGCGCGCGGCAGGTGATCGGTCACTGCGCAACGGCCCATGAAAGCAAACACCCACGTCCCAGGCAGGTGCGGTGAATAGTCCGTCTGGTGAGAGCGTCTGCTTCCCGCCGTTCTCGCGGCCAGCCTGGCCTTCGGGAGTGCACGCCACGCCACCCGGCGTCGGCGAGATGGCCGCAAGTCGTTGCTAGCTCGCCACACGCAAATACGCACGCAGCGGGCGGCAGGCAGCTGTGTGCGGGTAGGGTGGGGGCGGGCGGGTGTGCGCACGGCACGGCAGCCATATTGTTCGGGCGTGCAGGGGGGGTGGGGGGCACGCGGAACGCCGTGGAGTGCCCGTGACGCAAGAGTGTCGGCGCGCGGGGCCGGAACTCGCGGCGGGCAGCGTCGGCGGTAATCAGTCAGGGGGCAGCCTTGCTGTCCCCAGAGCGGGGCCAGGTGGCGCTGGTGCAAAGCTCAGCCCCGCAGCCCCCCCGATCGCCCGCTGCCCCTGCTGCCCCTCAGCCTCCACCCTCGCTGGCATAGGCATTCCCACAGGTACTGAGATCTCGCGCACGTCAT
>LSYV01000002.1:2875981-2886442 GCA_001584585.1 Gonium pectorale
CCTCCCACGACTCCCGGCAGAGAGTGCCAGCACGCCCGAGCGACGTGCCCGTGGAGAGCACTTGTAGAGCTGGTACTGCGGACAGCTCCAAGCCGGTATGCAAGCGTTTCGCGGCGCAATCCCTGCCCGTCCTTACCACACGGGCACCGTGGTACTCGTCACAGGAGGGCTGTCTGTCTCTCCCGCAGTCTGCGCCCCTCCTGCAACTCTTCCGCAGAACGGAAACACGCTGGTACTGGTAATAACCTTGAAGGGCGAAGGTCGGCAGCTGAAAGGGATGTGTAGCTGCCCAGTTTTGGGCGCCATGCGCTGAAGAGGGATAAGAACGACAACCATGGCCCACCCGCGTTTGATCCATGGGCGTCACTCACCCCGCTTTCACGGGCAACGTCGGGCAAGCACCTTGTGTGACAGGTTGACCGCCCCATGCGCAGCACACGGCCACAGAAACAGCCCCTATGTGAGAAGGCGTACATGCACCTAGCTGTCGTATGCCTTGTTGGACACCACGCCGTGCTGCTCGTTTATGGACCCCGCATGCGGCGCCCATGGGTCCGCGGGACCGTCTGGAACCCGGGAGCTGCTTGCCTCTCTGAAAATACTGACAGGTACAGAAGGCTTGAGCGAAGACATATCCCTCCCGAGAACTGGAAGCGTCGCGGGGCCGGGGGGTTAGGGTTGGCCCATTTAGGCCCGTCCCCCGCCAGTGCTAAACGGCTGCCCACCCACAACCACACAGACAGATTCGATAAATCTATACATGCCTGACACAAGCTCGCCGGGACAACAGGTTGGCGGGGCGGGGCCGGCACCCACGACTTTGCCGGGGAACAGCCGTACTCCCACGGACTTTCCCGCCGCGGCCCTTGACTACATTATGCGCACAGCCCTCCAGTGTTTTGCTAGCCAACCTGCGTTCCGGAATAGCGCCGTTGAGGCTGCTCCGCGTTGGTTCCACCGCAAGCTGCAATTTTGGCGCGAAACTTTCCGCGCGCTCCCCTCGCCGCAAGCAAGCTGTCACACGCTACCTCTACCTATCCAGTGTATCTTTCACTTGCTATGAACGTCAGTGGGCTGTGCTCAAGCGTACTCCCGCCTGCGGCCCGCTAGCGCTGTGGACAGCCGAGATCAAGGCGCCAGCGCTTGGGCGCTTGGCATATTGGAAGTACTTGCTGCTGGTGCGCCGAGGGCCGTCCTGCCCGGCGCGGCAACTCGCAAGACAGGTCACCCGAGCGAAGGCATCGGCGCAAGAGCGGGGCTATGCCTCCGTCGTCCCGAGCCCACGGCCAGCAAAATGCACAGCATGCCGCCCATGCACAACAACAACAGCAACATCAGGAGGACGATGGTCAACAGCACCTGGCGCCATCTCCCTGCCTTAAGCCTCCGAGGGACTACTTTGAGGCTGCGGTTCAAGCCGCAGTCCTCATGGAGAGCAAAAGGTGCGATGCCGATGTCGGCGTTGAGGATCGTGAATGCGCGGCGACCGTATTGTCCCGGCTCCCCCGCCCCGCTCTCCCTCCAAACCCCCCCAGCCTGCAAGCCCGCTCACGAATCGCACCTCGCAACGTGCTCGCGTGCACCCGATAATTAACATACTATTAGCACTCACCCCCGGCCGTTTTGGCCTTTCACTCCTCGCACCGACTTCCCCCCCGAACCCCATCATTACCGTTGGTGATGCGCGCAGGTTCTCTGTGATGCACGCCATCGGCAAGGGCAGCTACGGTGTGGTGTGCTTGTCTCGGGACAACATGACCGGACAGCCTGTGGCCATCAAACGCATCCATGTGCGCAGCCGCCGTGCGGACTTAGCCCGTCCCCGCCCCCCGGTCCCTGCCCCCTCTGCGGCCCAAACCACCACCTCCTGACCCGACTCGCCCGGCGCTAGCTCTTGCTTTGGCTGGGCTACTACACTGAATCCTCGTCTCATGTTGTGACTGCGACTCCACCGTGACATGCAGTCCATAGCATCGCCGGCTGCGTCTCTCTCTCCCTCTCCCTGTGTGCGAGTGATGAATGCGTGCCGCAGTGTGTGTGGGGGTGCGCGCTTTGCCGCATGATCACCGTTTCCGGAACGTGGTTTCCCCCCGTCAATCCTCGACGATGCTACCTTTTCACCCCTGCAGAACGTGTTTGAAAACGTGGCGGACGCTCATCGCATCCTGCGCGAGATCACGCTGCTGCGGCTGCTCAAGCACCCGGACGTGGTGGAGATCAAGCACGTCATGCTGCCGTCCGACCCCAACCGGTTCAAGGACCTGTACGTCGTCTTCGAGCTCATGGAGGTGCGTATCACTGTTTCGGTACTGTGAAAACTCGCACCCCGTTGGCGCCTGGCCACCCCCCTTGCATCCATCCAAGCCTCCCCGGCCAGCTTCCTCTCTTGCACACCGATTGCATTTGACTCGCCCGCTCCTGTGCCTCTCCTTTGTCTTAACCCGGGCTCCTTCCCATGTGGTTCCCACATCACACCGTCTCCCCACTACGTCTATCATGTTTTTGAACCGAGGAGCATCCGTGATTGCGCCCCCTGCCCTTCCTCTCCCGCCCCTCCCCCCTCCCTCCCATCGTTTCCCCCCCGCGGCGCAATGCAGACTGACCTGCACCAGGTGATCGGCGCCAACGACGACCTGACGCGCGACCACCACAAGGTCTTTCTCTACCAGCTGCTCCGCGGACTCAACTTCCTGCACACCAACAATGTGCTGCACCGCGACCTTAAGGTCAGACTGGGGGAGAGGAGGCGAGAACGGCACGGCGTGAATGTGCATGTGTGTGTTATGTATGCTTAACAGTATGATGAAAACGTGTGTGTGCGTGTTGGAGCGGGGGGTGGGCACGATACAACGAGCGCACGTCCGGGAAAGGACGCGGCTGAATTGCCCGGCAGAGGAGTCGACGGGCATTAAGGCAGGAGGGAGGCAGGCAACCGAGTACTAGGCCACTGCTTCCAGAGGCCAAAAGCCCGAGGCCCGGGCATCGTCCCCAGCCGTCTCGGTGCCGCACTTGTATCGCGCCGTACTTGTACTCCTCTTCCCCGCTCACGAGGCTCCTTTGCCGCTTCTCCCTCTTTCCCGTCCTCCCACACACGATCCTCTTTGCTTTCTCTCCCTTCTCCTCTCCCTTCCCCCTTCCCTCGACCCCCCTCCTCCCCTTCCGCCACCCTTTCACATCCTTTTCCCTCCTGCTCCCCCTCCGCCGACCTACCCTCCCCAGCCCAAGAACATCCTGGCCAACTCGAACTGCAAGCTCAAGATCTGCGACTTCGGCCTGGCCCGACCCTGCATGGACCGCGGCGCCTCTTCCCAGTCGCCCGTCATGTGGACCGACTACGTCGCTACCCGCTGGTACCGCGCGCCCGAGCTATGCGGCTGCTTCTACGGCAACTACAACGGGGCCGTGGGTGAGTTGGAGGGGGGGGGAGTGGAAGGCGGGAGAGGGGCCACGTGGGCTTGTGGCTGTGGACGTGGGGGCGAGCACGTGTGATGGGCGGCGCCGGTGAGGGGCGGAGGGTGCCAGGTGCGAGGAGTGCTAGGGGTGTGTGTGTGCCGCCGGGTGGGTTTGGGTGGGGTCGTGTGGCCGCGGGGCTCCAGGTGCTGAGCAGGGTCCGTAACGCCCCGACCCCTGCCTCCCCCCCTCCCCACCTGCCTCCTCCCCTGCCCCCCCTCCCCCATGCAGACATGTGGAGCATAGGCTGCATCTTCGCCGAGATCCTGCAGGGCAAGCCGCTTTTCCCAGGTGCGTGGATGGGTGGGTGGGTGGGTTTCTCAGCGCAAGTGATGTCGATGGCGCCCGACGGCTGACGACGCCTCGGCCACGCGCCGTCATCCTTCCCGCGCGCAACACCCCCACCCTACCCCACCCCATTCCCCGCCCCCCGCTGTCACGCGCACTCCACACGCACCCAACACACAACTGCCGGTCCGCCACACCCGTCCCGAACTCGATGCGCATGCGCGCCTTCGCACCAAGCCTCCAAGCCTCGCTCCTGGCCCATCTCTCCTCCCCGCAGGCAAGGACGCTGCCGGGCAGCTCCAGCTGGTCACCGACCTCCTCGGCAAGCCCAGCCCTGCTGTGATCAACAACGTCACCAACGCAAAGGCGCGCAAGTGGCTGCAGGATCTGCCGGAGAAGGTGGGTGCCCTCCATCGGCCGCCGCTGCCGCCCCGTCGCCCTTTCGCCTGTCGTCTCGCCGCCATCGAGACCTCCAAGCCACCGAGGCCCCTCGCCCCGCAGCAGGCCTATCGCACCCACCGGGACCTCGCCCGGCTCCAAACCTGACCGCCCTATCCCGCCTGGCCCCCTGCCTGCCTCGCCCATTTCGCGCGCCTGCCCCTAGGTCGCGGGCACGCCTCCCTCCCCTTCGCGTCTGCATCGCCCTTCCCTTTGGTCATCGCCCAGCTTGCCGATAGACTGAGTCCTCACCCCTCTCCCAACCTCCAACTCCCCCCGCTCCTCCCATGCAGAGACCCAAGAACCTGGCCACCGTTTTCCCCAAGGCCGACCCACGGGCGCTTGACCTGCTCTCCCGCATGCTGGCGCTCGACCCCAAGGATCGGCCCACGCCCGCCGCCGCTCTGGAGCACCCCTACTTTGCCGAGCTGCCCAGCGCCGTGCAGCAGGACCGGGTGCCCGTCCCGGAGAACTTCGGCTTCGAGCACAGCGAGCGCCTGACGGAGCAGCAGGTCCGCCACCTGATCTTCAAGGAGGTCCTCAACTACCATCCAACGGTCAAGGCCGCGTACGAGGCGCGCCAGGAGCAGATCCGCCGGCGGCACATGGAGGCGCTAGCGGCCGCCGCCAACGGCCTCAACATCGGGCTCGGCGACCCGCTCCCGGACGAGTCGCTGGCGCGCATCAACAACCCCCTGGATGCGTACGACCTGGCCATGGGCTCGGCGACCGCCGACTCGGTGGACCTGCAGTTTCTGTTCCAGGCTCAGGTGGGGAGCCAGGGGTGCGGCATCGGCAGCCAGGACAGCGCCGGCTCGGTGAACAGCGACGGGAACAGCGGCCTGCCGGGAACCCATGGGCTGCGCCAGCCTCCGCCGGGCTACGCCGCGGCGGCAGCCGCGGCGGCGGCGGGGCAGCCTCCGCCGCCGGGGTACGGCAGCGCGCAGAAGCCACAGAACAGCAACAATGGCGGCGGCGCGGGAGGCAGCGGCGGCACCGGTGCCGCTTGCTACGGCCTGGCGGCGGCGGGCTACGCGCCGCCGCCGTCAGCGTACGCCATCCAACAGTCTGGATACAGCGCTGCTGCCGCTGCGGCGGCGGCAGCCTATGGCGCGGCGGCTGCGGGCTACGGTGCCCCGCCCCACGCCATGCTGGGCATGGGCTACTATCCGCCTCCGCCCCAGGCCATGGCGCAGCCTGGCTCGCGGTCACCCATGGACCCGCCGCCGCCCCAGTACGTGGACGCGTGGCAGTACACTCAGCTGCCGCAAGTCCAGCAGTCGCCTCGCCAGCAGCTGCAGCAGCGCGGCGGCGCGATGCCTCCGCCGCCGGCAGGTGGCTACTACAGCCCGCAGCAGGCGTCGCAGCTGCCGCCGCCTCCGTCGGCGCAGCAACAGCTGCTTGCGCAGCTGCAACAGCAGCAGCAGCAGGCGCAAATCTTGTTGCACCAGCAGTTGCACCACCAGCAGATGATGCAGCAGCAACAGCACCTGCAGGCGCGCCTGCTGCAGCAGCAGGCCTCCGGGTCGACGCCGCGGTACGATCCTGTACTTGCCAACTTCCAATCCAACGGCCCGGCGTGCTACGCCCCCCCGTAGCGCTGTACGGGGGGTACGGCGAGCGTGACGGCGAGCGCGGAGGGGGTTCTGGAGAAAGGAGCTGGAGATGGCCGTTTGATATAGGAAGCTTTATAAGGGACTCCTACGAACGAACCCCCACCACCGAGCCCTCATTACGGCGGATCTCCGATGATGCCTCCACACACACAGTAGGTGGAGAAACCCGCCGGCCCCCTAAGTGCCTTTTTTGCCAGCGGCTCAAGAGGCGAGCCCAAGCGACCCGCCAGGTCAAGTACGGCAATCGCCCGAGTGCGATCCGGATCAAAAAAATGCATTTATATCGAGGCAATAAGGGTGTGGTGCGCGGGGGTGGTGCGAGCCCAGGTGGAGTGCGAGGCCTGTGGGGGACCGAAGCAGAGCCGCGCCAAGGTCGACGACGCCTCTGTGGGGAGGACCACAGGGTTTGTACTGCCACGCCACGCCCATGTGTGTCGTGCCGTTTCCGTTTTCGGTTGTTCCGTTTGTCCCGCGATCCGTGTGCAGGGCTGCCGCGCGTTGCTGAGAATGCAGTGTGGGCTGCCGCGATTGTAGTGGGTGGGGAGCCGTCTTTTGGCCTTTCTAACCGTACGACTCCCTTTTGGCTCCCCTCCCTGCCGTTTCCTTTTCGGCGGGTGCGGGGGCGCCCTGACGCGTGCGACTTTCTGGTACCGGGTTCGGCCCGCGGGCGCGCAATTCCCAGCGCGCTTCCTTCCGGGCCAGGCAAAGGCATCTAGCGGGTTTGAGGAAGGCTGTCCTGCCGCCCCTCGCGCCAGCGTAATTGAGTAGCGTGCCATTACATTATGTGTTCTAACTAGAACATGCCCGTTGCGGCGCCCATAGTCTAGGTGGCCCGTTCGCGGACGCCACACTATGCAAACCCAGCGCCGCACGTGATTATACGCCATGCCCCCATGTGGGCTTTGCTTCGCGACTCTATATGTAGTCCAGGGCCATTGTGTTGCTTGTCTCGCTTTCTGCGGAGGCGTGCTAGGTAGGTTAGGTGTACGGCACGGTACTATGAAACGGCGCCGAGCGCCGGCAGAGAAGAGCTATAAAGGGCCGTTGCCCGTCTTTCGTTGGAATTGCGGCCTACGACAATGCCAACGTTGGGCCCCAGGCATTCTTGGTATCGTTACCCCGCGGCCCGTCTATTCCGGCGGGCGGCTCTTACCTATCTAGTATTCGTACGTGTCCGTCGTGCGAGTGATCTGTCTGTCTGGTTGTTCAGCCGCAAGTGCTGAACTGCCTGGAGGTTGCCCTAGCGGTTAGCGAATACAGCACAGCTGTTGTACATGCATGCGGAGCAGCTAGTGCAGGCGAGCATGACTAAGTAGGCATGACCGTTGGCACTGTCTGCTGAACTGTACGATACTGTACGATTCCAGGCGTCAATCTGCGGAGGGCCCCAGCCATACGGTTTTTTTGCATGTGCCGTGGGAGGGGTTGTGTCCCGTGCGGCGCTGCGTGGAGCCGGTCGGTGCGGGTTCCTGGGGCGGGTTGGGTCGCCCAAGTCTCGGGCCGGCCCCTCTCATCGCCTTGTGTCCGCTGTTGCGCCTGAAACTCGCATTGCTATGCGCCTACGGTAGCTAGATCCCTGTTGTCGTTGCTGCTGCGCAGAAGGAGTGTAGGAGACGGGTTGTAGCGCTGTACGAGTCTTCGCTGTGGGCGGATGGAGTTTTTCCGGTTGGGCCCAGTGCACGGCTCGCCCCTTGTATATGTTGATTGTGGGCGGGCGCAGAGGAGATCTTAAGGATCGGACAAATGTTGAGGCCGCCTGAGAGTCTCGAATAACTGCATGTTCATGTGTATGCATGATGATTCTCGATGGGCGCGGCCGGGTATGGGCCTGAGTTCGCGGCCGGAGAGTGCACCTGTTCACTGCTTCGCCACATACGAGTACTGCATTTTTTTGGCATTGTAAACGGACGTTGTCCAATACGCTTTGCTGCCTGCTGGGCAGGAATGGCTCTTTGTACCGCCAAGGCTCCACGTCCCAGCAGCATGGCCGTCATGGCCTGCACGTCTCTAAAGCATGCTATTACGATAAGAAAACGGGCACAGGGAAGGCAACCTGAACATACACACCCGGGGGTATGATGTTTCCAGCAGGGCGCCATATACAGGGCATGGCGGGCAAGGTAGACGAGCGGACGGGCCCTCACGGTGTAGATGAGTCTCGTGTAAGAAACACGTCCTTTGACTAGAATGGTCACCCAAGGAGGGGGAACACGTTGCGGTGAGCCCTGGGTCGGGTGAAGCAGAATTGGGAGAATCGATTCTGATTCCGCCGCCGCTGGTGGCCGCAGTGGCTGGGCGCTAACCCCAGCGGCCGCCATACCATGAACGCTGAGCTTCACCATACCCGGCAGCGTGCTGGGCTTGCCGCCCTCACCGGAGGACCCTAGGGTGGACGTCGGTATCGCCGGCCAACATGCGGGCTCGGGCTTTACTGGGACCGTGTCAAGCATGCGGTTTTATCATAATAATTATGCGTTTGGAATCCTTTTCTCTTTGGCGTACTAGGCGAGGAGTCTTGGGAAGGGGGCTTGATATGGCGGGGGCCACGCCACGCCACCAATTTTCATCATGCAGCGGCATTATTTACAGCAGGATTATGTGAAGCGCACGTACGACGCTTTGTTTAAGGCCTACTTTGTTTAAGACCATTAGTAAAGCTGTCCCAAAGTTGGACGAGACTTGTCGCACCCAAGCCACAAGCAGGTATCTACGATTGTATTACGGGCATACACAACAGCCTTTCTTACAGTTTGTTTGATATGGCACAGACTTGGCCCTAGCTTGCGTTTAACAAAGCATGGCAAACGAGAAACAACAGAAGAGGCGTCGCCCCGAAAGGGCTGCTGTTGCCGATGAGGCCAAGCCCGAGACGCACCAAAGCCGAAAGCAGCCTGTGGCAGCCACGACTGGCGAGGAGGATTTCCCTCGTGGTGGAGCAGGTGCTTTAACAGCATTGGAACGCCGGGAGCTTACAGAAGCAGCGAAGCTAGAAGTCGAAAGGGAACTCGCCGAGGGAAAGCAGCCGAAGTCCAAGAAGCTCAAACCATCCAAGAAGGTGAGCATATATCTCCTGCATTGATGCATGCGATTCTATTACCGCCGCCGCCGAGAGCCGCCGGCATGCCCGCCGAAATTGCCTGCTGCGTGCAAATACAGGCCTAACCTGCTCCATCAACATTCATACCAGCATACTTCTCGATCTCGTTGTGTTCCGACAGCGAAGCCTTGGTCAACCCAACAACCGTCTGCACCCCCACGCAACCCCGCCCCATCCCCGATCCCTTTGGCCCTCCCCCCTCGTTGTCACGGATTCACGGATTCAGTCGGAGCAGGAGGCAGATGACACGTTCTATGGCCAGCAGACGGACGGGCTGGAGGGCAAGGTGGCAAAGCACGTGGAGCTGCTCCGGCTCAAGGTGGGACGGGGTCGTCAGGGTCAACGGGGACGTGGCGCCCCACAGCCCACGCGGCCCACGTAACCTCCAGGCAACCGAAAAGCCCATGATTGCCGGAGGGAGTGGCCGCCGCCGAGCTGTCTTTGGGCGGTCTCGGCAGAAAGGACGGTCCTGGGGCGAGGGGCGGCGTCGGTCCGAGGCATTGTATGCGACATTTCTGGTATATACGTGGCGTGTAAGGAGGGCAGTTAGGGGGGAGTTGCCTGCGTGAAGCCCCCACCCTACCCATCTGCTCCTGTCACCAACATGCCCGACTGTTTTTCGTCATCGTGCTCTCCCTCCCTGTCCCTCCAGCTTCCCTCCCGTCCCTCCCCTCCCCGCTCCCTACCTCCCCCTTCCCTCCCCCTACCTCTCCCCTAACCGCATCCTACCTTCCTCCTTTCCCTCCCCCTAACGTGGTATGGACGCGGCTACAGTATCATATGCTCCGGTCACCGCTCAGCTTTCCCACGCACTGAGTGATTCCCCTAACTCCCCCGCTGCCCAGAGCTTGGCCCCCGGCACCAAGGTGTGGGGCATGGTGCTGGAGGTCACCCCCCGCGGCCTGGTGGTCAGCCTGGCGCACGGCCTGCGGGGGCACGTGGTTCCGGAGCGGGTGCGTCGGCGGGGCGGGATGGGGTGGCCAAGGGCCCGAGGGGGGCCGGGGCGGGGCCCGAGCGGTGCGACCAGGGGCCCGAGCGGGGCCGGGCGTAGCACTTGAGGGGAGCGGAGCAGAGGGGAGGAGAGGGGATGGCATGGCGTCTCCCGGGGGCACGTTTCGGGGCACAGGGAACCGGCACGGGGGCGGTGCCCTCGCCGCGTAGGGCCTGGGCAGGATGAGTGGCCTCCTGCTGCACCAGTGTCCACACGCGCTGCTGTGGGCGGACTGCCGTAGCTGACGTGCCAGGTGCGCCAGAAGCGTCGGACGGCACCCCATGCGCGAGCGTGCACCCGGACTGCCTCCCTGCCAGCCTCGCGGCCCTGCTGCCGGCTGCCACGCGCCGCCGGGCCGCCTGCCGCCCACACACCTTATCCTCGCCGTCGCCCACCTCGGCCCTCCCTTCACTCACTCCCCTCCTTGCCGCCCTCCCCAAGGCCTCGGACGTCTTGGCCATGATGCTCAAGGCGCAGCGCAGCGGGGCCGCCGCCAGCGCCGCCGGCGGCGCGAGCAAGGGCGCCGCCCTGCTGGAGGCCGCTGGCGGCGCGCCGCCGCCGCTGACGGACCTCTTCGTCGT
>LSYV01000002.1:2887979-2901061 GCA_001584585.1 Gonium pectorale
GTCCTGTCCGCCGCCGGCGGCCGCACTCAAGCTGTCGCTGGCGCGAAGGGCGCCGCTGCCGCCGCTGCGGCGGCGCACCCGCCGCCGCCGCTGCCCCGGGCACGCCCGCGGCCGCCGCCACCACCCCGGCGGGCGCTGACGCGCTGGGCGGCTTGCAGCCGGGCGATGTGGCGGAGGCGGAGGTACTGGAGGTCAAGGCGGGCGAGGGAGACGCGGCCGCAGCCGGCGGCGCCGCAGCGTGCTATGTGTGCCGTCTTGCTGTGGCGGGCGGGGGCAGCGTGCGCGCGCGGCTGGAGGCGGCGCACCTGTCGGACCACCCGGCGGCGGTGGAGGCGCTGCGGGAGGCGGTGCGGCCCGGCAGCAAGCTGGGTGAGCGGCGCGTAGGGTGGGGTCGGGGGTAGGGGGGGCGCGTTGTCTCCGCATGACCACACCCTCCTAGCCCTCGGCCTCGCGTTCGGCCTGAAAAGTAACGCACCGCCCGCACCACACCGCACCAAACCGTACCACATCGCGCGCATGCCGCGTGCCCGTCCGATGGGCAACGCACCCACACCTCCCACACCACCCCCACTACCCACACCACACCGTCAGGCGTACATGACACCACGCCACACACACCACATCGCCCACGCCACCCTCACCACACTTTTCCTTTTCCACACCGCACTGCACCTCACCGCAACCCCCCACCCCACCCCCGCAGGCCGCGTGCTGGTCCTGGAGCGCCTGGACGCGCAGCGCTGCGTGCGCATCAGCCGCAAGCCCGCGCTGCTGGCGGCTGCCGCGTCAGCGGGCGGCGGCTCGCTGCCGCGCTCCTTTGACCAGGTGGCGGAGGGGGCGCTGCTGGCCGGCTACGTGGCGTCCGCCACACCCGACGCCGTCTACGTGCGCTTCCTGGGCGGCCTCACGGGTGAGGGGGAAGCGGGCTTGGGGTGAGGTGGGGGGAAGGGCGGGGGTTCATTGGGTTTTCCAGGGGGAGGTGCGGGGGGCGGGGGGCTCTTCGGGTGCGGCCGAGCACAGGCACCCCCACCTGCCCGTCGGCTGTGCGTCGCTGTGCAGCAGTTGTGCGGGGGTGGGGGTGGGGGGCTTCAGCAAGGGACCGCTGACCTACAAGCTAAGAGCTCTTCCCACCCCCCGGTCCCCCCGTCCCTGCCCCCTGCGCCCCTCCTCCCCACCAGGCCGCGCCGGCCTGCCGCAGCTGTCCGATGTGTTTGTGTCCAACCCTCGCTCGCTGTTCACGGAGGGCCAGACGGTGCGCTGCGTGGTGGCCACCGTGGACGCCGCCCGGCAGCGCTTTACGCTGCTGCTGCGGCCCTCCGCCACCGCCTCCTCGGACGGGGCGTACCTGCTGGGCTACTTCAGGTGGGGTGTGGGCGTGGGGGGGGTGGAGGGGAGGGGTGGCGCTTCTGGGGGGGTAGGGGGTAGTGTGTGTGGTGGGGGGGGGGGATGGGTGGGTGGAGGGGGGGGGAGGGGGGTATGCAGCCCGTGGGCGAGTTGGACGCTGGAGGTGGGGGGCAGGCGGCAAAGGGTTTGGGAGGGATGGCGGGGCGACGGTTCCGTTGGTACAACGTGTCGGTGTGGCAAGGGCGCGACAAGAACGCGCTGGGGCGAGAGTCGGCGGCGAGGGCTATGTGGGAAACGGGACAAGGTGGCGGCGGTCCCGGACGAGGCAGAAGGCCTGTCTGCTGGGACCTGGGGGCATGATGGGGCCTGTATGGGGAGAGCCGCAAGCACAGGGGCAGTGGGGAAGGGTCGGTGGTGCGCTGCGACGCCCCGGCGGCCCGGCGGGCCGAGCCCAACTGCAGGTCTGGCAGGCAGGCCCCCATGTGCCTTGCTAGTGCGAGTGCGAGTGCGAGGCGGCCCGCCTAGCCTTCTCGCGCCCCGTCAAGTTCTTGATAAACCTGCTTTCTAATCCTCCGGGTCCACGGCGGTTGGCCGTACCGTCGTGTGTGCATGATGTGCACGCAGGGAGCTGGCATTTGCGCAGTCGCTGCGGGCCGAGGCGGAGGGCGGGGGCGCCGGCGGGGACGCCGACCCCGCGGCGCTCTTCCCGCCGGGCGGCCTGGCGGGCGCCACCGTGCACGAAGTACGGGAGTACGGCATCGTGTGCGACATGGACGAGCACCCGGTAGGGAGGCGTGAGGGTTGGTGGGGCGCGCCACGGGGCGCCACAGCGCGGGGTGCAGTGTAGTTTGGTGGTCTGGTCATCGATGGGTCGATGGGTAACCAGATATGGTGGAGGAAGACGCCCACAGATGGCTCTGGCTGTTGCGACCAACTGGGTCGCCTGAGGTGCTGGATTTACCAGTTGCCAGTGCAGGCACACGTGCCGCTCGGCTCCGTTTCTGGGTGTTGCTTACGCTCACACGTTTGCCGAACCGTTCGCTGGCCGCAGGACGTTGTGGGCCTTGTTCCCTCGAGCCACGTCGGACCCGTGGGTCAGTCGCCCGCGCTGGGCACCAAGCTGCGCGGCCGTGTGTTGGACGTGGTGGGGCACCAGGGGCTGGTGGAGCTGAGCCTCAAGCCGGAGCTGGTGGCAGCAGCGGAAGGGGCGGCCGCAAAGGCGGCCAAGGCGGCGGCCAAGAAGCTGAAGGTACGGCGCCGTTGTGCAACGGCGGCGATTAGGTTGGGGTGGAGCGTGGGCGGGGGAAGATAAGGCGCAGCAAGCATGTCGTCCTGGCCGCACTTACCGCCTTCACACAAACCCCGACGACCCTACCCGACTGCCTTGGCGCCATGCACCCTGGCTCTTCTCCCGTCCGCGTGCCCGCAGGCCGGCGCCTCGGTGGAGGCGGTGGTGGAAGGCATCCGGCCCGGCGAGTACCTCATCCTGTCGCTGCCGACCCACGGGTCGGCCCTCGCCTACGCGGCCCTCACCGACTACAACACCCCGCGCGCCGACCAAGTCCCGCGCACCTTCGAGCTGGGCCAGAAGCTAACCGCCACCGTCGCCGTGATGCCGCCGGAGGCACCCGCCGGCCGGATCCTGTGCTACGTGCCGCTGACGCGGAGCGCCGCCGCCGCTGGCGGCGGCGGCGCCAAGGAGCGCGGCCCCAAGGTGGACCTGACCCCCGGGTCGGTCATTGAGGCGGTGATCACCGGGATCCAACCGCATCAGTTGGACGTTAGCATCGGCGGCGGCAAGGCGGTTGGCCGGATTCACGTGACGGAGGTGCAGGACGTCGACGTAAGGGCCCTGCTGGCGGCGGGCGCCGCCGGCGCCGACTCGGGGCCGGCGGCTCGGCGGCGCCGCCACCCGCTAAGAAGGCCCGCAAGGGCGCCGCCGCGCCGGCCGACGGCGCACTCCCAGCGGCTGCAGCTCCCGCTGCCGTCAATCCCTTGGATGGGTTCCGCCTGCAGCAGACCGTTCAGGCGGTGGTGCTGGGGCGGCTGCAGGGAGCGGACGGCCACCGGCGCGGCGCGCTGGACCTGTCGCTCAGGCCGGGGCGGCTGGCCATTGCCAAGAAGGTACGGTTCAAAGTGCAAGGGAACGGTCGTGGCTGTGGCGCCGGCTGCGAACTTTGCTGCGCCATGCGCTGGCCGCTGCCAAGATGTCGGCTTGTCGGGTTGCCATGTGTTTTGTTGTTGTGCCGTCAAGTGCGAGTCTTCCCGCCCGGTCCTCTGACCCATGGGTCGCGGCGGAGTTTCTCACCGCACGAGAGCATGCGAGTCCAGGCGGCGCCCGCTCCCGTGTGCGGACGGCCCCGCACCCCGTGGGTCCCGCGCCCGCGGCCGCGCCGCCCACATGCCTCCCCCCCGCGACAGACCGCGCCCAGGCGGTGCTGTCGTTGCCATCTGGGTTGGTTGGTTGGTTGGTTGGTATGCGTACCATGCCGCACGCATAGGGATGGCTCCACAATGGCTGTCAGTCCGTACGAAGATGTGAGCACATGGCATGAGGGGATGTCTCAAATTGCCTAACAGCGCTGCCGACGGCCAGCCAATGCTGTCGTGCGCCCCCGTGCGAGTCTTCCCGCCCGATCCCTGACCCGTGGGTCGCGGCGGAGTTTCTCACCGCACAAGAGCCACAGCCCCAGGGCAAGGCTGCGCCCGCAACCGACGCGAGGAAGGCTCCTATTGCGATGGGCCCCGCGCCCGCGGCCGTGCCGCCTACATCCACCCTCCACCCGCACGCAAGCCATGGGCGGCCCGTAGGACCTGACCTGCTTGCCACCATCTTGACGCCTCTTGATGTTCCATGACGCCTCTTGATGTTCCTTGACGCCTCTTGATGTTCGTTGCGCAGGGCGAACACGGCCTAGCAGCTTCGCACCCAGGCCTCCTCTCCCTGCCCCTCCCACACCCCACACCCCATCTTCCCCCGTCGCATCCCTCGGGGCCCCGCAGGGCGAGCCGCAGGTCCCGCCCGTTTCCCTGGGCGACCTGGTACCCGGCGAGCAGCTCCTCTGCTACGTGCTGGAGGCCGCCGAGGACGCGCTGTGGCTGGCGGCGGGTCCCGCCGTGCGCGGCCGCTGCGGCGCGCTGGACGCCACGCTGGAGCCCTCCGTCGCCGCCTCCCTCCACGCCGCCTTCCCGCCCGGCAAGCCCGTCGTGGCGCGCGTGCTGGCGGTCAGCGCGCGCAAGCACACGCTGGACCTGTCGCTGGTGGACGCGGGGAGCGGAACGACCCACGGGTCGGCGCCCGGCGCCGCGGCGCCGCCAGAGGGCGCGCTGGTGCTCGGCCGCGTTGTGGGCGCCGGCGGTGGCGGCGTGCGTGTGTCCCTGGGCGCCGGGCGGCCGGGCAAGGTGGCCCTGACGGACATACACGACGGCTGGGTGCCCGACGCGCTGGCCGGGGTGGCGGAGGGTGACTATGTGCGCGCGAGAGTGCTGGGGCGGGACGGGGAGGTGACGGTGCTGTCGCTGCGGGCCTCGCGAGGCGGCGCGCTGGCGCGGCCGCGGCCTGGCGCGGCCGACGGCGCCGCGCTGGTGGCGGCAGGCAAGGGCGCGGCGGCGAAAAAGGGAGGGCAGAAGGAGGCGGCTGCCGCGGCGGCGGCGGCGGTGGAGGAGGCCCCTGAGCTGCTGGATGGCAGCGAGCTGGCGGAGGGCTCGACGCTGCGCGGCTACGTGAAGCGCTGCGATGCCAAGGGCCTGTTTGTGGCGCTGGACAGGTGCGGGAGGCGGGTGGGGGCGCGGAGAGGGCAAGGCAGGCGGAGGCGACCATACCTTGGGGCCCAGTACCGTATTCGGCGACCGGCGCATGGATTGGTGTAGCTGGCGACGCCGTCCCATGACACCTGCGACCCAAAAATGACGCTGGTTTACCTGGAGAGCCGTTGTCGGGACTGTCAGTCCCTCCTCTGGTCCCCTTGAGCAGGAGAATGCTGCTGGATGCCCAGCCCGTCCCCGTCAAACATGTAATGCCCTCAAACGCTCATCACGCCCACCCAACCATAATTCATCGCCAAACCTATCTCCCCAACCCTCCTCACCCACATACCCCCCCATATCACGCAGGTACCGCGACGGCCGCATCAAGCTAGGCAACCTGTCGGACGGCTTCATCGCCGACCCCGCCGCCGCCTTCCCGCCCGGCATGCGGCTGGAGGCGCGGCTGCTCAAAAAATCGGACGATGGGCGGCTGGAGCTCACGCTGCGGTGAGCGCCGGGCGCCGCAAGAACGTGGGGTCCGCGTCATCCCCGTCGGTCTGGCTTAGCCCCCGGCTTAGAGCCGCAATCGACGCATATAATCCGGAGGGGTGCCAGGCGCCAGGACCCAAGGAGTGTTGGCCGCTCTGCCGAGTCCGCTGCACCGAGGGGTGTTCTGTGGTGGTCCCCACAGCCACAGCCCTTGACGCGGGTCGTGGGGACCGCCGTGGTCGAACGAATGGGCGCGAGTGTGGAACAATGTTTGCGGGATTCGAACAGCGGTGGGCAGATTGCGCTCTGACTGACGCGCTACCGTGTGTGGCACAAACCCGCGCCCCGCTGCGCTCATCCCCCCTCGTCGTTGTTCATTCTCCTTTCCCTTCACCCCCCCCCCCCCGCGCAGCTCCTCCACCCGCTCCTCGGGCCCCTCAGCCACCGCCGCCGACGCCAGCCTGGCGGAGCTGCGCGTGGGGCAGCTGCTGGACGGCCGCGTGCGGCGGGTGGAGAAGTACGGCGTGTTCGTGGACCTGGGCGGGAGCGGGGGCGGCGGACCCGTGGGCCTGGCCCACATCAGCGAGCTGGCGGACGGGCCGGTCAAGGACATCCACGCGGCGTTCAAGGCCAAGCAGGTGCGTGCGCGCGACGGGCCGCTGCGAGGCGGGTCGGCCGGGGAGGGGGTTGGCGGGATGACGAGGCGGGTAGGAAGCCCGGTGTTAGGGCGGTGCTGGGGATTGCCGCGGATGGACCAGCTTGGGTGGATTTGTGGCGCTGGCGAGTCGGGGACCGCTCGTCCGCCTTAACTTGTCCGGAGGTCTTGCTCGCATGGTTGGCGTGGATGCGTCCAGCCCATATCCGCGTGCAGACCCTTTCCTTGTCGATCCAACGACTCCATGCGAGGCGGTCATCGCTCCGCTTGCCACCGGACTGAGTAACCCCTCCCACCAGCCCCCGTCTCACGCAAACCTGGGCTTCCAATCCGCCTTCTCATCAATTCCCCTAACTTGTTAGACCGTATTCCGCCGGCCCGCCCGGCGCCCGCAGGCCGTCCGATGCGTGGTGACCAAGATTGACCTGGAGGCGGGGCGCCTGTCGCTGTCGCTCAAGCCCTCCGCCGTCAAGGAGGCGGAGGCAGCGGAGGGGGCGGAGGGCGGCAAGGGCCGCGGTCCCAAGCGGCGGCGCGGCACCGACATCGACGACGAGATGGCCGAGGCGGCGGAGGCGGAGGGCCAGGTGCGGCCGGGGGCGCTGGGGCGGGATGGCGGTGGTGGTGGCGGCGGGCGGAGATACAGATCGTGCGTCGGGGTGCAGCGTAAACGGAATGCCATGCGGGTGGTAGTGGGTGTGTGTTGTGGGCGAGTGAGAGCGCCATGGCGTCACGCGGTGGTGTGCGGCGAAGGCTCTAGGATGTGTTCTTGCTGGGGCGGTGGCCGGGGTCCCTGAGGGGCATACGGAATGGTCGGGGCAGGCCGCGCCCCCTCCCCCGCTCGTCGTTCGTGCACACGGTCCCCCGGACGGCTGTGCTCAATCCGTTCCCCCTTGCCGCCCGCCCGCCCTCCCCCGCGCTGGCGCCGCAGGACGGCTCGGAAGATGAGGAGGAGGACGGGGACGAGGCCAGCGGCAGCGAGGGCGAGGGCGAGGAGGAGGAGGAGGAGGAGGAGGAGGGCGGCAAGGCTGGCTCGCTGGACCCGGACGTTGCCGTGGACGACGTGGATGTGTCGGACGCGGAGGAGGACGAGGAGGAGGAGGGTAGTGACCTGGAGATGGCCGACGAGGACGGGGACGATGATGACGAAGAGGAGGGAGAGGAGGAGGAGGAGGAGGAGGAGGCGGAGGGAGATGGGGCTGACGGCGCGGCGGCTGCTCTGACGAGGTCACGGCCGGGTGAGCGGTGGGGTGGGGGGTGGGGCGTTTGGGGGCGGGGAGTGTACGGTGCGGGCTGCGGCAACCGAGGCATCTTTGCGCGCCCGGCTGGCTGCCCCCACCCCGGTTCCACAGCGCTTGCAAAGGGGGGTAGGGGTGTACACGCCACCCCTTCCCCCCTTCCGCCCCCCACAGGCGGACGATGCCTGGATGCCCGCGCGTTGTAGTCAAAGCTGGGCCTGGCTCCCATTCTCCTTCCAACACGTTTCAATACTCGTTTCAAACCGCCCCTCCTCTCCCACGGGACAAACGCTGCTGGCTCCCAGCTCGTTATACATACCCTTTCTCCTCCAGCCCCCGTCTTTCACGGCCGATGCAGCTGGAGCCCAGCGTTCTCCCAGCAAACCATGCAAACCATGCAAACCATGCTTGTTTCAAACCCGCCTCTTCCGCCGGCGCAGGCACCACTTCGACGGGCGATCTCGACCTGAGCGCCCCATGGGGCGAGCTGCTGCTGGCGGATGACCCACGGGTGGGCCAGGCCGCCGCCGGGACGGGGCCGGCCGACGGCGCGGACGGCGAGGGCGCTGGCAAGCTGTCCAAGGGCCAGAAGAAGCGGCTCAAGGAGCAGCGAGAGAAGGAGATCCGGTGGGGCGGGGGATGTGGCGCGCGTGGGCCGCGGGGGCGGGCTTGCTGTGGGGAGCCCACAAGGGGTGGGCGCCAGCAGCTTTTGTCAGGTCCATACGGCAGGGTGACTAGGCGGCGGGCGGTGGCGTTTTTTGGTGGGCAATGAATGTACTGGGGTTCGCGGCTCATGCTTCTTCAGCTCCTCTCGACTGATACACGCAAACCATCGCACGCCGCCACATCACACGCGCGCAGCTTGTGCGCGGCATGCCGTGCCTGCTTGTGCTCCTGTCATTGATCACTCAAAACCACTGCACCCCTTACCAGCACTGCCCTCCATCCCGTCCGCCCCCCGCCGCAACCCCCCCCCTCCCCCCCCCCCGCACAAACCCTTTGCCCCCGCCCGCAGCGAGGCCGAGCTGGCACGCCTGAGCGGCTCCTCCGCGCCCACCAGCGTGGCGGACTACGAGCGGCTGCTGCTGGCCTCCCCCAACAGCAGCTTTGTGTGGATCAAGCTCATGGCCATGCACATCAGCCTGGGTGACGTGGAGGCGGCGCGCAAGACGGCGCAGCGGGCGCTCAGCACCATCTACTACCGGTGCGTGCGGCGCGGCAGCGGCAGGGGCAGGAGGAAGGAGGAGGGAGGGGCAGGAGGGGGGAGGAGGGAGGAAGGGGCAGGGGCAGGAGGAGGGAGGAGGGAGGAAGGGGCAGGGGCAGGAGGAGGGAGGAGGGAGGAAGGGGCAGGGGCAGGAGGAGGGAGGAGGGAGGAAGGGGCAGGGGCAGGAGCAGGAGGAAGGGGCAGGAGGAAGGAGGGGAGGAGAGGAGGGGAGGGCTGTAATGGGAGTGCCTCTCCTGGCGAGCTGGCATCCCTTGGCCCCCACGCCACGCAGGCCGCGCCGTAGCGCAGATCGCTGCCCCAATCCACCTCCTTACCCCACCGACTGCGTAGCTCCCCGCCCACCCCGCCCCCTCGGCCGCCCCTCCCCGCACGCAACCTCCCTCCCCCGCCCTCACGCAGCGAGGAGGGCGAGAAGTTCAACGTGTGGGTGGCGTGGCTCAACCTGGAGACCGCCTACGGCACGCAGCCCTCCCCCGACGAGGCCGCCATGGCGCTGCTGCGGCGGGCGCTGCAGGCCACCGACCCCAAGAAGATGTACCTGGCAGCGCTGGGTGAGGGGCGGGGCGAGGGGGGGAAAAGGCGGCCGCAAGCCCGCCCTGCTACGGTGCAGTTCTGCATACGCTTGTGTAAAGCTTTGACACTGACGTGCTCGGGCGCCTGCTCGGCTGGGGGGGAAAGCGCCGCTGGATGCCCGGGGGGGTCCTCATCGGACGCCCATCTCCTCATCCTCCCCACGCCGCCCGCACGTCGCCACCCCCCCGCACGCCGCCATGTGTGTTTCCTTGAAACCCTCCGGCACTCCCGCTCATCGTTATGCATTCCCCTTCCCTTCCAACCCCCCCCCCCACGCCGCCACGGGACACACGCTGCTGGCGCCCAGCTTGTCGTTGTTCATCCCGTTTCCCCTTTCCCCCCCCCTCGGACGCGACCCGTTTCCCATCTTTATCCCCCCCATCTGCCCGTGCAGGCATCTTTGAGCGGGCCGACCGCGCGGAGCTGGCGGAGCAGGTGATGCGCGCCCTAACCAAGAAGTTTGGGGGCAGCGCCAAGGTGTGGGCCACCGCCATCGAGCGGGCGCTGCAGAAGGGGGACCCCGAGGTGAGCGGGAAAGGGAGGGTGAGGGGGCGGGGAGGGGTAGTAGAGTTGAAGAACGGTTCGTACGCATCCGCTTAGGAGAAGCAGACCTTGTAGCCAGCTTGTAGTAGCCTTGGTTGCGATGTACAGGTTACAGGTTACAGGTTACACGTCCGTCAAAGCCGGGGGGGCCATGTACGAATTGCGAATATTGGGGTGAGGGGGCGGGTTCTCGTCCTCGTCTCTACCCCGCTTCAGATGTAGACGGCGTGAACGGCTGTGAAACCGCGACGTCGGAGCGACCGAGCGACTGGAGTGTACCTGAGAGTCCGGAGGGGAGGGCCACCGGGGGCTGGGGAACCGCAAGGGGGAGGGGAGGTATTGGAGGAGGAGAGGAGGGCGGACAGCGCTGAGACCTGTGTGCACGCACGATCATGGCCGTGGGCGCTCGGTTCCAGTGGCCCATGAGCCACTCGTTGACAATGCCCCCTCACCTCTGGCCCCCGTGAGGTGAACGCCCTCCTGGGGCTTGCTCCCCAAAACCCGTCTCCCTGCTCTCCCAGCCCACCCGCGCCTCACCCCTCCGCCACCCCCGCCCCCCACCCCCGCCCACCCACCGACCGTGCAGTCTGCCCGCACGCTGCTGGAGCGCTCGCTGCAGTCGCTGCCCGCCCGCAAGCACGTCAGGGCGCTGCTGCGGGCGGCGCTGGCGGAGTTCCGGCTGGGCAGCGCGGAGCGCGGCCGCGGCGTGCTGGAGGGGCTGCTGCGGAACTACCCCAAGCGGCTGGACCTGTGGAACGTGTATATCGACCAGGAGCTCAAGGTAGGAGCCGGGGCTGACGCCTTGACGCACACCGCGCGCGCATTCATGTGTTGAAATGGAACGACGCACACGACGAGCGTAAGCGCGAAAATGATGGTGTTGTTGTAGGACCCAGCTCCAGAGGCAGTCGAAGGGGTGATGTCCCTGCATGTTAGTTCGGCGGCGACCACCACCGCGGCCCCCAATGTGGCATTCATATGTATGCGTGAGCGTGTGTGTATGTGGTAATGAAGAAGGGAAACGGGTCGCGTCGCGTGCAAGTGCGGATGCATGTACCGTATGTGGGGGGGGCTGGGTTTGGGGAGGGGGGATGTGCCTTTTTAGCAAAGCAGGGTGGGGGCGAAGATCATGGGCGCAAGGCGGGGTTTCCGTGGGGGAGTGGGTTTCAAGTTGAGCCCCATGCGCACCCAGTAGCATCTCGCGTGCTCCCCACCGCAGACCGGCGAGCAGCCCCGCATCCGCGCGCTCTTCGAGCGGGCCACCCACCTGCACCTACCGCCCAAGAAGATGAAGTTCCTGTTCCGCCGCTACCTGGACTATGAGAAGTCCGAGGGCGACGCGGCGGCGGTGGAGCACGTCAAGAAGCGCGCCATGGAGTGGGTCGAGAGCTCGCTCAAGGCGTGATGAGGCGGCGTGGGCCTGGTGTGGGGCCGGCGTGGGGCCGTGAGGCGCTGAGGCGCGGGTCGTTAGTGGTACAGCGAAGTGTGGGTGGGTGGGCGGCCAAGGAGTACGCGCACTGAAGAAGGGCCGCGAAGGTAGGTTAGGGTGGGGGGCTTAGGAGAGGAGGGACCATGAGCCCCGGCTGCTGCTGGTAGGATAGGGCATGGCTGGTAGGGACCAAGAGTCAGCGTGTGGGGGCGGAGCGTGTGGGCCCGGTGTGGGCCCGTCTTTCCCCCGCGTGCTGCCACGCAGGTGCGGACTCAGTTGCGTTGTGAAGTACATGTCTGGCGAGCAGTCCTGTGGGGGGTCTTCGGGCGTCGTACCGTATGTGTCGGTCAGGGGTGGTGCGCGAGGCGCGGGAGTCTGGGCGGGCTTGCGGAGCGGGAAGGTCGCGGGTGAGCTTGGCTCTTGGCCGCTGCGATAGCGGCATGGGCATCGCCGGCGAGGCGGACCAACGCGCGGCGACGGGTCGGTGGCCGAGGGAGGTTGGTGAACGGGCGAGGCTGAGGTTGGTGGCGCCTTTCCTTTAATGCTGTGTAGGTGGGGCGGTCCACGGGATAGGTGTATTGCGGTGGAACGAATGTCTTCAAGACGGGTAACTCGCACTTGACGTGCATGTGAGGCGCGGGGCTAGTCTGTAACCGGCCGGAATCGCCATACGCAGGAATGATTGCAGAAGCGAGCAGGTTGGCTGCCGTACCGCGTACAAAAGGCTGTGCAGCGCATGGCAGAGTTGAGTCACTAGCCGCTTACACTCAACGCAGCATTCAGTTTGTTGGCGAGCCGCATAGGTATCAACACACAGTGCAACAAGCAGGCTACATGTAGTAGCGCAGAC
The DNA here is from genome assembly GCA_001584585.1 of Gonium pectorale. Taxonomy (NCBI): domain Eukaryota; kingdom Viridiplantae; phylum Chlorophyta; class Chlorophyceae; order Chlamydomonadales; family Volvocaceae; genus Gonium; species Gonium pectorale. The sequence continues at coordinate 2,900,070 of LSYV01000002.1, forward strand.
TCCCTGTACTGCACAGCCTACACCGCGTGAGCCGACCGTCTCCACTCGCCACTCGTGGCAGGCTGGGCGGGACCTCGTGCTCGCCTACCTGCGTGCGGATCTGCAGCACTGGCGGGATCTTGCGGTGGAGACCAGCCAGTCCGCCGTACTGCCAGCGGTGGCCCTCGGCGCATTGGCGGAGGCGGCTATGGAGCTTCAGAAGGCCTTCGATTTGCAGCAGGAGGCGGGAGGCGGGGTTGTCGCCCGCGGGCCTTGCGCTCGGTCGCAGGGGGCCCGCTGAGTTTGGTGGTTGGGCATGGGTTTCGGGGGTGTGGCGGGGTGGTCGCCTGCAGGCCTCGCGATCTGTTGCAGGGTGCCCGCTGGGTTTGGTGGTAGGGTATGGGTTTCGGTGTGGGGTTTTTGGTGGTGGGTGTTGCGGAGCGTTGCGTTTCTGGTTGCTTTTAGGTACGGTGCCCTTGTTGGGGCAGGTGCCGTCTGCCTCTCTGTTTTCGGCGAGTCGCAGGGGGGGTTCGGGTTCGGGTTGCGGGCTTCTGCTAGGGGAGGGGGGTGGTTTGCTGCCTGTGCTCCACGGGTCCTTTCGGTCTGTTTCTCTCTTGTCCTGGTGGTCAGCGTCTCCTTTCCTTTCTTTTCGTCTTTCTGCCTTCCTGTTCTGTGGTCTTTAGGTGCAGGGTTCCTTCTCTTCTTGTGTGTGCCGTCGGTGTTTGGTCTTGGCCGCCGTGGTGCGCTGTAGTTAGGGCAGGGTTTCGGTGGCTCTCATCACGGGAGGGCTGCTTGTCCCTCCCGTTGTCTGCGCCCTTTCTTCGCCTCTCCGCCTGTAACCTTTCCACAGAAAAAAAACTCGCATACACCTTCCATAAAACCGAGCATACAACGTGCAGCGTGCACGGGGGTCGTCCTGAACGCCCGGGAGCAGGGTTCCTGGCCCGCACACCGTGTCATATGCACAGCACAACGGGCCACAGCCATGAATATGAAGGGAGAACAAACACACG
>LSYV01000002.1:2913619-2938987 GCA_001584585.1 Gonium pectorale
GGCGCGACGTTTCCGGTAGGGCGGGCTGGTACAATTCAAGGCATGTGACTTCGTCCCCCTTTTTAAAGATTGGCTTGCCAGCTTACCCGGTGTGTCGAACTTCACTAGCCAGCGGATGTGGATGGAAGGCCCAGGTTGCGTGGCATGTATCTAATTCGAGCGTGCCCGCCACTTCCCTTTGTCTGCCTATGATGGGTTACAAGGTGTGTATCACGTACTTTTCCGGGTTATCGTACGGCACTTCGAGCGCTCCAAACTTTTGTTTCGAGACTCGGCCTCGACGGCAACTAGTGAACGCACTGAACCTTAAGTTTACATACGCCGCTTTGCTCACGCGTTGACCAGCTTATAACGACATCAGTGCGAGGGTGTGTCGTCAAGACTATACAGTAGCTTCATATAAATGGATGACGACGCTGCTTTCGACGGCCTGGCTGAGGATGACTTGATGGACGACGCGGAGGTGGACACGATGGTGCGCGAGTCTATTAACGCAGCTATCGGCGACAACCAGTTCATACACAACAAGATTGATTCATGGAGCAACAACATCGTGGAGGGCTGCCTCAAACGGCTAGCGGCCATGAACAAGCCCTTCAAGTACATCCTGACCTGCAACCTCATGCAGAAGGCGGGGGCGGGGCTACACGCGGCGAGCTGTGCGCGGTGGAACGAGAAGACGGACGGGAAGTTGACGGTGCAGTGGGAGAACAACACGATGATAGTGCTGGTCACAGTGTACTGGCTCTCCGTCTAGGTGTAGCTCTCAACAGCTCACGGGTGGGGGGTGCTTGGAGGGGAGGGGGGCGCGGAGGACCACATGTGGGGTGTAGCGGGCAGGACGAAGTCACTCCCGGGGACGCGGGGGGCTCATGGAGTTGAGCCCCCGCGTTGGATTCGGGACTGAAATGATTCGGATTTATGGTCATTTTCCAGTAGGGTACGAGGGTAGGGGGCAGGGCGCAACGATCTCTGTGTGTCCCATGTCCTGGAACCAGGCAGAACGGAATAGGAACGGAAACCCGACGTTACTTGCCCAAGGGAGCTTGCAAGCCTGGGCGGTGTGGCCAAACGCTGGTTGCATGCTTCAGGCAGCGCTTAAGACCGGCGAATGGGCATTCGTGGGTGGTGGTTTGGCGGTGGTTACGGCAGGCCTCTTGTGTACCTTGTTTGTGCACTGTACCGTCGTCACACGCGCTTTTATTCTTCATTAGCAAATATTGCTATACTGGTGCAGTTTTGACGCGCTGACCGCCATGCGAAGAGTCGTTCTGGGACCCGTCCACTCTGCGAACGCTTTGCGAGTAAGCGGGGCTGTACATAGGATACAGTCTGTGATTGGTTCAATATGTAAGGCGGCAGCCGCGCAAGCCACGGACACGCCCTGCCCCGACGCCGCACTGCTATCAGGTTCCTCTTGGCCGGAGACGCTCGGGCGCACCCTTGCGTATCAATCAGTCTTTTCTGGGCAGAGCTCTGCCCATCGCCAGCCTTGCCGCCGACATGTCCGCACGCATGTGGCCGGAACCGACTATGCGTCGGACAGTGAACCCCAGCCCTCAACCTCCGAAGCCGAACCGCCCGCCGTGGCGGCGCGCGGGGCAAAGCAGCGCGGGCCCAAGCAGCGCATGCGGCTCGACGAGTACTGCATGCTGCTGGCACCGCAGTACAGCCGCAACGTGATCCAGTCCTTCATCCTGCAGGGCAAGGTCAGCCATGGGCGTTGGGGAGTGGGAAGGGGAGCTCCGCGGCTGGGGCTGCACGTTGGTTGGACGGGGCTTTGTTCACCAGTTGGGTACGAAGCCGTCCTCGGCGCCTGGCACACGACGCCGGCATTGGTCCCCACGATCGGTCCGGATTTCCCATAGTGTGCATGTATGCCAGCCAGCCCCAACGTCGCGGGGACAGTTGGCGGGGACGGAGGTCGTGCCTTCTGGGTATTCCTCGGGGTCGGAGGGGGGGCCCATGCGTGGGTCGCAGCACCGCCGGCCGCGGCGCAGGTCCGGGCAGCTGCGTGGGTGCATGGCCGTGGGCTGGCGGCGCCTTGCCAACTCCCGGGCCGGCGGGCGGGGAGGGAAGGAGGGCATACCGCACACTGCCTTGCCTTCCCGTGCTGCGCTGCCGGGAGGGCCGGGGAGCACTGTCCAAGCCCGCCATCCCACCCATTCCCCCACTCCCCCACCCACCCACCTGTCAAGGTGCGGGTGGGCGGCAAGCCCGTCACCAAGGCGGGCACGCCCGTGGTGCTGGGCCCGGGGGGCGCCCCCGCGTCCCCCGTGGTGATCGACGCGGAGGAGCCGCGGTACGTGTGCCGCGCGGGCCTCAAGCTGGAGCGCGCTCTGCAGCACTGGGCCATCGACGTCAGGTGCGGCCCACGTGGGGATGGGCGGCAGGGAACGGGGTGGCCCGGAGTGGCCCCAGGGTACGTCCGCTCAAGCTCACACACGGCTGCCGCTTGACGACCCCGAAAAGGTGGCCCTCACCCCCCCATGGCCGCCCTGTCCGTGCCCGGGCCCTGCCGTCCGACGCCACGCAGGGGCCTGACTGCGCTGGACTCGGGTCAGTCCACGGGCGGCTTCACCGACTGCCTGCTGCAGTACGGCGCAGCCAAGGTGGGCGGGGGCTTGGGGCGGGGCGGGAGGCGGGCCGCGAAGAGGGACAGTGAGCAGGAGCGGGGCAGCGAGGTGGGAGGGCGGCGTGGAGAGGCGGAGTTGCAGGGGCGGCGGGCATGTCTCGCCGGTGCCAAATGTAGTGTATTGACGCGGCGACGCCGCAGCGCGCGGCTGACTGGCAACGCGCGGCTTGTTGGCCTGGCCCGACCGAACCAGCCTCGGCCCGGCCCGGGTGCGTCTTGCCGCCTGCCACTCCTCCTCGCCCCCATGCCCGCCCCCCGGCGTGCAGGTGTACGGCATAGACGTCGGTTACAACCAGCTGGCCGACAGGATCCGGCGGGACGAGCGGGTGGTTGTGATGGAGAAGTTCAACCTGCGACGCCTGGGGCCGCAGGACTTGCCCGAACAGGTGCGTGTGTGTGTGTTTGTTGGGTGGGAGGGATCATGGTGCGATGGTGGCTTCAGTGCTGCGCTGCGGAGGGGAAGGGCCGTTGCGGAAGTCGTGGACTGACGGGCGCTAGGGGTGGCGTACGTTTCCGTGGAGGAGGGCTAAACGCCTACTGCGTAGAACATGTGTAAGGAGGGCCCGAGCCAGACCATCCGAGTGCCTTCCTCCCCAGCCCGCCAGCCGGACCCGCCAGCCGCCATCTAGCCTCACTGTTTGCATACGGTGAGAGAACTAAAACCGTCGCCGCACACAACCGTCAACTGCCAACCGCAGGTGGACATCGCCACGCTAGACCTGTCCTTCATCTCCGTGCTGTTGGTGATCGGGGCGGTCACGTCAGTGCTGCGGCCCGACGGCCGGCTGGTGGTGCTCATAAAGCCGCAGTTCGAGGCGGGGCGACAGCAGGTTGGCGCGGGCGGCGTGGTGAGAGACCCAAAGGTGAGGCGACCGGCTGCGGCGCGGTTGGGCGGGGTGGGGGCTGTGCCTGGTGCATGTTTTACTATGTGTATGTTTGTGTTGAAAAGGAAAACGCATACGACGAGCGTAAGCGCGAAAGTGATGGCGTCGGTGTAGGACCCAGCTCCAGAGGCAGTCGAAGGGGTGATGTCCCTGCATGTCAGTTCGGCGACCACCGTATGTGTGTGTGGGGGGGCGGATGACTGTTGTGAGATAGCCCACGTGATGGGTTGGGGGTGGTTGGAGCGCCGGATAGCAGCGGGCTGATCAGCATGCCATGGAGACGGTGGGTGAAGGACTGGCAGGCGACGCTGCGACGCACAAGAGTCGCTGTGGATGCGTTGCCCCCCTCCCCGCGGTCGGGAGCGGAATGCGCCCCTGGGCTTCTCTACTGAGAAGGCTTTCCAAAATCACTGCGCCCCCCCCCCGCGCCCTCCGCTGGCTGCTGCTTGCGTTGCTGCGTCGCCTCCCGTAGCCGTACTTGGAAGGCTCTCTCGGCAGTTATCCCTGATCCCAGCTGCCGCCCCAGACGCTCGCAACGGCCCCCGTCCCCACCTCCACGCGTTCCCACGTGTCCACACGTATGTGAGCGCACGCAGGTCTACGCCTGATTAACTCTGAGCGCTCTGTCGTAGTAATGTATTACGACCAAGGTCCACGCCTGATTGACTTGAGACCGCTGTCGCAATACTGTATTATGGCCGCAGGTCCACGCCGAGGTGATCAGCCGCGTCACAGCGGGCATCGCGGCGCACGGCTACGAGCTGGTGGGCGTGACCGAGTCGCCCATCAAGGGCGACAAGTCGGGCAACACCGAGTTCCTCGCGCACTTCCTGCGCAGGCCCGAGCGCGCGCAGCCGCAGGTGGCTGCGGAGGCGGAGGCGGAGGCAGAAGCGGAGGCGGGGGCGGAAGGGGAGAAGCCATGAGCGGCTGGGGGCACGGGTCGCTGCGGCGTCGGGCATGAGGGCCGGCAGCCGCAGTGCCGCACTGCCTTATGGGCACGTACGGGGCTGCCGGCGCGCCGGGGCACGTACGGCATAGAAAGATGTGGGGGCGGATTGGAGGCAGACAAGCGGCCCGGTGACGAGCGGGAAGCCCGTGGTGTGGCGTGGCGTGCTCGGAGCGGTGCTGCTTCTTGTGAGCCACAGGACGGCGCGAGGTGAGCTGACAGGCATTACAGGCGTGTGCACCAAGCCCCCTGTTTTGGCTGGGGAGGGATTACGGCGCCAGGGGCGACACCCTTTTGTATGGGCCAGATGCCCCCAGCCACGTTTGCGCTTGTGGCTGCAGCACGGAGCCGCGCCGCCGTCGCCGTTCGCCGGGCACAAGCGGGGAAGAAGAGAGCCGGGCATGATGGCAGGGCTAGGGCGTACCGAGCATTGCCCTAGCGGGCTCGTAAGCTCTGCACGGTGAAGGCCGGATGCGTGCTGTATTGGCTCTCGTCTGTTGTCGAATGCCCGAACCGTAGGGCTGGGACGTTTCGAATCCGGACACGCGTGCCAGGCTCCACTGAGTGAGAACCCGCAGAAGCGTCGACTCCCTCGCCCCTCATATGTGTTGAGCGCTTGCCGCGTCCTGTCTGTCTGGCAACCCCCTACAGCGAAGCGGGCACCCCAGGCCGCCGCTGCAGAGCGGAGAAGCGTGGAACGCCGCAGGCAAGGATGTAACACAATATTGAGAGCGGCGCGGGGAGGCAAGCGCCAGGCGCTGGGCGCGGCCCCATCCTCAGCCAGGACCGCACCACCCCTGATCCCTTAGCCCTTGCTCCCTGGCTCCGTGAACCTGCCGACAAACGACCGCAAAGCCGCCTGCGGCCTGCGAGCGCCGCAGTACTCAGCTCGGTGCGGCCTCTCTCCCGCCGTACACGCTGCCGGCCTGGTTCTCCCATCCCCCATAGCGCCTCCGGCCTCGCCAAGCAAACTCTGGACCTGCACACACCCCCTTGCCTGCTTCCGTCGCCCTGTCCGTCCGGCTCCGGCTCCGCCCGGCCCGCCCTTGCTTCCTGCCACGGACCCCACAGCCCCAGCTGCCGCTTGCCCTTCGGCCTAGCCTCCACCGGCAGCTTGAACCACAAGCGTACCGCCTGAAGCCTCGCCGCGGTCTCCCCATCAGCTGATCACGCTCCCACAACTCCAGGGGACCCAGCCGCCCCCCCTACCGCGAGGCACCGGCCCGCCCAGGCCTCCACGGGCCTCTCGACCAAAGCATTCCTGCGCCAGCCCCTCCCACGCCCCACTCAACATACGTCGGAACCCCGCTCACGCCGCCACCAGCTGCTCGCTCGCCTTCTCCTGCGCGGCGCAGCGCTGGCTGACCGCCGCCCAGGCATCTAGGGCGGCCAGCGCGCGCCCGCTGCGCTGCACCTCGCGCGCCAGCGCCACGCCGTCGGCGGGTGAGGCCGTCACCTCGGCCGCCGCGAGCGCGTAGCCGGCGTTCAGGATAAGCGCGTCCGCCACCGGGCCTGCATGGAAGGGACGGTGATGGGTTATACACAGTCAGTGGGCAAGCTGGGTTTGGGGGTTTGGGGGGTTGAATCAGCACTGTACTCGCAATCCCCGATGGAAAAAGATATTTTGCTGGCGTTCACGGAACTCTTGACAGGCGATTGAGCCGGGACGAAATGGGCGAGAGCGTCTCGGAGTCGCCAGACAAGGAGGATGCGTTGAGGGGCCTCGACACCTACTCATGGTCGCGGCCGGGGTGACACGAAAAGCGTGATCGTGTCCCCCCCCCCCTGCACATCAGGTATCGCGCAGTCCCGGACTCGTACGCTCTCCCGGCCCACTTCACCCTTTCAGCCAGGGGCGTGCCCTCCGAGCTACGGCGCGCCTGCAGCCTCCCCCACTCCCCAGCCACACCGCATGATTCACACGAGTCTCCCCCCCAAAGACGCCCCCACCTACCCTTCCCTCCACAGACACCGGGCCCCCATCCCCATCCACAACCGCCACCGCCAGGAAAGCCCCCACCCCCACCCCAACTCCCGCCCCCACCCCAGCTCCCGCCCCCACCCACCCGTCTGCCCCGCCAGCACGTCGCGCAGGATGGCGGCGTTGAGCTGCGCGTCGCCGCCCTTGAGGTCCTCCACCTCGCAGCGCGGGATGCCCACGTCGCGCGGGTCCAGCGTGTAGCGCGACAGGCGGTCCGAGCCGGCCGTCACCTCCACCACGTCGGCGGGGCCCATGGGCGTCAGCTCGTCCAGGCCCATCGAGTGCACCACCAGTGCCTTGCGGACACCCATGCGCTGGGGTGAGGGGGCAAGGGGGAGTTGAAGGAAACGGAGAATGAACAACGACAAGGGGGAAGGGACGGGAAGCGGGATTATTCAGTCCGTGGGTAGGATGGGGAGGAACGAGGGGCAGGGCCGTGCGGGACCGGCGCGGGAGTGAGATACGATGTGGGGAAGGAGGGGTGGGAGCTGACAAGGGAGCGGATCACAGAGCGCATTCCCGCCTCTGTCGAGGCGAAGGCCAGCTCTTCGACCCCGCGTTGCGTCGGGATTCGGGCCGTACCGCCGTACATGTTGTTCTCTGTATAGAAGGCCGCAGCGCAGGCTTCCTCGATGGGAAGGGCTCCAGCCCTCCCTAGTGACCCTTGCACCCGCCTCTCCCCGCCACCGCCACCCATACCCCATAACCCACCAGCAGCGATCCCGCCATGAGCTCCGAGATGGACGTGTCGTACACGCCCACCAGGCCGTACGCCGCGTGCGCGGGGTTGAGCAGCGGGCCCAGCATGTTGAGCGCCGTCCGGACCTGCAAGACGCGGGATGGAGGCCGCGGCCGTGGGGGAATTGTGGGCTGTGAAGTGTTGGGGTCCATCCCAGCGGCGGCGAACCGAGCGGACCCCAGAGCTCCAACACGCCGGGCGTGTGTCCTATGCTCTGGCCCCTGCTACCTCTTGACCCAGCGCAACCAACCCCATCGGCTCCGCTTCTTCCAGCCCCTTGACCCCCACCCCGCCGCACCTTGAGCGCCGAGCGCACCGGCCGCACCGCCCGCATGGCGGGGTGGTAGCGCGGTGCGTACATGAAGGCGATACCCGCCTCCGCCAGGCAGCGGGAGATGCCCTCGGGGCCCAGGTCGATCGCGACACCGAGCGCCTGGCAGGGAAAGGCGTAGGGCACACCTTTACTTTGCGGGGGACAAGGGCAGAGGTGCCAGTTTGCGCACCATCCCTTCCAAATAGAGCGCCGCCCCTTGCGAGGTTCGGTACCCCAACACCCATCTGGGGCCGGATAAAGAAGCCGTGCACCGTACATCCGTACCGCCGTACCTCGAGCACATCCGTACCGCCGTACCTCGAGCACATCCGCGCTGCCGCACAGCGAGGACACGGACCGGTTCCCGTGCTTGGCCACCTTTGCGCCCGCCGCGGCCGCCAGGATGGAGGCGCCCGTGGAGATGTTGACCGAGCCGATGCCGTCGCCGCCCGTGCCCACAATGTCCACGACTGGGGGGTTAGGGATGGGGGAGTAGGGGTGCAAAGGGTGAGGACTTCTTGACGCCATCTCAGCAATGTTAGGGAACATAGAGGCGGTGGGAGGATCAACCGGATCGGCAAGCGCTCAAGGCCCCTGGGGGTGTTGGGGAAAGCAGGTGTGCCTGCCAAAGCCCACAAGCTCGATAACTGGATCACGGGAGGCTCCGGGGAGAGCCACCGCCTGGGGGCCGCTGACCAGCACGAGGGGTGTTAAGGGTACGGGGTTTTCATATTTCTGGAGACCTGGGCGCATGCATTCGCTGGGTGGCGAAGAGAATGCATAGTGTCATGGGTGTGGGTGAGATTGGGAAGTAAGAGCCCGGCCGTGTGCTCAACGCCTGCAAGTAGCAAGGCCCCCTGAGCCCCGGAGTACCCAGCGCGTGGCCCCCTCACAGCTCCTGGTGGAGGACCCACCCTGCTGCTCGGTCCGCACGGGCAGGGCCTTGTCCAGCATGGCCCGGGCCAGGCCCGCGATCTCGCCGGGGGTCTCGCCCTGGGGGCCAGGACGGGATGCGGGCAGGGAGCGCGGGAGGGAGCGGGGTGAGGCGACGGGATGGCGCACTGCGCGGGTGGGGCGCAGCGGGGGGCGCAGCGGGGGGCGCAGCGGGGGGCGCCTTCAGGTGCAACCAGGCATGAGCGCAGGGAGCGCAGAGCCGGTGGCCGCGCAGCTCCGACCGTGCAGGAATGGGGCCTTGGTCGTTGCCGCGGGCGGCCAGGGCGCGCACCCGCACGCCCCCCCCCCGCCAGGGCCCGCCAGGCCACTGGGCCGAGTGCCAACTCCGGCGCCGGCAGGAGCGCGTCCGATCGGCTGGCCCCGCAGGCCTTTCGGCCTGCTATGCCCTCCACTCCGCTGCCGGCAGGGTGCACCGCGCGCCGCGGCGGGCCGTCGCATGGACCTCTGGCTGGCGCCGGGCGGCAGCGCGCCGGGGGCAGCTGCTGCAGCGACCGCTCCGCGGACACGGGCATTGTCCGGACACGGGATCGCCAGCCCGGCAGCGCAGCGCATTCCCTCTGCGGGATCATGACCACCGGTGCCGCCCCTGGCCCCTGCTGCCGCCGCCACCGCTGGCACGGCCGTTGCTGGCGCCGATGCTGGCGGCACAGCGGCCGAGGCCGCCACGTACCACGCCGGCTCCGCCCCTGCCTCCGGAGCGTCAGCCTGCGAGGTCCAGTGCTCCACCGCCGTCGCTGCTGTGCGCCGCCGCGTACCTCGCCTCCTGGCCGGGCTGACACCAAAGTAGCGTTGCCCCGGCTGCCCGGCCCCATCCGTTCGATCCCGTCCGTTTGTATGTACACACGGCATCATTGCAACCCTCGCGACCGCTCCCCTAGCACCCCTCCCCCACTCCTACAAGCCTTCGGGCCCAAGAGCCATCCCATGACCATTTGCTGAGGCCTGAGGCGGGGCCATGATCCGGCCCAACTTCCATGCAGAGGGCCCAGCCCACCTTAGCGCGCAGCAGCACCAGGAAAGCGGCGGCCTGCTCACTGGAGAAGTCATCCAGCAGACCCTGCACCCCAGCGAGCGACATGTGTCGCCAGTCACCAGGGAGGATTGGGGGAATCAGATGGTGAGACACTGGAAGGCTCTGCAAGGGGCTACTCAGATGCCGCACCGCAGTTCGGCCCAGATCGTCCGGTCATTTGCCCGCGAGCGCAGGCGACACCCCAAGGGGGACATGGCCCGGGCTCCGCCCTGGCCTACCCAGCGCCGCCCCCCGCAACGCACCGCCAGCGCCTCCTCAGCCTGCTGCTCTGTGAGATCCTGCCGCGCGATGAGCTTCTCGATCACCTGCGTGTGCAGGTGGCCCCCCCCCGGGTGGGCTAGGCGACGATGTGCGGCACGCGATATGGGATCTGCGCAGAAAGCTGACCTCGCGCATCTGCATCTTCGCTTGGCAGGTTGTGGACGCGCCCCGCGCCGAGGGCGCGCGCAGCACCGAGGGCGCTGCACGCGGGCAACGCTGCGCTGTGAACGGCCGCGCGGACCGCTTGCCTAGCAGCGCTTGCATGTTTGGAGCTTGGCGGGGAAAGTAGGTTTGACACTCGCTCGCCGGTCAGGTTTTCGATTGCCACGTCTGTTGCTGCTGCTTACATGCCCGCCGAGAAACGGTACCAAACTTGATGAATTGCGCACGCGAAGCCGGAAAGCCCATTCGCAGGCAGTGCAGGCGGATCCATGCCGTGTTTGGCGGCCCAACCGTCCCGCACAACCATCGTCGACTACCAATTGCGTGCTTGCCTCTCAAGCACGACTCTTGGCCCATCGCATCGCTGCTAGCCCTACGCTGAGCGACGGCCGATCGCCTGGTGCATGCTCACACGCCTCGCGTTGCTAGGTGCCAAACGTTACCTTGCAGCTAGCCTCGCTGAAGCGTTCTGTAACGGCTTTGCTTGCACAGCGTCTCGCAGTCTCGGCTCGGAGCTCGTCAGCTTGCGGAGCCCCCTTGGCCTTGCCCAGCAGCTGCAGCAGCGTTATACAATGGTACGTCTCCAGATCAGCGTAATCACTTCAGGAAGGGGACCGCCTCGCGTTTGGGGGCCTGCCAGCATTCATCTGCAGCTGTATGTCGCCTCTCCCAACCATACCCTTGTTTCCTCGAGCTGATGCCATTCGTGTGAACGAATTGAAATGCAGCGCCCCGCTCACGCTGTTCATTCCATCCGCGCAGACCACCGAGGAGACCGCCGCTGCCCCTGCCCCCGCGGCGGACGCCCCCGCGGCCGCCGCCCCCGCGGAGAAGGCCCCCAGGGCCCCAAAAGAGAAGAAGGAGAAGCCCAAGAAGGAGCCCAAGCCGGAGCAGGGCGATGGTGCGAGGGGCAGTACTTTCGTCCTTGGCGGGAGTGGCCCGGGGGCAGAGTTCGAGGGAAGCAGCTCCCCGCTGTAGAGGGTGGCATGGATTGCAACCTCTTCGACCAAGCCTGTACCTGTTTAGTTTCCCTTGGTACTTCCCTCACCGTGTGATCCCCTCCTTTTTCATCTGCCATCAGGCAAGAAGTCCGGCGGTGGCGCGGGCGGCGACGCTAAGGGCCTCGGCCTTAAGAACAGCAAGAAGGACAACTTCGGCGAGTGGTACTCCGAGCTGGTTGTGGCCTCGGAGCTGATCAGCTACTACGATGTCTCTGGCTGCTACATCCTGCGCCCCTGGGCCTTTGCCATGTGGGAGGTGGTGCAGGGCTGGTAAGTCCGCAGGACGGGGCGGGGGAGGGAAAGCGGAGGAGCTGCGCTGGACGGGGAGGGGGAAATGAGCGAGGGAGCGACGAGACGGTACAGGCATACGAGCCGGTTTGTTCGGCCTGGCGGTAGGGATGGGTGCGGCGCGCGCCAGCGGGCCAAGGGTGGGCGCTAATCGGTTGGCTGACTGGAGCCTCAGCAGATTGGAGCGCCGAAGCGTCCCCAAAGTTTGTGCCGTCTGCCCGGATATCCACTGCCTGCGCGCACTGGCTGCATGGGAACATGGAGTGTGGTTAGAGGCAGGATGCGCGCACACGGACTCCTGGGTGGGGTCCCAGCCCGCCTGCCGTGGCCGGTCATCATGGGTTTACGGTCGAGCGCATGCCAGGATTCCCCGTAGCGTTGCAAGGTGCCGATGGCATGGTGAGTAATGGTAGCGGCGGCGGCTATAAGAGGCCCGGTGCCCCGCGGGCCGACACGTGGGAAGGTCGTGTCGGAGCGAGCTTAACTCGTGGTACGGGCTAGATGTTTTCTTGGCCCACGGCGCCGTCTTTCGCGGCGGCATGGGGGTTAGGCAAGGGCACTAGGTGTCAAGGACAGAGGCCTGACAAGTGGCCTGGTGCAACTGGGTGGCTAGCTCTTGGTCTCCAGATTGTCATCTGTCCCGTTCATTTGGTTGCGGCCTTGTGAGACAGTGCCTTGCGCATGGACCGTCTTTGGGAACGGGCTCATGCTTATGGAAAGGTCTTGCTTTAAAATGGTTTGACGATCCTCCCTGAAGAGGGTGTGAAGGCAGTGTAGTGACAAAGTGCAGCAAGCATCTGGGGGGTCACGCTGATTGGCGTGGGGGGTTTAACAACGGAGCGCAGTCCTGAGGTTGACCCTTGCTCTGCCTCCATCTCCACCTCTTACTGTTGACTGCGGGTACGTATACGTGTATTGGCGCTTGTCTGCCCCACACCCCATCCCGGCACCGCACTCCCCATGCCATCATTCCTGACGCCCCTATCAATGAGATTACCCAACACGACCTCCTGTCCCTCATCCCGTCCAGGTTCGACAAGCGCATCAAGCAGCTCGGGGTGCAGAACAGCTACTTCCCGCTGTTCATCACGGAGGACGTGCTCAACACGGAGAAGGACCACGTAGAGGGCTTCGCGCCCGAGGTGGCTTGGGTCACCAAGTACGGCAACTCGACCATGGAGAAGCCCATCGCCATCCGCCCCACCAGCGAGACGGTGAGGGGTGGGGCGGGGGGCAGTTGTTAGTAGGGGGTAGAGGGCGGTTGGAGGGGTTCCGGGCGGGGGGCGAGTTGTTATCAGGGCGTGCGAGTGAGACGAGGGCGGGGCTGACCCTTGGGTCGGCCGGGCGGGGGTCATACTTGACTCACCTGCTGTTGGCCTTGGGTATCGAGTCTCCTCGGCGTCATCTACCGCAAGCGCCTATCTCGCGCAGAGCTAGCCGTGGGCATCCCATATGCCCCGACCCACATTGGAGCGACGCGTCCTGCATACGCCATAGCAACCAGTATGTTACCAAGTACGCTCTTGTCTTTGATCCAGCCCGGCAGCGCCGTTGCCTGAGCCTCCCAGCCCCGCACCGCTGTCGCCCGTGTCGACCAGCCCGGTCCCTTAGTCCCTTGAGCCGCCCAGCCCCGCACCGCTGTCGCCCGGCCCTGTCGTCGCCTGACCCGCCCAGCCCCGCGCCGGGGCTTGTCCTGAATCTCATTGCCCTCCCCAACCGCCCACTCCTCCTCGTGCGTGCCCGCCCTACCCCAGGTGATGTACCCGTACTTCGCTCAGTGGATCCGCAGCCACCGCGACCTGCCGCTGCGGCTCAACCAGTGGACCAACGTGGTGCGCTGGGAGTTTAAGTACCCCACGCCCTTCATCCGCTCCCGCGAGTTCCTCTGGCAGGAGGGTCACACCGCCTTCGCCAGCCGCGAGGAGGCCGAGAAGGAGGTGCTCGACATCCTCGAGCTCTACCGGTGGGTGATGGGGTGGCGGGGCGGGGCGGGTGCAGTACTTTGTGAGCGCCAAGAACGGTGCTGCAGGGCAGGGCAAACTCCTGTGAATCTGAGCGGTAACGGATCAAACCTGGAGCAGACAGCCATTGCCGTCAAGAGAGCTGCAGAAGGCCAGGGCGCTGAGGGCACGCTGGCGTTGACCCCACTGTCACAACCGGTCTGAGCACCGCCATACCGGTGCCTCGCGTCCCCGCTGCAGCGGCGTCTACGAGGACGTGCTCGCCGTGCCCGTCACCAAGGGCAAGAAGTCCAAGAAGGAGCAGTTCGCGGGCGCCTTCTACACCACCACCGTGGAGGCGTACATCCCCGAGACCGGCCGCGGCATCCAGGTGGGGAGCGGGGGGCTTCGGAGGCGCCAGCTGCTGGGGGTACAGCAGCTGCAGGGGATGCGGCGTAGTGGGGATCCCAGTATTCGAGGCCGGAGAAGTGTGGACCACAGTCTTTACAGGGTCCCACCTGTATGTGTACATGTAACCCACTCACGGAGATGCTTTGGTCGCTTTGGTGATGGCCTCCGCCGCCCTCCGGCTTCAGGGCGCTCCCAGCGCCTTCTTGGTTTGGTTGCGCCAATCCAAGTCCTTTGAATCCCACAACCGAGCAACGTCGGATTTCGTTCACCAGCTTACATCTCCCCGCCAACGGCTTGGGTCGTAACGCTGTCACCCGCCGCCCGCTGCCGGACACCAGGGCGCCACCAGCCACTGCCTGGGCCAGAACTTCAGCAAGATGTTTGGCATCCAGTACGAGGACGATGACCGGCAGAAGCAGCACGTGTGGCAGAACAGCTGGGGCCTGACCACCCGCTCGCTGGGCGTCATGATTATGACGCACGCCGACGACAAGGGACTGGTGCTGCCGCCGCGCGTCGCGCCCAAGCAGGTGCGGTGCGGGCGGGGCTGGCTGGGTGCGGGCGGGCGGGCGGGCGGGCTTGGGATGGATGGTTGGGGCGGGGTCGCCGGGTGTTTCGGCGGGGCGGTTGCGGTCGGCATTGGGTGGCGGAGATGTCGGTTGCATACCCGGGTAGGCCACTCACCCGCCCAACAGGTGCGGCTGGTGGGGACGTGACGGGCTGCAGCACCCGTGCCCGGCGACAGGTGTACTGCTAGCGTGAGTGCGGGTGGATTCGGTACGTAGCTCAAGGCGAGGGACGCGGAGTCGAGGCTTAAGTAACGGTAAACCCCGATGTCCCCTTGCTTCCATGTGCCGTAACTGTTACAAGTACCGTACGGCCATGCTGGTGCCACTGTGTCCTTCGCCCTCAGGTCGTGATCATCCCCATCCCCAAGGCCTCCACCGCCCCCGAGACGGTTCAGGCGATGATGGACAAGGTGGGGCCGGCGGGCATGGAAGGGAAGGGCTTAGAAGGAGCTGTTCCTTCAGAGCGCCCGTGTGACGCGCAATCCGTGACGAAACGTAGCGCCCTATGCCACGCCACTGCCCCCAGCCATCGCTCGCATCCAATGGACACCATACCACTCACGCAGTGCTGACTACCCCCCCCCCCGCCCCGTCGCTCTATCGCCATTTCCACCAATGTCCAAAACCATCGCCACAACCAGCCGGCCCCGCCCGCTGTTCGGCAAATAAAAAGTAACACGCCAAAAGCTTCTGCTCCGGACGCTCCTGAACTCGCGTTGTGTCCCTCGCAGGTTGCTGAGCTGACGGCCGCGCTGGAGGCGAAGGACGTTCGCGTGGTGACCGACACGCGCTCTAACTACACCCCCGGCTGGAAGTACAACCACTGGGAGCTCAAGGGCCTGCCGCTGCGCATGGAGTTGGGGCCAAAGGACATGGACAACGGCGCTGTGGTGCTGGCGCGCCGTGACACAGGTGGGCGGGCGGGGGGCGGAGAGCCGGCGGGAGTGGGTGTTGGGCGGGCGCGATGGGTAGCATGGGAACGGGGGCCTTGCTGTCATACGGGTAGATGCGAGCATGTAGGGGCCGCGATGGGAAGCTTGACCGCTACGGATCAACACGCCAAGGGCGACATGCGGGGCAGCACCGGCGAGAGCGATAAAGAGGGGCGCTGGAAGAGGGCCATGGCGCGTCGGGGCCACAAGGACCCGGGGCAGGCGGACGCAGCCACAGAGAAGAGGCCGTCGGCGGCCCACGTCCACCCGGAATCTAAAAAGCCTGACGCGCCCGCTGCGTCGTGTCCCTGATGGCCGTCCGCAGGCGCCAAGGAGACGGTGTCCTGGGCGGACGTGGCCACTCGCGTGCCGGCGCTGCTGGAGACCATCCAGGCCGACATGTTTGCGGCCGCCAAGGCGCGCACCTCGAACTGCACCGAGGTGTGCCACAGCTGGGAGCAGTTCATGACCGCGCTCAACAACAAGCACATGGCGCTGACGCCCTGGTGGGTGGGGGCCGGGGGCGAGGCGGGCGTGGGCCGAGGTGGGTTGCGGAGGGGGCAGGTGCGGGCGGGGGACGAGAAGGTGCGGCGGAGGGTACGGGATATACGGATTAGAGGGTGGTTGGTGCCAGGCACTTTGGCCAGGCCAGGTGGCCAGGCCAGGCGGCAGCATACGCGACATGAAGGGACTAGTGACGTCGTTGAAAGTGGGGGGCACGGCAATCGGCAAGCCAACCCCACTTGTCCGGCTTCCACGCCGAAGGAATACCGCATAACCCTCTCTACCCAACCCGTCGCCTCCAGGGCCGACGAGGAGGAGATTGAGGAGGAGGTGAAGAAGAAGAGCACCACCCCGGACGCCATGGGCGCCAAGACGCTCTGCCTGCCGTTCGAGGCCCCTGAGCTGCCCGAGGGCACCAAGTGCTTCTACTCCGGCAAGCCCGCCAAGAACTGGGCGCTCTGGGGCCGCAGCTACTAAGCAGCTCACCCCCTGGGCTAGCCGGGCGACGGCGGCCATCGGGCGGCTGTGCCAGCCGTAATGCCTGGCGCAGTCAGCTCCTGCCGTGGCTGCGGATGCCCGGGGTGCTCTGGGGCCGCCAGCTTCTCTGGAGGGGCTGACAATGGGTGGCTTGTGCTGCGGAGGCGCTGTGGACCTGTTAGCTATTGAGCGGTCCTGGCGCCCGTCCAGCCGAGTGATCACACCGGCGCAGCGCAGCCTTTGGACGTCCGTGCTGCACGCTTCAGTGGACCAACGAAGGCGGTAAGCGGTGGAAAGGGCGAGGGCGGGTGCGCCAAGGAGCGCGTTCGGAAAGCGTCAACGCCCCGCCGGCTCGGCAGGACGTCGCCATGATGGGCATGTGCAGCGTCCGCCGATGTGGCCTTGCGAGTCGCAGCCGCCACTGCAGCCGCCGCGCAGGCGGGCGAGGGCAGCGCAGCTGCGGAGCGCTTCCGCGGTTGACGCGGCGGACTGAAGCGGTCGAGCTGGTAGCCGCAACATGGTTTGCTGTCGCCGGTGGGCATCTCTGCTTCCATGATGTAGAGTATTTCGCCCGGCACAATGGCCCGTGTGGTTGGCACCGCCTGTGATCTGGGCATCTTGCAATGGCCCAGCTGGGCTGACCGGCCGAGCAGGATTGAGCAGGACTGCGCACGCACCGAAATTAATCGCCTCTTTACTGTGGTCTTGCCGGCAGACTACGGTGGGCTTTACGTGCATTCGAGAGTACGTGTTGGGCGGGATGCGAGGCAGCGTGTGGCGGCATGCACGGTGTGCGGGTAGCTTGGCGAACCTCTTGAGGGACCAACACTGTCTGCTGTAGGGGAGAGTGCAATGCGCGTACGCCGCTGCGCCCTGCCGACCGTTTGGGCTCCGCTGCTGTGCGGCCGTGGCAACGGGCACGAAGGTTCGTGTGCTCATGAAGGGCCTCAACCCCTGGGCTCTGTGACCCTCCTGGCGCGCGCTATGTAATCTGCCAGCACCGCTCGCCTTACGGCGTCACCCAGCACATACGGCGGCGCACGGGTCGGTTATGTCGCAGCAGGCAAGGCAAAGTTGCAACAACGGCATGAATGGGTCCCGTACACTTCTGCCTCAGCGGGACAGGTCATTATGCAGCTTGTTGGAGTCAGGAGTATTGGCTCGTTACCAGCTATACCAAGCTACCAACTGTGCGTGAGCGTCAGCTCGCTTGGGCATCAAAGCCTTGGCATGGACATGGTCGGAGGCCGTACATGGTACAGCGGCTTGCTTTACAAGGACATTCCCAGAAGTCGCACGATTACCCTATCACCCAAGAAAAAGTATACTCGTCGGCCTCCTTGCGGAGGTACACTACGGTACCACCAAGCCCTTGCGCATACACACGGCACGCATGGACCTACTCAATGACACAAGCGTCTCGAATAAGTTAAACCCACATCCACAGCGGGGCTGTCAACGGGGCCAGATTCAGCGCACCCACATTGTCCTTTGCAAGTTTGCAGCATCACCGGCAGTTTGAAGTTCGGTACCCTGAGGTATCAAAAACACCATCTGGGTTACAAAACCAAATCGGTTAGCGTGACGTACACCCATAGCGGATCACACGAGGTCACTCACTCAGTGCACCGTGTTCAGCACGTGTATCAGCAGGCCCCACCGCACCTGTTTCATAGATGCTTGCTAAGCCGGACTGCACGGATGCTGCTCGCAAACTACGCCCTGTCAGGCCACCGCAAAAGCGTCTCCAGGCACTTTTATGGTTCAGCCGTGTGGGCTCGGCGTGGTGCCCCACATCCCATCCCACTCGGCAGGATTCCCTCGAGGACGCTGCGACAACGCCACCTGCTTTCCGCTGCTCCGTTCAGAACCTGCTGCACCGCCGCTATCTCTCTCTATCGTATGCAGCTTACCGTCCTTCGGTGCACCGCCGCTATGCCTTATGAAAGGGGTGAAAGGCCAACTTGGTACCCTGTCACTGGGAAGAGCGACCAAGAAGCCAGCCTGTGGCAGGCGCCTGTCCAGCTGCAACAGCCGCACTTAAGTCGTCCTGCGGCACACCGCCGTTGCCACTCCTCCACCGGTAAGAAAGGCAGTTGTTGTCCACCGTTCTCAGCGCCAAATGGCCGCCTCTACTGAAGCCCGCCTCACAATGAGCATTGTTACCCTCCAGCGTCTCTGCGCCCTCCTCTGATGAATTGGAACGGCGCCGTGGGGGCCCATGCGCCTCGCGCAACTCCGCCAGGCGCCGAATCCTCTCGTCTAGCGGTATGTTTGCAGTCATAATTTCATGCAATGAAGCAGACATGTACAGCTCGGCCATCCTACCGGCGGAAAGGTTGCGGAAAAGGTAAGATGGACAGGGCCCCTGTGGCGTCTCGAGCACTCGGGTAGCTTTGAGCGCTACGTACACGTGGGCGTGAACTTCAGACATATATGGTTATGCAACCAGGAACGTCAATACCGCAATTAAATGGCCGTCCGAGGCCGAGGCGGTTTCCACTAACCGACGGCAATAGCAAACCCTTTGGCGCGTTTCATAGCATAAATGTCCACCCACGTCTCCTGCATTTCATGCACCCGAAATGGCGTGCTGCGGTTTGGTGTGCTGTGCTGCATAAAACCGCTCGAGCTCCTCGAGTAGAAGTGCTACTACTGAACTACTAAATGGACCTGTCAAGATGCATAGCCGGATAATTCCATGTGGCCCGAGGCAGCCCGGGTCGTGGACATGGGAGACGGACGTGTGTCCTTGCGTGTGTCGGCATAAGTTGGCACGTATCTAAACATGGCGGGCCCTTCATCCGGACTCAGTGGCTGCAACCTTGGCCGATAGAAAGATAGCAGTGCGGTTTGCTAAAGGGATGCTTGCCGGGCAGATGGGGGGAAGTGGCGGAGGGCAAGGAGGGCACGGTGGAGGGCAAGGAGGGCGGGCGGGGACCAGACGTCGGGCGCCCGGCTTCGGAGGGCGGGGACAACACGTCATTTCTCGATTATCATCTGGTGTCTCACAGCATACATATGAGCGCAGAGTTAGAGCCCATTCCAAGTTTCTATCATACTGAGGGACCTCCTCATACAGAGGGATGACAAGATCGGCCACCCGGGGGTTGGATACCAACTCGGCGTGTCGCGTGGTTTTCTGCGGGGAGCTGGCCATACAGCCCACACACTGTGAGCCCACACCCAAGATTCAGATTAGTGCGTACAAGCACTAGCCTCCCGACAGGATCGCAATGAGTCAGTCATCCTGCCGTACCCAGGACTCCAGAGGCACCCAGAAGCCCCAACCAGCATCCCCCTACCCTTGGCACCACGACAGGCCCCCGCACGATGGGCGTGTGTCAGCACGTTCCTTTCAAAAGCGTGCCCTTCGGAAGAAATGTCAGCGGCAGCTCCAGCTGTCTTAGAAACGGGTAGGGCTCGAGCCGGCTGCTGCATAGAGGACTTCGTGGCGGTATTGGGGTTGGCTCTTGGCTGGGCCAAGGGCGAAGATGGAGCGCTGCAGTAAAAGCGAGGGAAGTGGGCCTGAGCTGCGCTCCTGCAAAGGATCCGCTGGACATGCTTGTGGATCCGCTGGCATCGTTACACGTGTGGACTGGGGATGCGGGGAAGGATCTTACTGTCCGGTAGATGACATCACCACACCCGCATGCATGGGGGCGAGCCGTGTAGTGCTTTGAGCTCGCGTTAGGCACGGCGCTCTGACGTGCACGCATTCGTGGGGCGAGGTGCTGTCTGGCCTGCGGGTACGGCCGTGCTTGCACTGCTACGGGGGCTGCGTGCAGAGGCAGGCTCAGCGGCCGAGTTGGCGTTCGGGCTTGTAGCTTGCGGTCGGGTTAGGACAGGGGCTTTTGCTGCCAGCAGCTGCCTGGGACCCGCGCTGGAGCAGGAAAAGGGGACCGAGAGACGAGACCGATGAACGCTGTGGGTTTACAGTGATGGGATCGGGAGATGCTATGCAGAGTGTAGGCATTTGTATTCTGACCCGTGCACCGCATGTGACAGGCTTTGCTTGCTTTGCTTGCTCTACTCTCTGGGCGCAGGCTCTCCGCACTGCAATGGACGGCAACGCAGCGGCAACGCTGACTTTATAGCTAGCCCGTTCGCACACTTTAACTACCGGAAGCCGTCAACGGAACCTTCTCAGCAGCTATGGGGTAGTCCTTACTGCAATAATCCGGCGTCGTCTTTGGCAGCTTCGCAGCAATTGCTCCGCAGACAGCTCTTCCAGCATGACCTCCTATTACCCGCACGCCCGTTACCCCGGACATCGGGGGCCCTCCACAGGCGTGGATAAGACAAGTTTACAAGCGCACTAGACCGCATGTCACTGCAGCCATGCGAAATAACGAAGCCGCATCGGCACAAGCCCGACTCGGCCGAGCGCATCAGCATTGTGTGTTACGTCGTGCGAACATGCGTGCGTGCTTGTGGACATGTGAACATGTGGACATGGAATTGTGTGTTATGTTCAAACTCGTTCCACGGCTACACGCGGTTTGCCGGTTTCCCAGGCGTGTATGCCCCCATGGCGGCAACATGTGTTTTGCTAAATCCAATCTGTTGCGCCACAGCTGCGGCCTTCCCCTGCGGTGGCATCAGCGCCCTCGCGACGCCCCCTGCCTATGCCACCCTCCTGGCCGCGCAGCGCATCACTCACCGGGGCACTGCCGCATCTGCCCCTCAGATCAACGGGCGAAGCGCTTGGTCGGGTTGCTGATGTCCGCTCTGCGGAAGGTAACAAATGACCATGAGGGCGATTGGGTATTTGGGATGCGCGGATCGTTCAGATCGCATGTGTCGTACCGCACCACCCGACAAGACAGCGCCTGGGTCAGCCCTGCGCCATGCATTTCCCGCCGGGCAGCGGGCACTCATCAGCACAAGGGAACGCCTAAACCCGAGCAAAGCCCGGTCCCTGGTACGGCGCGGACAATGAAGGCGAGTGGATAACCGAGGATTATGTCGCCCTCAGGCCATGCAACCAGCGGCTGGAGACACTGGCTCCCCGAGTTGATTCCAGTCTCAGGCAAGCAGAAGATTTGAATGTGAGTTAATACGAGCCACGCCGACAGGCCGCCATGGCCGCTGCCGCTGCAGCCTGCCTCGCGGCTCACACACCCGCGGGAGCTGCCGGCGACGGAAGGCGCAGGGCGCCGATGGAACAGGAGGGATCACGCAGGCACTTGCCCATGCACTAATGCTCACCCAATGAGTCCGCTTTTGAGCTGCGGTGCAGGCATGACCGGTGCGCCGGCCGCCGCGTGGAAAGGTGCCGTACACGATGATCGACGAACTTATGACGCAGGAGGGCCGACCTGGCTGGCCAGCGACGCGGACGAACCTTGGCGTCAGAACTAGTCTTGTCGCCGACGCATTACCTTTGGCAATGGGCCCCCCCTTGGCGGCAAAACAATAATGGACAACGGCGTCTGTACGACAGGAGGCCTCTGAAGGACTTCAGCCGACCCACGGGTCAGTACACCTTAATTGTCGCAAATGAAGACGCTTACACAGGCATCAGTGCTTCGGGAACCGCCCACCCTACTGGAAATGTCGAGCCTTCGGGTGTGTATGGCCGTACATGTGTCACGTGCGGCCCCTAATTGCCGTGTTTCATAATTGCGGGAAGTACTGCTGCTCCTGCTGCAGGTTACCTGTTATAATAGGTTACAGGCTACAGGCGTCACGAACTCGCGATGGCGCCGACGCGGTAGCAGGGGAAGGCCGCAGCCCGTCCGCGCCCCAGTGGTTCTGCGCAGGCAGGGCGCCGTACAGGGGCCCATCTGTGCACGCAGCGAGACCCGCGTTGC
Organism: Gonium pectorale; assembly: GCA_001584585.1. NCBI lineage: Eukaryota > Viridiplantae > Chlorophyta > Chlorophyceae > Chlamydomonadales > Volvocaceae > Gonium > Gonium pectorale. The sequence goes on from LSYV01000002.1 coordinate 2,935,466, forward strand.
AGGTGGCGTGCCTGCCTGGGGCACGTGTAGCTAGGGCGGGCTTGGGCAGAAGCAGCGGCCTCCAGCCCCGTCAGTCAACGTAGGTGCCCCAAACAAGCTGCTGCGAGCAAAGATGCCGGCACGCGTTTTAGGGCTGGGGGCGCATAGGGCTTCCTGATCGGGCAAGCTAACGTGAGGTGGCCGGGTGATGCCAGCTGAGTCACCGTATGGATACTTGGATACGTTGCTAACGGATCCGCTTCTGCATTCGCTGGCTTGGGCTGGCGCGTTTCACTGCTCGCTTTCACACCGGCAAAGGTCGCAAAACGAGTGCTTGAAGGCAGCCCGTTGCTTGGGCTGCCACAAATGCCGTTGCTTGACTTGACAGGGAGTCTAGCTTGACTACGGCCTCGAGCTGATCCGCAGTCTGGCGGTGTTAATACTGCACCGTACACTCTTCGAAGTTGGGCTTGCGGTCAAGACGCGGTGTCAGAGTCACAAGAGTGCGCATTTGTCAACTGGCTTGTTGAAGCAAACCGCTGGAAATGTCGCCGGCGGATAACCACTATTTTACTGCATATGAGCAGTAGCCGAGATGGCTTTTACGTGCCGTTGCTTCAGTTTGCTTCCCGAGCAGGCATCGACCGGGCCAGCGAGCGCCTCCATAGTGCATCAGCCTGCGGGGCCCACATGCTGTACGGCAGACCATGTGCTGGGTCCTTCAAGATATCCTTCTCGCGGAACAATGCCGATTGCCAGAGTCCCATAAACACGTGTATACACATGTGAGTATGCCGCAACACACAGACTACGGGGACCCCTAAATCCGCTTCAGCGCTGGAGCCGCAGCCTAGATCTGGGTAAACATGTGCCGTTGCCTAAGTGTTTTGAGCCCTCACATCATACTTGAAGTAGCCTCAAAAGTGCAGAAGTAACTTTGGTGGCCAAGGGCCATGTAGGATGCAACCACTGGCCCGGCCCTGGGCGGGCCTCATGAACAGCGAAGGGTGGTATCACTAGCTTCGGCCCACGACTTATTATTTTCGCTGTTGCCAGTCAGCAGCGGCCAAGCCCAGCCCATCCTAGCCACATGACCCCAACGGTATGGAACTGTCAGTCAACCCAGCATAATGTTAGCACTGTTGACTGTTTATCGGCTCAGTTTTGTATTATATTTCTCTTTTGCAAGGTTTAAACCCGCCCACCCCTATCCCTACCTCTGCTGGTACGCATGGCATCAAGTGGACGAATGTCATCAACTCTGTGTAACCTGCCCAGACATAATCCGCCGTGCCAACAGTCAGTCTTGTCGCAGGGAGCCGTAGAGGTGCTTTCCGCGCCCCTGGTGGCCAATGCCCACGACATACTACCTGTAAAAGGGACCTGCATAATACCCGCGGTTTGGCCACCCAATTTCTACAGGTACGGCGGCCAAGCGACCCTTGCGAAAGAGGCGCATCCAGTACGGGCTTGGCCTGTATTGCTTTTGCCCTACGCGTAGCGCAAATTGTAGTTTACCGAATTCTCATTATTGTGGGCCATTAGTGGATCAGTGTGGCGGTTAGCCCAGTCTTGTCGTTGTGAACCAAGCGCCAAGTGCGTGTTGTGCTCGTGCTCGCGCGTGGAACGGATGCACCCCTCATAGTCGAGGTAGTCCTATTTGCGTGCGTGTTCTCCTTGACATGAGGATGGACATTTCGACTCGGCGAGCCAAGGGTGACGCACTGAGGAGGCTCGTGCTGCTCAAATCTGCAGCTAACTATGCGTTTCCCTCGCCTGCCTTTCCGGTGAGTGTCGCGTCCCGGTCCCAGTCTGCGGTGTGTGGCGTCGATTAATTTGGGCTTTTTGTGCTGAATCTTGCGGTGCTGAAGCTGGTAATAAACCTGACTGAAGACGTTGTGTATGTGGATTTGTGCAGGGGAAGACCCTTCCTGGCGCGGCAGCGGTTGACGGCGACAGTGCTCACGCAGCCACGCACTGGGACTCCGACATGCCATTTCATGGTGCTGACAACTCAATGATTGTTGGCTCGCCCGCCTACGACGATTATTGCGACGACGGCGCCGGCCCCGCGGCCGTTGCACAGCGGCCAAACGCAATCGGCATGAGGCCACTCCGCTTGTCCTCCAGCACCTGCATCCCCAACGTCCGACTCCGGGGAATGTGTTTCCTGGACAAGGATGAGTGGCTCCCCGCCGGCCCATCGACCGATGGCGACGAGCTGGCGCCCTCGTTTAGCGCCACCGACTGCACTCTGGACGCACCGCCTGCCGCCTGCCGTCGCCGCCAGACCGTCTGCGGCTTCTTAAACAGCAGTGCCGCCGACGCCGGCAGCGAAGGGCCCTCCAACCTGGAGCTCTTCGTCTCGTCCTTCGCGCCTGTCCACGACAACGCCGACCTCGCCTTGCCGCAATCCCTCGACGCAGCAGCCGCCAACGCCTTCACTGCTGTCGACGCTGGCGCTGTGGAGTGGCCGCCAAGTAGCCCCGATGTCTGCGTGCGCCAAGCCCCTCCGACCACGTCCCCCAGCCGCCTGCGGAGCGCCGTCCTGCGGTTGTGCCCCATCGCCGAAGACCCGGAAGCTGAGCTGCTCGAGCAAACGGAGCACGCCGGTACCGCCGCGGCGCCGCCCGCAGCCCCAGCCAGCTCAGCCCCCAAACTGCGGAGAGCCCTGCCTCATGGCGTGCGGAGCCTCCTACTCTCCGCCGACGCGGCCGCCGACGTCGGATGCTTGGCGCAGAGCCCCCCCAACTGCAGCGACAGCGACTGCGGCAGCGGCCGCAAGACCGCCACGTGCAGCAGTTGCTGCAGCAGTCCCTTCAGCCTCAGCAGCCGCCCCTGGAGCCCCGACAGCCACTCAGATCTCGACGGCCCCTCGGCCGCCTGCGGCTCCGAGCTCTGCCGCCGCTCGCTCAGCAGCCCGCTTGACAGCGCCGGCGCCGGCGCTGATGGCCCTGCCGGCAGCTCCCCCACGGCGGCGCAGGCGCCGGCGGTGACGGCGAGCCCGCGCAGCGGTGACTGGCCCGAGGTGCCCGAGCGCCGTAGCGACGGCCACGTGCCGTCCCTGTCGGAGCCCCTCTACACGATGGACGGCTGCGCCCTGCCTGAACTGCAGAAGCTGGCTGACTGCTCCCGCAGCCTCTCCTCTCCGCTCATGAGCGCAGAGGTCCCGAACGCCGTCAGCCGGAAGCAGCTGATGGCGAGGGCTGATCTTGAGCTGGTGGACTCCGAGGCCGCGGCTCCGTCTCGGCGCGGCCTCCTGGCGCACCTGCCCTTCGCCTCATGCTTTGGCGCCCCCGCTGCGCGGTCGCAGCTGCGCCGCGGGGCGGCTGCGGCGCCTCCGCCACCGCAGCTGCCGCCACAACCGCCAGTGAAGGTTGCGCCGAGCAGCACCTCGGACGACCTGGAGCCGCCGTCGCCGTCCGACTACTGGCTCTCGCTTGCCGCTGCGCAGGCGGCGCCGTCTACGCCGCCCCCGCCCCCTCCGGCCGCTCGTTGATTTGATCCGTCGCGGCAGCGTCTCCCGCGACGACCTGGTTCTGA
>LSYV01000002.1:2950197-2994256 GCA_001584585.1 Gonium pectorale
GGCGCCACTGGGCACTGGGCACTGGGCACTGGGCACTGGGCACTGGGCACTGGGCACTGGGCACTGGGCACTGGGCACTGGGCACTGGGCACTGGGCACTGGGCACTCGCCTGCCGCCTGGGCGTCTCGCATGCGCTCCAGGATGTCCAGCTGCAGGGAGGTGGGCAGCGTGGACAGCACCGCGGGGTCCAGGCTGCTCAGGTCGTCGGGCAGAGCAATCAGGGAGCCTAGCAGACCGTCGTCGTCGCCGTCCTCGTCGTCGTCCCCCGCTTCCTCGTCGCCGCCACCGCGGGTGCTGCCGCCGCCGGTGCCGGCGGCGGCGCTCGACTTGGACGGGGCCGCGGCAGCGGCGCCGCCTCCGCCGCCGCCGCGGCCCCGCGGCGGCGCGCCCCGGGGCCTGGCGTGCTCGCTCTGCACATATCCCCCGGCTGCGAGGGGCATGGGGACGGTGAGGGAGGGTGGGAGGGCGCCGAAGGCAGGGAAGGGGCTAATGGACCGAGGGTTGCCTGTGGCCCTAGGGTCCGCCAGTCACGTGACGCAGCATCAAAACGCAACCACAACAACTGCCGCAACTTCCAACAGCCTAACCACCTACAGTTCGGGTCAAACCTCATCCCGGCGGTTGGGTCGTCCAGCTCCTCATCGTCGTACGCATCTCCCCCGCCGCCCTCTTCGTCTTCCGCCAGCGCTGCCGCAATAGCCGCCGCGTCCGCCTCCGACAGGCCCTCCGACGCCGCCGCCATTCCCCGGGCGCCGCCACCCGCATCCGCCCAGTCCGCCGCTGTACCATATGCACCACTGCCGCCGCCGCCACTGCCGCCGCCGCCCCCACCGCCGCGGCCACAACTGCCGCCGCCGCCGCCGGCGGCAGCCGCCCCTGCCGCTGCGCTCCCCGCCGCCGCTGCCGCGGCCGCCGCCACTGGCCTTCTCCGTGGTGGCCCGTTGAGCTGCTGATCCAGCTCCCGAGCCAGCGACTCGTCCGCCGCCGCCAGGTCCGCCGGAAGGCCGGCTGCACCCCGCTGCAGCGGCGGCGGCAGTGGCTTTGGTGGCGACGGGGGTGGGGCCGGCTGCTGGGCTGACTGCCGCCGGGCTGCACCGGAGAGGGGGGGCACAGGGGCCGGCACGACGTCGGGCACGGTGGACACGCAGCGGTGGGGGGAGGGGGGTTGCATTGGGGTCCCCGGTGTGGTGTGGCGTGCCAGGCACGGAGGGGCTTCGGGCGGGTGCCCGGGGCACTCCTCATCACGGCAGCGACGCGTGTGGAATCTGTCGCTGCAGCCTACCCTACCCGACCTTACCCTACCCTACCCTGCAAGCGCTCGTTCTGGCGTGCCGCCAAGCGGATCCACACACGCACGCGCACCGGGAACTGTGGACACCCCGACCCAGACAGGCAGGCATTTCCCCCCTACCCACCCACCCACCGAACCTGCCAGCCACCTAGCCACCCACCCAGCCAGGCGGCCTCCTCCTCCCGTGTCATGGGCTGCTTTCCCCGGGCCAGCCGCCGCATGGCCGCCTCGTCGTCCACGTCGATCACGTCGCCGGGGCCGCCGCCACCTCCACCGCCACCGCTGCCGCTGCCGCCGGGCCTGGATCCAGACGGACCCGCGCCGGATCCGGAACCAGAAGGCCCCGCTCCAGAGCTAGACGGACCCGCACCGTTGGCCGCTGCCGCCGGCGCCGCAACCGCTGCGCCCGCCGCCGCCGAGCCCGCCGCTCCGGCAGCCCCGGCCATGCCACCCGCCATGCCGCCAGCGGAGGCACCCGCTCGCGGCCGCGGCGGCCTGCCACCCGCCCGGGGCGCCCTCTCCCCCGCTCTCGCCGCCACCTCCACCACCTCCACATCACCATCCTCCTCCTCCTCGTCCAGCTCCTCCTCCGCCGCCGCGGCCCCTCGCGCCGCCGCCACCCGCGCCGCCGCAGCCGCCGCCCCTGGCCCGCCCGCCGCCGCCGCCCTGGCGGCCTGCAGCGCCTGCTTCTTGAGCTGCGCCACCAGCAGTCTCTCGGCGGTGCGGCGGAGGACGCCCTGCTGTGCCTCGCGCCGGCGGCGGCGGGCGATGGCGGTGTGGCGCTTGAGGGCGGGGGTGGCCCCGTCGAACACAAACACCGGGCGCACGCGGTGGAAGAGCAGCCTGGGCGGGGGGGAGAGGGCGCGGCGGAGCCGCGGAGAGACGAAGAAGGACAGGACGGAAACGGGCGATGGGCGGGGTGCGGGCGTGAGGCGGGCAGGGGTCGGGCCCCCGGGAGCGATATGGGGTCGGGTGGGAAGGCGAGCTGGACAGCTGACAGCCCAAGGGCCGCGGCAGGCCCCCCGCCCCCGCCCGCCAAACAACCCGTTCTCTTCGTGATCCCCAGGTGCCGCCCGCACGTTCGCCCACCCGCCCACCTCTGGTCTACCCGCCCACAGCACACCAACCTGCAGATTCGCCGGAAGAAGCCCAGCAGGTGCGCATTGCGCATCATATCGCCCTTATCGTCGCGCATAGCCTTCATGAACTGGAACAGCCAGATGGACGCATCTGTGCCGGCGGGAAGGCGCAAGGCGGCGGGGAAGGTGTCGGAGGGGGAGGAGGCAGCGTGAAGACGGGAGTGATGGGGAGGGGTTTCCCGGCATACTGTGGTCTGGAGAGAGGCTGCAGGGCTCAGGGCCATGGCGCTCGGTTGGCCCAAAGCGATTTACACCAGAGCTCCCAGCATGCAGAGCCCCCAGAGCGTCACTGGGGGCGTCGCGTGGTGTTCGGGCGGGCGCGCACGGCGCTGCCGCCAGAAGGGGGTTGCGAGAGCTCGCCGGCTCACCGATAGCGAGGCGCTTGTTAGCGATCGCCTCGATGTTCACGCGTCGCCCCACGGGCTCGAGCAGGTTCCACAGCCCCTTGACACCCATGCTCGCTGGGCTGGTTCCGCCGTGAAATCGTGACCGTGTTCAAACGTCAGAACATAGTTACATGTTTTAGAAAATACCCTAGATGCAGAGGTCGCGTTTCGCCAGAGCTGGTTGGCAAGATTCTGGGGCCACGCCTTCAACTTGACGCTGCGCGACAGGACAGCCCACAAATGTCAATACATGGATATATGTAGTTTGGATTATGATAAGCAGCTCGTGCGGTTCGTGCTGAGCGCAGCATGCAACCAGAAACCGAACTGCGCGTTGACAACTTGACATGTCTCAAGCGCTTCCTATACATAATACATTGCTGTGATTTTCCGGGGCACGTTTAGTCCATGGTGCGGACAGGCGGCGAAAGGCGACCGGGGCGGTCACTGCACAGGTCTGCAACTTCCACTTTTTGCTTGCCAGGTATAACCGCTGCCCTTCTGCTCGTCTCCGTCGCCCGCCATGCTATGTACCCGGCGCTACTGGCATGTCGCACCTTCGGGTGTGCATTCCCTGTTCCCCTGTCATCAACCCGTTTGGTGCACGCGGATGCCACTCCGCCGGTCCTGGGCGAGTTTGCGGAACCTCTCTTAGTAGGCCCCTCTTAGCCTGACCGGATGGACCTTCTTCCCCATCCGGTCCATCGGCGGCCGACTACGATGCTTTGACCTGCATCTGCGCGTTGACATGTCTCAACGTCTGCTACCGCCGCCTGCACAGGAGGGGTGAAATAGGGTCTCAACCGCATGGTCCAGGGGGTGTGGGTCGGTCACGAATCCGAAGGTGGTTGGCTTATCCAGTCGGCTCCCTATCCGGCAATGCAGCAAGCCCCCATGCGGTATTCCATCCCAATCCCTAATCAAGGGTCGGCCAGGCAATCCGCATCCACCCATCCCGGCTGTCCTCCTATCTCCAGTCCCGCATCTTCACCCTCTCCCGCCGTCGTCCATTCCTTCCAGCCCCGCCCCGTCGTCGCCCACCCTTCCCCGCCCCGCCTGGCATTGCCAATCTCTCTTAGCCCCGCCCCGCCGTCGCCCGTCCCTCCCAGCCCCGCCCCGCCGTCGCACGTCCCTCCCAGCCCCGTCTGCCATCGCCCATCCTGCTTGCGGGAGCACAGCGGCGGCACCAGGTGAGGACGGGGTCCATGCACGGTTGGGGAAGGCACGGAGTTAAGGTGCTTGTGAATTGCTGCCGGGGGCAAACAACGCTCTTAAGGACGCCTGGGGCTAGGGCCGAGTGCAGTAACCTGACTGCTCTCGTGCCAACCCAACCCCACAGGAGGTGCTGCCAGGCCGTGCAATTCCTCGGAGCCCGCACTTCACGCAACGGAAACCGAAGACAGTAAGCGGGCCGGCTGTGCCCTTCGTGTCGACAGCTAGGTGACCCCGCTGTCCCTCTGCCCGCAACAGGCTCTGACCTGCTGCAGCTCTTGTTCGGCGACCTGGCCAAACCGAGCAGCTCCTCGCAGCCCGTACTGCACTCACCGGGAACGGATCACGGTGAGCGGGCTGGCTGTGTCCTCGTTGTCGACAGCTAGGTGACCCCGCTGTCCCCCTGTCCGCAACAGGCTTTGACCTGCTGCAGCTCTTGTTCGGCGACCTGTCCACGCCGAGCCGCCCTGACGCTCGGGGGCCATCTATGAGCCACGGTGCAGGTGCGTGGCTGCCCCTTCCGGCAGCCCGCGGACCGAAGGTGCACCAGGACTGACCGTGCATTGACATGTACCGACCCAGCAATTCATTTTCATGGTACCTGGTGATGATGGTGGAAGCGTTTTCAGGTAGTGTCCGAGTGTCATGGTCCTGGAAATGTACAGCATCCTGCATGCCACGGTTAGCCAGCTCATGGACGCAGCAGCAATCTCAACTACGAGCCGCGGACGGCCCTGCTGGGGCAGCGGCCCCTCCGCCAACGTGGCGGGGCCAGAGGCCTCGGAGAGCTGTGACCTTGCGGCTGTGGCGGCCGAGGCCGACAGCCTCGCAGTCTCATGGGGGCTGAGGCCTGCCTCCGCCTCCCGCAACGCCCTCGCCGCCCCTCCCCCGCCACGCGAGACTGAGGCAGCGGCGGCTTGCTGCAGCAGATCACAAGCGGTGTCAGCACTGCTGGGGCAGCGGCCCACGGCCACCGCCGCCGCCCACGCTGTCATCGTGGCGGGGCCAGAGGCCTTGGAGAGCTGCGGTGGGAGGGGGGGTTTGGGGCGGCTAGGACGGCATAGACGATTCGTCGCGTCTATGCCGTCCTAGCCGCCAATCAATAATCGATGGCGCCGAGGAGCAACGAGCGCTGGCAGCATGCCCCCCCCTGGGACCCGCTGCCCTAGCCCCAGCCTGTGGCGGGGGCCCTCCGGCCGGTCGGCAGAGCTCCTGGCGGCTGGAGGAGGGGGCCGGCGGCCGGCTGGGCCGCGGCGCTGAGGTGGCTGACGGGACGATCCTGGTTGCAGCTGCGGGAGAGACACGCGGCGGTGCAATCGGTGAGCTGCAGTCCATTGGGCATGACGCATGAGGGTTGGTTCCTCCATTGGCATGAGGGCCGTGCGGTTTAGCCGAGCAGCCTTGCAATGGTATTGCCGTACCATCCAGAGCGCGGCGACACTGATGGGCGTTTGCATGCGTGTACCACTCCCGGGTATAGAGACGTGCTTGCCCCACGTTGATCCCCCGGCCCGAGGAGCAAGGCGTCTGTTCCCACCATTTACAGCACCACGCCACGCCGAGCTCGCCGTTCCGCTCCCCCCTCTGCGCACCCCTTCCACTCCCCCCTCCGCAGGATCTCTGCGCGGCGCCAGTCCGTGCTGGCGGTGTGCCAGACGTTCAGCACAAAGGACCGGCGCCGCCGCTTCGCTGCCATCGTGCAGTGGCGGTAAGAACAGGGCCGAGGCGAGGCACTCCAGGCGCCCGACGAGCCCAGCTGCAACCCCGGGATCTTCACTGCCACGGCCTGCTGCTGTCGAGAGCCTCCGTCGCCGCAGAGCCCACATCCGGGTCCGCCATCCCCAGCCCCCACGCCCCTCACCGTACTGAACTGATCGTCGCTGAGGGCCGGGAGGGCCCGTCTGCTCGTGTACCTCGCCGGCTCGCCCGCCATGTCCTGTACTCGGCGCCCTGCTGGAAACCTCACACCCTCGGGTGTGGATGTCCGTAGAGGCTGCCTTCCCCGTTTCTTGTTCTTTTCTTTGAGCCCTTACGGTAACTCTTGGACGGCAGTGGCCGTGAGGCGCTTGTGCGCGCGGGTGCTGACGTCTGGGGCAGTCCTTCGTAGCGGAAGGTGAGGGGACCAGGCTGGAACTGCTTGCAGGTAGGGGTCGGCGTTGTAGTTATGAAAGCATAGGAATCTGCAGAGAAAGGAGCATGTGTTGATTCGAGTCTCCAGGAGAGTCTACACGAAGGCATGGTCGGTGTCTGCGGTTATACGCCAAATCTTCAAGCATGAGGGCTGTGACTGACCGGGTTGGACGGGGCAGACTGCCGTTTGACTGCGCTGACGGTCATGGTTGCCGGGAAGGATGTTGGATATGGGAGTCCCATTCAGTGTCCAGTGAGCGACGCTTGGGATTCCCGTTGCGTTTGAATTTGTTCATTTACTTGGCTTTGTGGCGTGGATTGTTGCTGTCAGCAAGGGACGTGACTTGCGACACCTGAAACCGGGAGATGCTTCAGGTGGCATTGGCTTGTCGCATGAGACCGTTGTGAATGCGTTCTATTTGCGTCAGTGCCACAGGCGCGTTGAGTTTAGGGGTCAGCGCCGTGTGAAACCCAGACTGTGCAAGCCCCTTTGTGCTGAGTGCTTACACGAACGCCTTGGGGCCCATGGGTCGGCCGCACGGCTTAGCCACTTCCCACTTGTGACCCAGTGACCGCCGGCCAATTGGAAAATCGGTGCGATCCGCTTGAGCGATACAAATCCTGGTCCGGATCCCGTCAAAGTTGGTCACGTGTCAGCCCCCATGCCCAGCGCAGACCCATGTGCAGTACGATCATACGGCGCCACACTCTCGGTGCGTGCGGCCGAGCGCCAACCCCATCGCCCCCTCTGGCTCTCGACGACTGTATGAAGCTGTAGCGTGCGAGCCGCTTACGCGCGGCATGATGCAATGCAGGTCATGCTACCCAACCCGAGCTATCCGATCCGATCCACTCGCACTTTCGCAGCTGCTGGGTCACCTGGTGGGCAGGCGGGCGGCGCCGACCCGCACCGGACAAATAGCAGCCCGCGCTCACCCTCACAAACCCGCAGTGCACTAACTCGCCGCCGTGCCCACACCGGGGCTGTCTTCACCTCTCCCCTTCAGCCTCACCCAGCTCTCTGTGTAGCCCACTCACACACCCTCACATTCCCCGGTGACAGACATGCCAGTGCGCCCAGCAGATGACACCGAGGCTCACGCCGCCGCGAGCGCCTCCCGCTCCGCCGCTCGCGCTGACGAGTCCGCCTCTGCTGCCGCCGTCTTGGCGGCGGCCGTCGCCCTCCTGCGCGCCACCTCGAGGTGCACCAGGAGCGCCGAGATGTCGGCCGGGCTGACCCCGCCGATGCGTGAGGCCTGGCCGATGTCCCGGGGCCGGATCTGCAACGCGGATTGGGATGAGGCGAGGACGTACATTTCCAAAGCGACAGGAGGCACGGCAGCGTGCGCTTCAGCAAGCAACAGATACTGAACAGTATTTAACATTCAAACGCGCAAGGGCGGTGGCCTAAGCTGGGCATGCCCAGCCGCACACGTCGCCGTAAGCCCCCACACCCCCATGCACATGACCCATGAGTCGTTCGGTCGCTGCCCCGCCACCCGTCACCCGCACCTTGGCCAGCTTCTCGCGCGCCTCCAGCGACAGGGTGGCGATGGCGCCGTAGTCAAGGTCGGCCGGCAGCGCGCGGGAGGCTTTGGAGGACAGGGCAGCCAGCTGCTTCTCCTGCGGGGACCCCGAACGGGGCGACACCGAAAACGGTTTCGAACAGGAAGAGTTGGGAGGAGCTGAAGGGATGAACATCAAGCCCGGTAAAGCGGACCGCACGCCCAACACCCGCTGCAGGACAGACCCCCGCCGCAGAGCGCAGACCCATCCGCCCGGCACCCGATCCTGCCGTCTGCAGGCCCCCGACCTCCGACCTCCAGCAGTCGACTCGTTGGCCGCTCACCTGCCGCGCGATGAAGCCCGCGTACTTGATGTCGATCTCCGCCGCCTCCCGCTCCGCCGGCGCCAGCTCCGGCCCGCCGTCCTGGCCGTGCTCCTCCAGCAGACGGTAGTGCACGTGCGGCCGCCGCAGCAGCTCCTCCAGCGTGGGGCTGCCCGGTACCGCGTGGCCCGAGGCGGCGGCGGCGGCGGCCGCGACGGGCGAGTCGGGGCGCACGCGGGTGGCAGCCAGGCGGGCCTTCTCCGCCTGGATGCGGTCCTGCTTGGACGAGTACAGCGCCCACCTGCGGGAGATGCGGGCAGGCGGAGGGAGAGAGGGACGGGGACGGCGACGCGGCCAGCGTGGTCAGGGGCGGTGGGTGGGGTGCGCTTTAAGTCGCAGCTTGGAAAAATTGGGTTGGCGGGCCGAGCGGACGGCTGCTGCTAGTCACGATGCCATAGTGGGCACAGATGGCATTGTCAGTGGGTGTTGATGATGCACCAGGAGTCCCCACGCGTCAGAGGTGCCCCCCTCCCCACGTTCCGTGTCCCCCGCCCGCACCGGCGGTCGTCGATGAGGCCGATCTCTCGGCCCAGCGGCGTCAGGCGCCGGTCCGCGTTGTCGGACCGCAGCAGCAGCCGGTACTCGGACCTGGCGGCGGGTAACGGCGGGGGGCGGCGAGCGGCGGCGGAAGGCAGCAGGTGGGGTTCGATGAGTTCAATAATGGCGGCAGCTCAGCCCCAGGGTCAGGTAGTGGTTGGAAGGCGTTGTGAGGCGGAGACTCGACCGCGGGGTATGAGCCAGAACTCTGAAGGGTGCTTTACCCTCTCTGCTATGGCGGGTCGGGAGCCAATCGGCTCGTGTGGCCTGCAACCCCTCTCTGGGGGAGCCTGTAATCTGTATCTGTGTGAGCGGGGGCAGCCGGAGCGGCCCCCCCCCGGCGACTGAGAGCGAGGAGACATTCCTCCATACGGTGTTGGGGAGACTGAAAGCAAGCCTTATCCCGTGCGCCACAAATCGTTGCCCCCCACTGCCTGTCCCCCCCCATCCCAGCGGCCCAACCGGCATTCATGCGATCTGCAACCACGCCAACGCCGACGCGCCACGCTGCATGGCACATGCCTACGCGCCTACTCCCAGCTCAAGACCCATGCCGAGCGCACCGCTCGCCACCGCCCCATTCCCTCGGAACCCGACCGCACCGGCTGGTCAGCATGCGGTACGGCTCCCGCAGGTCCTTGGTGACCAGGTCGTCGATGAGGGTGCCCAGGTAGGACGAGTCGCGCGGCAGCGTCACTGGCTGCCGGCCCAGCGCGCGCATGGCCGCGTTCACGCCCGCCACCAGGCCCTGCGCCGCAGCCTCCTCGTAGCCTGTGGGGGCGCGGGGTAATAAGAATGGGAACTGGGTCGCGTTGCGGGCACCGAATCGCATCGTGGGGGCGCGGGGGTGAGCAAGGACGGACGGCGCGGCGCGGCGGCGGCCGAGGTGGCAGTGCCGCGGTGGCAGTGTGTGCAGGGCGGGAGAGGAGGCGATGCGGGGGGAGGGGGAGGGCGAGGGAGGGATGTATGCCTCGTGGGGGACGTGAGGTGACTCAGGGGCGGAGCCAAGCGGCCACAAAGCCGGCAAGGATGCAAGCCAGCACCCGCCGAGCAGCCCGCTCAAGACGTCAGCGCCCACTGGCGTGCCCGACGAGCCACCGACCCGTGGTTCCGTTGAGCTGGCCGCTGAAGAAGAGGCCCGCGACGCGCTTCGTCTCCAGCGTTGGCGCGCACTGGTGGGCCGGCAGGTAGTCGTACTCCACGGCGTATGCGGGCCGCAGCATGCGCACCCGGCCCAGGCCGGGCAGCGTCTGCAGCAGCGCCAGCTGGAGCCGCTCGGGCAGGCCGGTGCTGAATCCCTGGGGCGGGAGGGACAGGTAGTTCGATAAGATATACAGTCATCTGTTACGGGCGACGGCATGAATGTTGGGGGAATGGCGCTGGGCGCGGGCCCGGAGAGCGGGCCGCTCGCACAGCCAGGCCGATGCTCTCGGGCCTTGGGGTGGGAGACAGGGCAAGAAAGCACGGTACCGTGCCTCCGCTGTTTCACCGCCCCGCCTGCCCCAATCTTGCCTAGTACCCCTCCCGTTTCAACCCCACCCCACCCTACCCCACCCCAAGGACCACGGACCACGGGGCTCCTCACCTGCACGTACATCTCGGGCGTGTTGCGCCCCTCGGGCTCCAGGAAGATCTGGTGGCTGTCCTTGTCGGCGAACCGCACGATCTTGTCCTCAATGGAGGGGCAGTAGCGCGGGCCCTGGGGCGGCGACGGGTTGGGAGGGGTGGGCGAGGACCGAGGAGGGGTCGCGTCACCGGCCAGGCATCAGCACCTCCGCTCCCAATGCCCAGGGAGCTGCGCGCTTCTCTGACGGCGTATCGCAATGACCGTGGGTGCACCACACGCCTACGCCACGCGCACGCCAGGAGCCTCCCGGACCTGCGCGCATGCCATGAGTACCACGCCGGCTCCCCCATCCAACGCCACGCCGCAATACCGCCAAAGCAAACAGCCGACTTCCGCCTGGCACATCAGCGCCGCCTGCCCCGTTTCCCCCTCCCAAGAGACTCCCAGCCCGAGCCCGAGCCCAAGCCCACCTTGCTGTCCACCCATCCCCCGTAGATGGGCGTCTCGTGCAGGTTGTCCCGGATCAGCTTGTGCGTGTCGGCGGTGGTGCGGGTGAGGTAGCAGCTCATCTGCTCCCGGGGCACGTGCACCTCGGGGTCGAAGCTGAACCAGCGCTCCTGCGGGGGCGGGTGGACGAGTCGGTGGGTGGGGGCCGGGGAACAGCGGTTGGCGCTCCGGTGCTCGCGTGAGGGCGCAGCGGCGGGGATAGTGCGGTTGGCAATGCGCTGCGCCGTAGGCTGCATCGAGTGTGGGCGGCCGCCGGACGCGAACGGGGGCTTGAGGGGCCACACAAGCAACCACCAAAGGCAAGCCCCGCCCGCCCATCGAGCCCATGACAGCACTTGGGAAGGGGACACGGCGTCGCCTCGACCGGCCGGCCCCCGCAGCTGTGCCCAGAGAGCGGTGACTGACGGGGGGTGGGTTGCCCAGCTTGCGCCCCCCCCCGCGTCCCTCCTCGCCCGAGCCCCCGCCCCGCCCCACCTCATCGTCCCCGGGCTGCGGCTCCAGCACGGAGAAGTCCACGGTGCGCGCGTCGATGCGCGCCGGCGTGCCGGTCTTCAGGCGGTCCGTCTCAAAGCCCAGAGCCTGCAGCGCCTCCGTCAGACCCACGCTGGCCGCCTCGCCCGCCCTGCAACCAGCAGGAGCAACTCAGGACGGCGATTGGAAGACCAGTTTTCGCAGTTTGGGAACCAAAAAGGCTGTACCGCTAGCGGACCGGTGGCCCGGTGTCTGAGAGTGCCGGCTAGGGGCTAGGGGCTAGCCAAGGGAGGAACGGCCAACCGTTTTCAGCTCTCCGTTCTCCAAGCCCCATGACCCCAGTCTAAAGCCCCTCCAGCCCAGGGGCAGCACCTTGCCCGGCCTCCCGGTCAGACACGCGACACGCTCGGACGCATGCCAGCCACAGAGAGGGCCCCCGCCACCACCGCCACCACCACCATCATCCCCCCGCATCCCTTTCCCCCACGCCCCAACAAATTCACCAAGGCCGCCGTTACTCCCTCTACTGAGTATGCGATTCGGTGTCCGCGACGCGACCCGTTTCCCTTCTTCATGACCCCCCGCTCCCACCCCCGCCCACGGGCCCACCTGCCCGCCGACATGGACTGGCGGCCGACCCAGATGGTTCCGTTCATGAAGGTGCCGGTGGTCAGCACCACGGCGCGCGCCCGGAAGGTGATGCCAAAGTAGGTCTTGACGCCGCGAACCTCGTCGTTGGGGCCCACGTCCAGGCCCACCACCATGGCCTGGAGGGGGCGGGGCGGGGGAGAGGGGCGCGAGAGGTCATTGGGAGAAAACGAAAACCAGGCGTTCGAGGGGAGGGGGTTGGGGGGGGGATGTCTACTTCGTTCGATTGGGAGAGCGAGCTGAGGAGCGGGGAGTACGGAACGGAGCGTGCCGCTAGCCCTGCCCTGCCCTGCCCTGCCCTGCCCTGCCCTGCCCTGCCCTGCCCTGCCCTGCCCTGCCCTGCCCTGCCCTGCCAGGGCATGCCGACATGCCCTGCCCTGCCCTGCCCTGCCAGGGCAGCGGCTAGGTAAGTGCAATGGACGCCGGGGTCTGCGGCCTGGCAAGTGGCAACCGAGGAGGCCAGGTTCACGAGCTGGGGGCGGGCAGGCCCAGGCCATCCCCATCCCTATCCCCATCCCCAGACCCATCCATAACCATGGCATTAGGAGACGTAGGGGCCACATGCGTCGTCGAGGTGCCGCGACGCTTCAACTTACGACCACGGAACCACGTGAGCCCTGGCATCCCCTTCGCGCCCGCACCCACCCCCACTGTGACCCCCCACACCCCCACACCCCTCACAGCCGCCCCGACCCTCCATCCACGCGCGCACCTCCCGAATCTCCAGCCCCGCCTGCTCCTCCAGCACCCTCCGGATCGTGCGGGCGTACTCCTGCTTGTCCGTCTGCGCGCGCAGCGCCCACACGGCCGGCCCCTTGCTGCGGTTCAGCACGCGGCGCTGCAGGTAGCAGCGGTCCGCCATCTTGCCGATCTCGCCGCCCAGGGCGTCCACCTCGTGCACCAGCTGCGACTTGGCGGGGCCGCCCACCGCGGGGTTGCAGGGCTGCGGGGAAGGGAGCGGAAAGGGGGGATCGGGATCGGGGAGAAAGGATGTTGGCTTCCACGGGCAGGGCGCCAGCAGGGTGCGAGGGGGTGCGGTAAGGAGGGGCAGGGGGGCCGCAACCGGGGGCCGGGCTAGCCGGGAAGCCCCGGGGATGGCGGGGGTGCGGGTGGCGGAGGTGGAGGTGAGGAGAGGAGAGGAGTGGAGGGGAGGAGTGGAGAGGAGCGGAGCGCCGGCGTGGCCCGTGGCACGCCCCGTCTGCCCCTCTGGTGCGCTCCTGTTGCCGCCCCACGCCACCAGCCCGATAATCGGTAACCCAGAGTCTCGCCACCAGCGCCGTCACACCACCACGCGGCTGGTCCCTCTCCAAGCCCCTGGCCCCGGCCCCCCCGCCCACGCTCTCCCCACCACTACCGCTCTTCCCACCACCACCACCACCACCACCGCCGCCATTTCTGCCGCCGCGGCCTCGCTTTGAAGGCTCTCCCCGTCGCCTCGTTGGTTCGTGCTCGCCCATCCGCAGCATTCCCTCGCTGTGCTCGCCACACGGTCGCTCCGCAGCTGCCACGCAGCTCTCTGTACGCAACCCACAGCCGGCGCCCGCCCGCCCCAGCCCCGCCGCCCAGCTCCAGCCACGCACCTGCCCCATCCCCGCCCATCCGCCCAGCCCCAGCCCCCCGTACTCCCCGCCCAGCCCCGCCACCGCCATCGCCTGCCCCACCACGCCACCGCCCCTCCACCAAGCGCCGCACCTGCCAGCCGATGCGGTCCAGGTTCAGCGTCAGCAACAGCGTGCGGCACCCCAGCCGGGCCGCCGCCAGCGCCGCCTCGCAGCCCGCGTGGCCCGCCCCCACCACAATCACGTCGTAGTCCTCCTCCGCCGTCCACTCGCCGTTGGCGCTGCTCAGCGCGCGAGGGGCGGCGCCGGGCGCCGCGCCTGGGCTGCCGCCGGCTGGGGCGGCGGCAGCGGCAGATGATGCGGCGCCAGCGGCCGATGTGGCGGCGGGCGGCTGCATGAGAGGCATCGGGGCATCGGGGGATGACGGGTTGGCGGGTGGGGGGCAGCGTGGGGCAATTGGATGGGGGTGTAGGGGGAGCGCAAGAGGGTGGAGCGAGGGGGTTGCTGCGGTTTGGTCTGAGGGAGGACCCAGATGCAGGATTGCAGGGATGGGTTGCACGCCAAGGCGCCCAGGAGGGAGGAGGTGGTAGCGGCGTGGCGTGCCTCCGGGCCGTCGTTGGGGCTCAGGCCGCGGCGACGTCACCGTCAGGGGGACCCTGAGGGCCCATCCCGACTGCCATGTCCGCGCCAAGATGGGTTCGGCTTGAACGAAGAGTCACGCACCGCGCTGTAGAGCCGTGCACCGCTGCTGCGCTGGGCGGGTGGCCGCCAGCCACAATGTGCGTGGACAAGGGGCGCCGCTGGAGCCAGGATTTGTGGCATTCCAGAAGAGGAGCGCAAAAGTTTAAGAGCCCCCGAAGCCATCGGTGACAACGTCAGGGCCTTCATGACCGGAGCGTAGGTTGGGCCGGCAGTGTATCGGGTACCCGGGTTGCGGATGTGAGCCAATTGCAAATGTTACGGGTGACCAAATACCAATAACCCGTTCAGGCTCTCCGGCCATGAAGGCTTCAGCAACGACCAACCGCTGCCGTGGAATGCAGTCTCGGCCTTACTGGGTTTGTGCCATCGCTGAACCAAAAGGTACCCCACGAAGGACTGGTCGCATGTTCGCGCATACCAGAGACCGCACTAGCAACCTGACTTGAAGGTCGCGGGGATCCCTTTCTTACTTCGCAAGGTGCCCTGGAAGCACAATAGGAAGGCTGCTGCTTGGCAACCCGATGGCCTAGACGTTTCCTCTGTCCCTTCGTCGCCTTGTCGGACCGTCGCCTAGAGCAGCGCAGACATGTCCGACTATGAGGATGAGGACTTTGAAAACTATGACGACGATGACTTCGAGGTGCGGGGGGCCGGCAGCGTCCGGAGATGTGGAGCGGCACGGAGCGACATGTCGCAGTATCCACCCGCTAGAACGGGGGCACTGTGGTGATCCCTCCCATGTGCAATGGCGCTTGCTTGCCAGGCGGCGGCTGAGGAGGACGAGGAGGACGACTACGACGTCCTCCCCACCAAGAGCGCGACGCCTCAGTCCACCACCCCCAAGGAGGTGGCCTCACCCACGCGGGGGGCGCCCGTGCGGACTTCCTACACCGGGCGACCGCCCTCCGCGGGCGGCCATGGGCCGAGCAACCTGTCCCGAACCAGTGGGTCCCGGGCTGGGCGGGGGCCGTGGGCAAGCGAACACCCCCACTGTCGTGCTTATGAGTTTTGCGGGGCGGAGCGTAACCGTGGCTCGCGGCGTTGCGGTTCCTGTGGCTCTGCATCTAAGGACCTGACGTTCTGATGCTGATCCTGGGCGGATGCAGCGGTAGGTGGGTTATTCGTGACTGGGCATGGGGCGGCAGGCCCGCAGAGCTACGTGCCGTGCGCTTCAAGCCGGCCCGCAGCGGCGCCTCCCAAAAGCAGCTCCTTGCCGCAGGTCGGGGATCATCCCCATGCCCTCCTCTAACCCCTCCCCTCCCCCGTGCTCCTCGCTCCCCGCTCCCGCCTCCGCAGCCGCCTCCGTCAGCATACCCGCCTTTGCGGGCCTGACGGACGCGCAGCGGAAGGCCGCCAAGAAGAAGCTGGCGGGGGCCATCCAGCGCATAAAGAAGGTGCGCGGAACAGCGGCCGGGGACTGCGGCCGCGGACGGGCATGTGATGGGGCTGAGCCAGCCAGGGGCGGGCGGCCTGAGGGGTTTCGGAGGGCCCCTTCGCCTCGGGGGGTAGGGGGGTTGAAGGAGCAAGGGAAATGAACAACGACGAGGGAGGGGGAAGGAGTGGACACAGGAGGCTGGGGCCGACGGGCTGGGCGAGTGGTGTTGCACGGGCAGGCTAATTGGTCAGTTTATGAGACGGGGAATTCGCCCGAGGGACAGGTACTCACACAGCCCGCTGCGTGGCGTGTGCGTGTGTGCGGTGGCATGTGCACGGATCAGTGTCTGTTGATTTAGCGCCTAGTCTGCCTGCGCGCCCCCTTCCCACCTTTTCTGTTTGTCGAGACCGCCCGCCCTCGCCGTCAGGGATGCTTGCTGGGTAGAACAGCGCTGCCTACGCCAGGATCGCGTGCGCTTGTTGGGTTGCGGTTCGGTGTGGCTCCGGATCGTGCCACCATCCTGCACACGCCCCCCAGTGGGGCTTGGCCCCGTATGCGCTGCGGCTGCCCGCGGTCCTGACTGCACCAACTCCCGCCCCCCGTTTTCCAGAGAGCCATTCACCCCTTGCTTCTCCAGCCGAGAACGCTATACAACCCTCGACCCCCCGATTTCCCATTCGTGGCGCAGATCTCTCTGCAGGTGGTGGTGATGGACGACTTCCCGCAGCTGCAGTCCCTGTCCAAGTACGAGCTCTACAACATGGGCCGCAGCCAATACGCGGGGCTCAAGGTGGCCTCCGCGCAGACGCACGAGGACGACAAGGACGAGGAGATGCAGACGGACGAGGTCAGCCCGGTGCCCGGCTTCACCTCCTCCCCTCCTCTCTCCTCGAGCGAGCGGGGACGCGACCTGTTTCCCTCCTTCACGACCCCCCTCCTCTCGGGCGCCTTGCGCGCCCCTTCCACCAGCCATCAACATACCTTTTACCCACCGACTATGACGTCCTTCGCCCCCTCCGCAGTGGATGCCTTCACACACGCTGTACCGGCCCTTGGCCCCGTATTTGGCACCCTAACCCCAGCCATTCCGGCCCCGTCACGCCACACACCAGCAAGACTCCCTGCCATCTTGCCTTAACCTCCCTTCCCCATCGCAACCCCTCTCCCCTGCGCCCCCTCCCGCCCCGGCCCCCCTCTCCCCTCTGCCCAAGATCGACACGCGCGGCTACAGCTGCCAGGTGCCCGAGGACCGCAACACGCCCTTCGAGGGCGAGCACACGCTGTCGGCGGGCGGCGTGGTGGCGGCCAGCTCGGGCCCCGCCATCACGCCCGCCAACCGCCTGGTGATGCGCATCACGGCCATGGCGCCTGATCAGGAGAGCAAGCTGCTGGCCTTCATGCGCTGGGCGGGGCCCATCATGCTGGCGGCGCTGGGAATGAACCCGAGTGAGCCGGGAGGGGGCGGGGCACAGCGAGCGGGGCTGGGTGGGCGCGGCGGGGTGAAGGATAAGGGGGGGGGGGCGTGGCACCCGGCGGCTTGCTAGGGTAGGGGGCACCTCTGGGTGAGCAGGCTTCTGCGCCATGAGCCGTGGGGTAGGGCGACGGGTGGGGCCGGCTGAGGCGGCGACGGGCAAGCACTGGTTCAATCGCACGCTGTGCCATGAAGGGGTAGCACTGTAAACCTTGCACACCGTATTGGCCCGAGCCGCGGCCTGCCGCACAGGGTGCTAAACATGTCAGCGCGCCTCGCCCTGTCCCTGTATCATTGCGTCGCAGCTGCAAAGAAACTGGCCATCTCCGCGGGTAAGGACCCCAAGGACGCGGCTCTGTCCGCGGGCAGCGTCAAACTGGGCCACGCGCAGGAGGCCCTCCTATCGCAGCGGCCCGTCACCGGCCTGGCGTTCTGCCCGGGGCCCAGCCCGCTGCTGCTGGCGTCGTACGCACCCGTCGGCGCGCAGCTGGGCGCGGCGGCGCTACTGCAGGTGGGGAGCGTTTGTACAGCGTGGGGAGCGGCGCGGCAGGCTGGGAGGCGTTCAGCAGTCCCGAGTACTTGGCTAGGCCGTCTGCAGCTTATGGGCAGGGCAGATGAAGCGCAATTGACAATAGAGCAGAGGCTTCGGTTCCATTTCATAGCCCTATTTCGTCACCAATATGCATTACCCATGTCACGAATCCGTGCTGGGAAGCAGCACGCTCCGTAGCCCGCTGACGACGCCCGACGAGCCTGCCTGCGGCAGCCTGAGAGCCCTAGCGTGCCCGACTGCGCAGCCGCCCGCCCGCCCGCCTGCCTGCCCTTCCCCCGAAACCACTAGATGCCATTGCACTCCCGTCAACACTGCGCTGTGATCTCAGCTCCCTCCCCACCCCCACCCCCGCCGTGCTGCCCGCCGCAGGACCACTCGCTCAACTCCAAGGGCGTGCTAGCGGTGTGGGACCTGAGCGCCCCCTCCTCCCCCGCCTCGGTGCTGGTCAGCGAGGGCAGCCCCTCGTGCTGCTGCTGGGCGCCCGCGCCCCACACCAACATGGTCTTTGCAGGTGAGCCGCATCCCTGCCGGCGCCGCCGCGTCGAAAGCGCACACGCGCACTCCGCCCCGCACTCGTTGCGTCAGCCCCCTGCCCCTTCACCCCCTAAACACCTCCAGTCGCAAGCCTTCTGTGCTGTGCTGAACATGCCTGATGTCGTGCAACCTCGTGGCCTTTCGTCCTTTGCATTGCAGAGCATGCTCCCCCTCGACCTTACGACACTGTGTTCGCCTCAGCCGTCTCTGTTGACAATCTTTCGTACCCTCTGACCCCTCGCCTCTTCACGTTGCGCCTCTTAAACGCCCTGTCGCGCGTGTGGCCGCCCCGCGCGGCCGTCCGGTGACGCTCCCTACCCCCCCTCCCCGGTCCAATGCTGCTGGCGCCCAGGCCATTGAACTCCAAACCCCTCTCCTCAATTCCCTCCCCCTCCCCTATCTTGCCTATCAGCGTCACATTTTTCGACCCATTTCTCTTCTCCTCAAACCCTTTTCCTACCGCGCAGGTATGGAGGAGGGCGGCGTGTGCGCGTGGGACCTGGAGGAGCCCGACTCGCGGCACCCGCTGGAGGTGGTGGGCGGCGTGGGCATGTTCACCCGCCGGCCGTCGTACACCACCGAGTACCTGGCGGACGTGGCGACCACCGCCGCGCCCATCGTGGGCATCACCACCACGCCGCGCAGTGAGTCCGGGGAGGTGGGCGGGAGGAGGTGTGGCGGGCTGCCCGGGGGGGGAGTGGGTGGGAGTCATTCTCAGCAGAGAAGCTCTAGGGCGCATTCCTCTCCCGACCTTCGAAACAACAGGTTGGGCGCTGAGGGTGGAAGGGAGGGGCCGGGGCTCCCGGTGGCCCATCGCCCGACGTCGCAACTCCCGGTGGTCCGTAGCATTTATGCACCACCATGGCTGGGGTGGTTTGACGGGTTTACAAGCCCGAACCAGCCGATCCCTGGTTGGCTGGGTTCCCAAGCCCAACCCGTCGACCCGACCCGAACGCCCGATCCGAGAGCAGGGAGAGCGCAGGGCAACCCGGAAAAGGGCCCAGTCGTCACGGGCGGAGGGGGCGCATTCGTGGTGGGTCCGCGAAGGGGTTGTAGTCTCGGCCCACCGACCAGCCCGTGCATACCAGATGTGGGCGCGACAAGAAGAGGAGGAGTCGGATGAGCGCCAGCGGTCGGTAACGGGGAGGTCCAGCTTGGCAGCCGCCGGGGGCCCAGCGCCTACCACAGGAAAACAACCCGCAGAGCAACCGAACCCGACTGCGCGAGCAGCTAATACTCACCTAGACAGAGAACAAGCGGACTGGACCCAGGCAGTCAAGGGGTCACGGTGCATGCGGAAGGGGAGGTTAAACCGTCAGTGGGGCGAATTATGAAATGAGCGGTAGGAACAAAAGAGCAAACTATACAAAGCGGCGAAGGAAAGAAGGTGACAGGCAGGGAAGGAAAGAAGGCGGCGAAGGAAAGAAGGTGACAGGCAGGGAAGGAGGGCAAGTAAGGGGCGGGGAGTACGGCGCGGGAGGGCTTCGGAGCATCGGGAAGGGGCCGCACCAGGGAGGGATTGAGGGGGGCAGGGGGCATGTAGTACACGGGGGGGGGGCAGGGGGTGGGAAGGCATTGTCAGTACAGAGACTCTGGGGCGCATTCCTCTCCCGACCGGCTGGGCGCTGAGGGTGGAAGGAAGGGTTAACCTCCCGATGTTCCGTCGCCCGACGGCGCAACTCCCGGTGGTTCCCCCGCGGGCTGCCCTCGAGGGGGGGTCACAGGGAATGGGCGCGTGCAGCTCCCTTACGAGCGAGGCCCGGGCGCACGCTGTTACAGCCATCTCAAGAGGAAGAGGCGATTGTCGTGGTTGCGAGGTGGGCGTCCAAACATGGGGCCAAAGTGTAAAGGCTTACATGCAGACTGCATGGCTGCAAAGCACCGTCCTGGCTCCAGACACCCCTCGTCGCCCCCTCCCCAATCTCTCTCCTCACACGCCCTCCCCTTTACCCCTCCCCTCCCCCTCTCACCCCCTCCAGCCGAGAGCCGCTCGCGGCCGTGCCAGGTGGTTAGCCTGAACGGCTGGGGCACCGTGACGGTGTACACGGTGGTGCTGCTCGCGCCCGCCGAGAAGAACGCGGCGGACGCCGACATCGGGCTGCGCCCCGGCAGCCACCTCAAGCTGGTGCGCACCACGCAGCTCACGCGGCTGGGCATGCGCACGCTGCGGCCCATCCTGGCCAAGCCGGGCGGCGGCATGCTGGCCGGCGTGCAGGCGGGCGAGCCGGCCAAGCTGGACCAGGTGCGGGGAGGGAGGGCCTGGAAGGAGCGCCAGCCGCTCCTCGGTCGGTGGGGCAAGCTGTGTAATGACGAGGAGTGCGTGGCACTGACGAACCACTCCCTTGCCTTCCCTCCCTCCGCCGCGCCGCCCCCCCCTGCTCTCCCCCCCTGCTCTCCCCCCCCCTCGCAAGGGAATCATGCGCTCCACTGACTACTCATTACAACCTTGAACTCCCTCTCTCGCGCCCCCCGCTCCTCGCCCCTCGCCCCTCGCCCGCCGCCCCTCCGCAGCTGGTCCAGACGTTCTCGCTGCAGGTGCTGTCGGGCCCCGACATGGACCTGCTGGCGGGCAGCGACGCGGGCAAGGTGCTGCGCGGCTCGCTGGTGGGCGTGCCGCCCGCCCCCAAGGAGTACATCCCCGACGACCACAGGTCCGCCGTCGCCACGCGGCCCTCGGCGCGGCCGGTGCCCTCCTGCGTCACCTGCCTGCACGCGTCGCCCTTTGTGCCCATCGCGTTCGTGTCGGGCCACAGCAACGGCACCGTGGCGCTGCACGGCCTGCACGGCGGCGCGGCGGCGGCGGTGTGGCCGGACGTGACGCGCGGCAAGGTGCTGGTGGTGCGCTGGTCGCCCGTGCGGCCGGCGGTGTTCTACGCGCTCGACTCGCTGTGCACGGTCTTCACGTTTGACCTGGCGGCCTCGCGCACAGCGCCCGTGGCGGCGCAATCCTTCATGCTCAAGGTGGGTGGGTGGGTGGGCGGTGTGCTGGGCGGGGGCGACATGGCGGGCGAAGGGGGGAGGGTGACGGAGCTGCTGTGGGCCGAACAGTGTGGCCGACGAGGGAGTTGGGGAACCGGGGCAATCTATGGCGTTGGGACTTGGGAGGCATCTCGCTGTACTATTTGTTTCATGCCTTTGCCGTCTGCGCGGCTCGTGCCCTGCAGGACAAAGGCAAGCAGATGGCCTCCCTGCCCACGTACTTCGACATCGGGATGGTCAACACGGGTGAGGAGAAGGGCAAGGCGGTCAGCACGCCCTGCTTCTGCGTCGGCTACGACGACGGCCTGCTGGACGTCAATCTGCTGTCGCAGAAGCAGGCGACGCCCGTGGAGGGCGAGCAGCAGCTGCTGGAGGAGCTCGTGCGGACCGTGATGGACAAGGGCAAGGCAAAGTGACCGCATGGCGTTGTTGGCACATGAGCTGGCGGGGGAGGCGGGGCGGGCGGGGGGGGGAGACGCGCGGGGAGGGGCATGTGGCGCCAGGTGGGAAGCGGGTGAGGTTGGTATCGAAGTCGCCGCAGAGTGTGCTGACGTACATAAGTCTTTCGGGCGTTTGAGACTTCGGGTGGCTGTTGGTGGTCCTAGCTAGCACACGGGGGTTGCCCGTACACACCCACGGAGGGTTGTACTGCTATGACGTTGCACTCCGGATGCGAACTTTGGTGCGGCACTGGCTGATTAGCATACTTGTGCATGGCTTGACTACTGCATGATATATATACTCTCCTCTTCCTGTAACGTGAAGGAGTAGCTACTCTTACTGAAGCACCATTTCCCAAGGGCCGCTGGCCCGAATCAAGCATGGGCTGCGTATCTTCGAAAGATGATGCTGTCGATGCAAAGGCGGCTTCACAGTAAGGCAGCCCAGCTCCGCTTGAGGTTACGCGGCTGCCGAAGGGGTCTTTTCTTTGCCGCAGGGCGCACCATGCCAACGGGACAAATGGAAATGCAGCCAGGCCTGCGCCAGCTGTCCAGGAGTCGCATACGGCCTCTACTCCAGCCCCTGCCAACCCAGCTCCCGCTCCGCCGAGCCCCCCAGCGGCTCCAGCGCCCCCCGCCCCGCCGAGCGCCCCAGTGTCTCCTACAGCGCAACCATTGTATCAGGGACCCGACCCTGCAGTGCCTCCCGCGGTTGCGCAAGGTGCGAGTCGTAATTCTGGTGCGTTCCCGGCGTTATTGGCTGACGGGGTTTTGCTGTGTCTTGCCGTTTCGATAGCAGTCGCGAAAGTGCACGCACCTCCCAAGCGGGAGCGGTCGGAGCTGAGCAAGCGGCAGCAGCAAAACGGGACTGAGTATGAAGATGGCTCAGACTGGGACCAGTGCTCAACGGCCAACTTTAATGTTCAGGAGGAAAATCAGATTAAAGGTGAGTCTGCATGGGTAATAACTTCGGGCTCGCAGTGCCCCAACTTGTGTGGCCGATGCGTCGCAGACTGCGATGTGCCCGTCGTGGGCGCCAGCGTCATGGAGAAGGCCCTGCACAACTCCCTATTCGCACAGGATAAGCACGTGCCGGGCCCGGATAGCGAATACAAGTAAGCTGGGGGGTCTGGGGACGGGTGGTCGGGTTGCGCACACACGCGTGGCTTTGGGTTCTGACGCTGGCGACTCCCGGACTGCAGGGAAACGACCACCTTGCGGATAGACAAGGTCAAGGGGTGTATGTTTGTGAACCAGTACCTCGTGGTCAAGTTCCTGGGCCGCGGAGCCTGCGGCAAAGTCTTCCTGTGCCTCAACACGTACGACCTCCGGTTGTACGCCATGAAGGTGTGTCGATACTCCACAGGGACGGGAAAGGGGCTGGAGGGCAATGAGAGGCAGGGCAAGGCATGGGTCGCTTAACATGCAGCTTAGGAGAGCGCATGGCCCCAAGGAGTGGGTCTGGGCGGCTGACAGCGTGCGTCAGCTGCAGTCCGCTTCGCCCGTTGGCGGCAAGATGAGAGGTACCAGCTGCCGCCCCCCGGCTATGACAGCGCTTTGGGGACCTGTTTGTGCATCTATGATTATGGCGCGGGGAGTCTATGCCCATCTGGCCAAGGGGTCACGTCCTCATTCTAGCACCTGCACGTGCAAGCTTAGCTGCGGTGCCTATTACTCTGAAGGCGGGAAGGGTCAGCAGCAGCCGAAGAGCGTGCCCACCAGCACGTCACACGTGGGCATGCTTCACCCAACTCCGCTGCTCATCTCCACAACGCGCGGGTGCCCGGCAGCAAGAGCAACGCGCTTACCAAGTGCACTGTTTGTCATGAGGGTTGCTTGCAACTTCACGGCGCAAGAGTCAAGGCCTCCTTGTTGGCTGGGTTTGCGAAACCAACCGCGCAGGCAGTGCGCAAGGTGGATCTGGAAAGCTCGCAGCCGCCGCAGCAGGGCGCCAAGAAGCGAAACCCCATGGAGGACCTGAAGCGCGAAATCATGATCATGAAGAAGATGAAGCACAACAACATCGTGACGTTGAGCGAGGTCATTGACGATCCCGCCGGCTCCAAGCTGCTACTGGTGATGGAGTTCATGGAAGGCGGGCCGGTGCTGACGCGGGAGGCGCTGGAGAAGCGGGAGCGGCTGCCGGAGAGCCTGGCGCTGCAGTACTTCCGGGACATGATTAAGGTGGGCGCAGGGCAGGGCAGGGCGAGTGGTGGTATTTGGGAAGAGCTGGAGGGTATGGGTTCTGAACGGGTGAAAGGGGCGAACGTGGTCCCCAACCCCGGTGTGGCGCTTCAGTACTTTCGGCACATATTCAAGGCAGATGCGGGGGACTTGAGGGCCAGGGACCCGGAAATGTAATGGGAAGCGCGTAGTTGGGGGGAGGGGCTGGCGTGGGATGGGAAGAAGGAAAACCATCATGCAATGTCGATGGGAAGGGCGGGAGCGCACGACGGGGAAGCCGGCGCTGCTGGCGGCTTGGCAGTTGCGGGTGATCTGGGGGCATTTAAGCCTTTCACCAGCATCTCGTGCGACTTCCGTGGGGTTGGCGGTGAGCTTCGCTAAAGATAACGCCCTAGACCTTTCAAAGGGAAAGGGTGCGGCTGGTCCTGGCAGCGGCGCGATGAACCAGCACATGCAGACACGCCCGCTGGCCGCGGCGAGCAAAATTGGGTGCTGCCGGCTCAGCTCTGACCGCTTTTGCTTGGCTGGTGCGTGCGCTTTTGCGAGCGCGGTCGGGACGCATGCGCGTCGCGATTGCAGCAGCCAGTCATGGGGGGGATGATAGAATTGACGATTTGCACTTTCGTGGCAGCGAGGGGCGCCGCAGTCGTGAGGCCCTGGCGCAACCGCTGCGCTGTATGAAACGCTGGAACGCTCGGCGGGGCGGGAGGCGCTGCAGTTACTGGGGTGCCCCAGATATGGCGGGAGCTGGGGTTGTAGGGGCTGCTGTGTAGCTAGATGCCGGCTGCGACGTTGGGAGGATTTGGCGTCGGCCTGGGGCTGCTGCGGACGGGGTCCGCACTCTTGGAAACGCTTTCCCTCGCGTTAATGCGCTTGGGACGGCCCCGGCCCCCTCCAGGCGCTCGACTACCTCCACAGCCACAAGGTGGTGCACGGCGACCTAAAGCCGGAGAACGTGCTGATGGCGGCCAGCGGCGAGGTAAAGCTGTCGGACTTTGGCTGCTCCAAGGTGTTTGCCACCGGCAACGAGTACCTGGAGCGCTGCAACGGGACGCCCGCCTTCCTGGCGCCCGAGATGATGAAGCCTAACACGCGATACCGGTGAGGCCATGAGGCGGCGCAGCGGGAGGGGCAGGGGGGGCAGCCGGGTATCGAAGCGGCGTGACCACTCACGTCGCAGGAAATCCTTGAGATGGATGCCGCTCGGCGCTCCGTTTTGCGTCCCCGTCCATGTCGTTCCCCTTGCCCTCACATGCAAGACCGCTCAGCGCTGACCCGCTGCTCGCTCCCCCCCGCACCCCCGCACCCCTGCAGCGGCCGGCCCACGGACGTGTACGCGCTGGGCGCCTGCCTGTACACGCTGCTGTTTGGGCGCATCCCCTTCTCGGCGCCCAACCTGTACAAGCTGTTCCAGGTGGTGCAGAACGAGCCGGTCAAGTACCCGCCGGACGTGCCCATCTCGGAGGAGCTCAAGGACCTCCTCAAGGGGATGCTCACCAAGGTGCGCCCGAAGTGCGAGTGGGAGGGGGGCCCGGGTGCGGGGTGCGGTGGGGTGCTTTCTGATCGAGAGCATCCGTTCCCGTGCGCACCACACTGACCATCGAACACTGTGCTGCCACCTACTCATTGTGGCGCCATGCGCGTTGCACACGGCCGGGACCCCGGGATCCCCAGGGGCCGGTCGCCTCTGGAGGCCTTTCTGGCGGGGTGAAATCGTGTGCCGCCCTCTTCCTCCCGCCCTCCCTCCTGCCCGCAGAACCCCCGCGAGCGCATCGCGATGTCGGACCTGATGAAGCACGATTGGGTGACCATGAACAAGAAGTTCCCGCTCAAGCCCTACCGCGAGCTGCGCGACGGCGAGTCGCAGGAGATGCACAACGGCGTCACGTGCGGCATGTCATTCGCGGAGGCCAACCCCAAGCCCGACTTCCTGACGGGCCTCGCCAACATCAGCCGCCACGAGCGGGTGTACCAGGAGGGCGACATCATCATGCGCCAGGGGGAGACAGGTGGGCGGACTGGTCCAGTGTTGCTGGTGCTGGTGGGCGAGCGAGGGGTTGGTTGGTGTGTGGAGCTTTTTTGGAATGTTTTAGAGCGAGCCAACGTACGGAAAACTTTGAGGAAGGTGATGGTGAATGCGAAGTTAGTTTGAGGAAGGTGAAATTGAGTGCGAATTTGGGCTCGCGCCCCATTCCCACCACCTTAACTCTTATTGACCCCCCCTCTGCGGTTTCGCCCGGTCCCACGCGTCCCGAGCACAGGCGCGTACCTGCTCTACATAGTGAGCGGCACGGTGGACATCCTCGTGAAGCTCGTCACGATGCCGCGCCGCGCCAACAGCAACCAGCCCGGCGGCACCCCCGGCGCCAAGCCGGTGGGCACCCCCGGCGCCAAGCCGGGCGCGCACGTGGACGAGATGATGGACGACAGCGAGACCATGTCGCCGATCATGGACGAGGAGAGCCGCCACCACCGCATCAACCTGCTGCGCGCGAGTCAGAAGGCGGGCGAGTTCGTGCGCTCGCTGCAGGCTAACGCAGGTGCGCTCGTGGGCTGGGCCGCGACGGAGGCGCGCATTGGGCGTGGGTGGTCGCGCATTGACGTGCAAAGGGAGGAGTTCACGCACGCTTGCCCAGTGCGCCCAAGGGCCTTCCAATCCCCGTCGCCTACCGCCTGGAGCAGGATACTCTTAGTGCTCATGGCGGCCCTCGCCCACGTCATGAAATTTGGGCAGGTTCGCAGGGGACACCTTCCCTCCTGCCACCTTGTGCCTCTCCTGAGACTTGCCTCGCCCGCTGAACCCCTTGGGCTGCGCAGGCACGTCTCGCGACCTGCTGATTGCGCAGCGCGGGCCCGGCGAGCTGGTGGGCGAGATGGCGCTGTTCAGCAAGGGCCTGCTGCGCACCGCCTCGGTGCGCTGCGCCACCAAGGTGCACGCGCGCCTCATAACGCACGAGCAGCTGGTGAGCCGCAGGCGCGGGCAGGGCCGTTGGGCGGGGAAGCGGGCGAACGTAGGGGACAGCGCAGGGCGTATCGCTGTTTCGCAACCTGTAGCCGGCCGTGGCGGCCCGGTGATGGGCCGCGGGCCGCCCGGTACGGCCGCCGATGCGGATGTGGACTTTACCCACCTCTTGCGCGCACCACCCTGTGCGCCACCGTGTGCAGGTGGAGTTCCTGATTGCGAACCCGCTCGCCAAGCACCAGCTGCGGGAGGTGATCTGGAAGAAGGAGAGCGAGATCACCATGGTGGAGGCGCTGGTCAAGCTCACCAACGTGCAGGACATTATCGCGGCCTCGCTCGATCAGGCGCCGCCCTCGTTCTGAGCAGCGTCTTGAGGCGCCTTGGCGGGGGCGAGGTAGCGGCTGTTGGGTGCCGGCAAGTACTACCCTTCCTGGGGCTCCCACCACCCCTACCCTGGGGCGGAGTGCAGTGGAGCGGAACGGGGCCGAAGCAGCTCGGGTGCGCATGGTGCTGCGGCCCTTTCGGCGGCGCATCCCCATGCTGGGCCGGCAGCCTGAAATGGTTCGGCTGCGTCCGTTTGCCCAATACATACCAATCTGTGGGATGGTGAGCCCGCCTGACGAGGCGCCTCGTTGGAGGGCCTGGGGCCCGACGAGGAGCGGTGCGCGTGGTGAGCGCGTCCGGGAGGCTTTGGTGGCGTGTTAGTGATCGGGTCTTAGGGGTCTCGAGAGGTAGCACTGATGGAAGTGTTGCGGTCGGGGGAGCGGGGCGGTTTTACTCATGCCCCATGGCTGTGCGAGTGGGAGCACGCAAAAGCTGTCGACTGCGGCGCATGCGAACTACTCCTTGCGGGAATGCATTGGCATAGGGAGGTTCGTCCGGCCGCATGGGCGTGAGCCTTGTGGCCCTGAGCTGGATATTACAGGTGTCGTATGTCTCTGGATCCGGTTACAGGCCAGGGCCCAGTGCACGTGTGTTCGGGCCTTCCTTTCTGGCGTGCGCCGCACTGTATTTCGTGGTTCGGTCCCGCCTCTGCTTTAGGCATGTTCCTTCTGTTGTCAGGGCTTCCCACCAGGCGAAGTGAACCCACCGTATAAACAGTTATCACCTTAGAACCCAATCTTGTACAGCGTGCAGGCTTCTAAGAGTGTGTCGTTCCTCCCTGCACTTGCGCGTGTGTCCCACCGACTTTGAGGCCCCAGACACTGAGGCAACGGTGCCGCAATTCGGGAAGCGCGATGAAGGCACGGGCGGCAGTCGGGAGTGTTGCTGCGTGCGTCGCCCGTCGTATTTGGCTTACAGGCCGCGCCTCACCCTTGGCACGTGTGTTTCTGACCCGGGACTACGTTGGTGTCGACTGGTGGACGGGCGGTGCCTCTTGTCGGCACGCCTGGGATGTTTCGTGTATGGCTTAATCTCATATGGCTGGCCCGTGCAGCCTCGTTGCCGGCCTGGTGCTTTTGCTTTCCCGTTCATAAGCGCATTGCGGCGCGGCGCCGGAAAATGATTACAATGGTCTCACTCTCCCACTCTGACTGTTAACTTTCGATTGAGACTCGGGGCGGTGTGATGAGGTAGTGCGACGCGTGGCCTTCGCGTTGCATGGCTGTGAGCATTGCTTGGGGCTAGGGCTGCTGGTGCGTCTCGAATTGTCAGGAACTGAACACCAGGGGCCGCTTACACACCTGCGGTCTCTGCTCCAACGATTGAGGCCATGAAAAAACGGAGATACATGTATCTGTCAGGAGAATGCTCGTGCAGTGAGACACCGCTGTCAGGCTGCGTTCCTCCCATGGTGAGCCATGTCCTTTATGGCGGCGGTTATGAATTATAGCTGTAAGCGAAGGTGAGCGCGTGCCTGCTGCGTCCTCCGGCCAACTCACGAACCGTCCATGGTACCCTTCCGTGTCAGCAGGTCTCGGCCTTACAAGCAGCAGCCGCTCAGTCCCTCTCTGTAATCTATATCTGTATCAATGAGCTCCATGACGATGTCAGGGAGGGGGAGACAGAGCCAAGGACACTTCCCAAACTTGCCGGGCCACTGACAACAGGCGGCGGAGGGGCGACAGGCATTCCGTAAGGGTAGTCAGGCCACGTCAGGCGGGGTGCACCTACGTGGGAAGTTGGGAAGCCAGGGTTAAGTTTCGTTCGGTGGCGGCGGGATGTAGGGGCGTGGGTGGCTGTAGGTGAGTAAAACACAAACAGAAAAGGCCACCTCCATCCAAACTCGCACTTGGGTCCTCTGCGTGCGCGCCCGCCTCACGTCCCGTCACATGTTACACACACCCGAAGGTGCGGCGTTTCAAGTAAGGCGCCGGATGCAAGGCATGGCGGGCGACGGAGCCGAGCAGACGGGCCCATCGGTGTGGGCAGCGGCGAGGTTACCTGGAGAGCGAGCTGTAGAGATGGCTGACCTTGTGGCGCGGCGTGCGGCGTAGGTATCTGTCCATCGGCGGCCAGCCCGCTGCCAGTTAACCGCCGGGTGATGTGATACAGACCTGAAAAGGATGAGAGGTCCGCGGAATCAGGTACCGGCGGGCCACTCGGGCGCAAGAGGCAGAGACGGTGTGCCAGGCGGGGTCATTGGGAGGTTCCGGAGCGAGAGCCTCCGAAACCGATTTGCCGTGTGCTTGCATCACAGCTTGACATTGCGTGAATTGCACTAATACGGTACTATCAATACAGGCACTCAAGCTTGGCTTGTCCCTTGACGCGCACGTTATAGCCCATTTTCGTTGCCCTTTTGGGGCACGGGTCAAAGAAATGGGTAAAGGGAAAGCTAAAAAAACGAAAGGAAGTGAGGAGGAGGCGAAGATGGCGAGCGCGTTCCGGCCAACCGGCTTCTTTAGGAAGCGCATCGAGCTGCCGGACCCCAGCGTTCCGTGGGAGGATGAGAGCCTTCACGCCAGCACTCGCAATCTCGGCAACCTGTCGGAGGCTGGGTACTGGGCGGCCGTCCTGCCCGACCTGACGGCGGGCACCAGCAAGGCCTCGGCGCGCGAAGCCGGCAAGCCCTGCCTCCCCAAGGGGCTCGTTGAGTCGTTCAAGGAGCAGATGCTCACCGAGGGCGTCTTCCAGGTCGGTGCGCGGGTTGATGGCGGACTGACGGGACTGACGTCGCCGCCCCAACACGCCGCCGCCCCAACCCGCCGCCGCCATGCCACCACCCCAAACCGCCGCCAACCCGTCGTGCGCTATGCGCTGTGCCCTGTGCCCACCCGCCCACTTTGCCGCCGGCGCACCAACCCTTCGCGCGCCTGCTTTCAACGCCCGGACCCGCGGCAGGCCTCACCCCAAGAACTGCAGTGGGGCGTGGACATGGACGCGATGGCGCAGAGCATGGTCCGGCTGATGCGGCACGGCTGGCCGGCCACCTTCCTAATCATGTACGACGAGGTACGGCATGCGGTACGGCGTGGCGGTCGCCCTGGGACCCAGCAACGGGCTGGCTGCGCGGGAGGAGCGTGGCGCGAAAGGTGAAGCGAGTGTCCCATTCAGACGGGCCAGCACCGGCGCAGTGTGGCGCTGATTCCCCCACGTGCGTGCGGTGTAAGCGGTACGGCGCGGCAGGCCTGTTCAAAGCCGCATCAAAAGGCGCCCGGCCCGATGTGCTGGGAATGATTGCAAACGGCGTGCTCACAGTGACTGCAAGCAACCGCCGTGTCCATTGCGTGTGTTTGTTCCGGCTGTGTGGCGATGCGCCAACGGATGCTGCGTGCAATGTCCGCACGCGGGACGGTTGAGCTGATTGTACAATTTGTTGCCGCCTCCTGTCCAATGTCACTGACGCAGCATCGCTCCAACAGTTCCGCGTGGTTTCCCGCCCACCCCTCTTCCTACAGATCTGGACGCTCATCCAGAGGGCCAGTGAACTCGTGAAGCGCACGTCCGGAGGCAACGAGTGCAACATGGACGTGCTGTGCTGGTGGGTCGTGCTGCGGTTGGCCGTTAAGGGTGTGCTGTTAACGGTTGGCCGTTACGGGTGTGCTGTTGCCGGTTGGCAGCTTGCGGTTGGAGCCGGTTGCTGGAGGGTGACGTGGCAGGCAGCATGCGGCGCGCCAAGGAACATGGGGCCGACGAAAGTCGCGCGGGAGAGGCCAGGGACGTGGCGTTCCCTGCCCCGCGCTTCAGCAGGCGCTGGCACGCTAGGCGCTGCCGGTGAACCCAGCCGCGGATCCCCAAGCGGGCGTCGGCGGCAGCCTGTGCGTGGAAGGAGGGCGTGGGGCGCCCCCGCAGCGCCACGCCGCGCATAAGGCTGGGCGCTGTGAATGGAACAAACAGCGTGCTCTAGACGCACTGTGAGCAAGGCTGGGTTGCGTTGGCGCAGCAGACGCAGAACGCACACACGCCTTGTTTTCCTTTTCAACACGCCTTGCCAGCTCCAAACCCCCCACCCCACCCCCCACCCCACCCCCCACCCCACTCCCGGGTGCCAGTGCGTTTCCGTCAAACACGCGCTCCCCATAATGCCCATGCCACCCCTAGTATCCGGCACACGACGGACCCCTCCGTACCCAAGCACCACCGAACGGCCTCCAACCCCCTGACCCCTTGACCCCTTGAACCCCTCCCCCACCCCGCCACTGGACCAGGTACGTGGACCCCAACCGCGGCGACGCCGGCTTCTCGCCGCACCGCGACCGCCAGCCCGACGACTCGCCCGCCACCTTCCGGCCCGACGGCTCGCCCATGTACAGCACCTGCTGGGTGCCCTTCACGGACGCCTGCCCCGAGAACAGCTGCCTCTACGTGGTGCCGCGGTGGGGCGGTGTGTGTGTGGTGGGGGGGGGCGGTGGTGGGGCGGGGAGGGCGGGGGGGGGGGCGGAAGGGCGCAGGTCGGGCAAAGCAGTCGCCTGGTGCGTTGGGATTCCAAGTCGGGATGCATTATCCTACAGCTACAGGAGCTTTCTGCGGGCGTCTTTGATGCGGCGGTTCCACTTGGAGTTAGGGGTCACCCGGTTGAAGTTGGGGGTGTGGTGCGGGGCGCGAGATGGGCGCTGCGGGCCCACGGCGAGTGTTGCCTCCACAGCTTGTGGGGCGGTCAGGCGGCAGGGCCAGCACGGGAGCGGCTGGCCCGCAGCCCTCCCAGCCCAGCGCTTACGGCTCCTCCCAACGCCCTGGCCCTACCTTCGTCACCCCAGCCAGCACCACGCACCCCTACCCACCTCCGGTGCCCTCCCCCACCGCTCCGCGAGGGCCGCGCCCACGCCCGGCCGGCCCTGCCAGTTGTTACGCGCACCTGTGTATCAATACCCCTACGTTGCCGGGCCACCTCCCGCCAGTCCACATCAGCCCCCCTTCACACAGCCCTGTGCGCCCCTCCCCCCCCCCGGAGCAATTACCGCCCCCGGTCCTCATGCGGCCGCCCTCCGCTCCACCAATCCGTGCCCCGCGCCCGCCGCCGATGGCCGCCTGCCGCACAGCTGGGCCGACCCGGGCTACCACGCGGGCGACGACGACGACGGACCCGACCCCTTGAGTGTGGCGCTGCCCAACAAGGAGGCGTTCCAGGCCATCCGCGCCCTCCCCGCGGAGGCAGGCTCGGCCACCATCTTCTCGCACCGGTGCGTCCCGACTGTGTGTGTGTGTGTGCGTAACGGTGTGCTCAAAACAGTTCTATAAGCGACAAAACAACCTAGCCGACCCGAGTGTGTGTGTGTATGTGTGTGTGTTGGTTTGTGCAAACGGTGCTCTAATAACACCAGCTAGCAAACATGTGCCCGCGTGTGCAAGATACCCGTCGCGTCAGGGGCGTGCAGAGCGTCAGGAGCTCAGGACCGTCCCGTGGCCCCTGTTGGGCGAGGGGGGGGGAGTGGGGCGGGGCCCACGGTGCCAGGGCGTTCCGTTGTGTTTTGTTGTGCGGAGGGAGCCCTCCGGCTCGAGGGCGGGGGCCTGATCTGGCATTGCTTGCAGCCGTCCCAGCCCCACCCCACCCCACCCCTCCCCCACCCCCGTTGGACTCGGGGGTCTGGCCCCGCCCGCCGTCCCCCGGCTCCGCAGCATCATCCATTGGGGCAGCCGCGGCCGTAAGGACTACCACACGCCCCGCCTTGCCGTGTCCTGGGGCTGCGCCGACGACGCCTACGAGCCGCCGTACTTTAGGTGAGCGATGAGGTGGGGCGCCCCCCTCCTACGCCCCATCAAGAGGATGACACGGCGGCGTGTTCGCTCCTGCACGGCTCGGCTCTGTGTCGCTGTCTCCCGCGCCGTCCTTTCCAACGCACCGACAGGCTATAGCCGGCAGCGCCCGTTACTCAGCAACCTTCCTAGTTCCTACCCCTCGGCCCCCATGTTCCCACGCCGTACCCTGCCGGTTCCGCAAC
This sequence comes from Gonium pectorale, assembly GCA_001584585.1. Taxonomy (NCBI): domain Eukaryota; kingdom Viridiplantae; phylum Chlorophyta; class Chlorophyceae; order Chlamydomonadales; family Volvocaceae; genus Gonium; species Gonium pectorale. Next base: position 2,983,057 of record LSYV01000002.1, read on the forward strand.
GTTGTGCCTCCTTCCCATGGAGTCTCGCTTCACCCTGCCCCTCCCCCCGCCCCCTACTCTCCATCACCCCTACTCTTCAACACCCCTGCTCTCCGTCACCCCCTTTCCCTTCCCCTTCCCCTCACCACTCATCCTCCCGCCGCAGCCGGCAGCACCTGCCCCACCCCCCGCTCCACCTGCGCGCCGCCCTGGCGTGCGGCCAGATGCTGGTGTACCACGAGCGCTTCCCCATGACCGCCCGCCAGCTGGCGCTCTACTACAAGTTCTTCAAGGCGCACGCAGGCGAGTTCCACCTGGCGTACCGAGACAAGGTGGCGGCGGAGTTCGTGGCGGCCACCAAGGAGCTCATGGCGCGGCCGGCGGCGGCGGCGGGGCCCGGGGGCGGAGGCAGCGGGAGAGGCGCGGCGGCGGAGGCGGAGGCGCGGGAGGAGGCGCGCGCGGAGGCAGCGGAGGCGGCAAAGGCGGCGAAGAAGGCGCCGGCGGGGAAGAAGGCCCAGGCGGCGGAGAAGAAGGCTCAGGCGGCGGCGAAGCCGGAGAGTGAGGGGAAGGGGAAAAAGCGGCGTGCCGCCGAGGACGATGGGCAGGATGTCCCCACCTCCACCGCCGCCGCCGCCGCCGCCAAGGCCGGGGCCGCTGCCAAGCCGTCCAAAGCCGGAAAGGCCGCTGAAGCTGCTAAGGCCGCAGCTGGCCCCTCCAAGGCTGCCGCCACGGACAGCAAAAAGGCGGCTAAGAAGGCGAAGCGAGCGCCCAAGCGCAAGGCCGAGGAGGAGGAGGAAGACGAGGACGAGGAGGAGGAGGGCCCGGGCTGGGAGGAGCTGCTGGCCAAGGGCGGAGGAGGGGCAGGGGGAGGGGACGGCGATGGCGGGGACTCGGAGGACGAGGTGCTCGAGGACGCCCTGGACGCCATGTTGGATGCGGAGCTGGCGGGGCGGGGCGACGGGCTGCAGGACGACTACGAGGACGGCGACGGGGATGGCGGGGAAGGGGACGAGGACGAGGAGGAGGAGGAGGAGGAGGAGGACGAGGACGAGGAGGGCGACGGGGAGGGCGACGGGGCAGAGGGGGACGAAGATGAGGACGAAGATGAGGACGAAGATGAGGACGAAGATGAGGAAGAGGAGGAGTGAGGCTGAGTGACGGAGTAGGGGTGACACCGAGCGGGCGCAAGAGGCGCCGCGCGCCGCGGGCAACAGAACGGACCCGCAGGAGGGAGGGGGCTAATGGAGAAGGAAAACGGGTCGCGTCGCGGACACCGAATCTTGTGGTGGTCTTGGTGATGTTTAGGGAGGGGGTTGCCGCCCGTGAGCTCCAGCACAACCGCTCCAAATGACGCAGGGCGGTCCGCCGTGTAGCGCACATGGGGGAGGTCAGGGCAGGGATTACGGTGGCGCACGGGGCAGGTTCGTGGGAGGGTCATGACGAATGCGGCCAGGCGCGGCAGGCAGGTTGGGGACGGGGAGGAGGGGCTGCGCCGAGCCACCATGATGGCGCTAGGCCTTGGCCCCGCGCTCCACCGGCGCCGGTGAGGGGTCCACTGTCACTGGTTACTTAACGGGACACGCGATGTGGCTGCACGCTTGTGGGGGCACGCATCGCATCGGGGACACCGTGCGTATGCTGGGACTGGCTCAGCGGCGCCGCGCAAGGTGGCACGTCGCTGAAGCCACAGCTGGCGTTCACAATGCTCGGACTGCCCTTGCGGTGGTGGGGGCTCACGGCCGTACGGTAAGGAGCGGCACGGGCCGACGGCAGGCTTTGCAGGACGGTTGGACCGTTGGGGCGGACTGTTGAGCGGGCTGATGCTGATGCACCTGGCGAGCTGTGGGGTTTGGTGGCAATTTGGTGGCTAATGTATATAATGAGCCTGTACGCCAGTACTGCAACGCAAGGGCAGGAACGCAGTGCGGTGATCTTTCGGCTCTGTGCACGTGATCCTTGGGAACTAGCCGCCTAAGGCCAGGCGGGCTGCTGGAGGTTCAGATTCACTCCGGACACGGGGTGGGTGGGGTCGCATGCGATTGTGCCGACCATGGCCATGTCTTTTAGAGGCGCTGTGTCTGATCCTTTCCAGCCGCCTGAAATGCTTGCGGTTGTGGATTACACGTTGTGAGGGACTTGGGGGGCGGCGTGTTTCGACACGTGCACGGGCGTCTGCCTGCCGTGCCTGGGCCTCTGACGGCGTCGCGAGGCGTGCAAGTTGGACGCAAACGCCAGGCCTGCATCGTCGGTTGCCTGGCGTCACGTAGCTGTCTTCACCGGAACGTACGGCACGCCGTACAGCGTGCTGTGCCCTTGATGTATCAGGTGTCATGGCCGCGAAACGTTATGGCACATGAGTGAGCAATAAGACGTCAGGAGTGTCTCTCAGTCCGCTTTGTTTCGTGAATAACGTAACCGCACACGCAACACCCCGCCCAACACCCCGCCCAACACCGCCACTTCACCAATACCTAGGGCGTTCACCAGTACATCGGGTCATCTCGCAAGCCGTTCACCAGCGCGATGGTTGGCGGCTTGCGCATAAAACTTGCGCGTTGGGGCTTCACCGTGAGCATCGGCGACAGCCCATTCGCCCAAGATAGTAGAGCTGACTGGCGCATTATCATACTGCAGGGCCGCCCGTTCTATGTAATTACGGTAGCGGAAAGGCGCCAAGCACGGAACTCGGGCGTGCGATGCGAGGACGTCGGCTGGTGGGACCCAAACCCAGGTGCGATGGCTGATTGATCGACCCCCAGAATCTCTACATGGTGTTTGAGAGCCGACCGTTATCGCTCACGTTTTCCCTGCCGTGCAGCCCCTGATGGAAACATGCACCTCGGGCTCAAGTTCGACCGGTTAAAGTAAGCCAATCCACTGCGCTCTGAGTCCAACGAGACGGCTCACGCATGAGGTGACTCCGCTGCCATGCAGGTACTGGCTCACGGTAGGCGCCAAGCCGACCGACAAGGTGGCCGAGCTGCTGGGGCACGCCGGCGTCCTGCCGCAGGCGCCCAAGCCCCCCATCTACAACCCCCCCGACCCCAAAAACGACACAAAGTGGCGGGCGGAGGTGGCCAACAAGTGAGCTGCGCTGTCGCCACCAGACCGCGTGTGCCTGCTGCGGCGGCGTGCCAGCGGCACCGGCATCCAAGCGCTCAGTTTCACGCGTGCAAAGGGCTGCGGTTGGCGTTCCCAAGCAACGCCCCCCCCCACGGCGCTGTACAACATAAGCAACTTTCATGGGACGACGGGCCAGCGCCGGCGCGGCTGCGCATCAGGCGGCGAGGCGCTTTGGCGGCGCACCGCGGGGCCCGCAGCTGCGCCGTGCCGCGGGTGCCTGCCCCGGGCTGAGCATCAAGCGTAACCCTGGCGCGCCCGAAAACTGCTGCACGAGGCCCTACCGCAGCCTCCCACCGTAGGGCGACGGCTGGTCGGCCGTCCAGGGGCTGCCGCGCTCGTGGTCGTTCGACAGCAGCCAGCGGACTCCCAGGTCCCACGTCGTGCTGCTCGTGCTGCCAGGGCGACTCGAGTGCGCCCGGTCGGCAGGCCCTTGCCGACTACTGGAGTGCTGATGAGTGGGACGTGGCACGTGTGAGAGCCGGGCTGCTGGTGGGCGGCACAGACGGCCGCGGGCGGGCTCGAGTTGAGATGCCTTGACGGCCAGCGCACAGACGACACATGCCTTGTGCCAGAGCGGCGCAGGCGTGGTCCCATGGGGCGAGAGCTGTGGTCGTGTCCGGGGCTTGTGACTCGTGAAGTGTCGCGGTGTTGGCTTGAATGTGCATCGGGCGGCTAATGCACAGCCCCAGCGGATGGGGCTGAAGGACGCCGCACATGCTCTTGAGCGGTGGGCGGCCATCCTCTGGCTGTGCGCAGGCGCCTTTGGCGAACAGCCGTTTGAGGCCCTCGAGCCAAGTGGGCGGTCCGTTGTGCGGGTGCACCGGGAAGCGGTGGGGTTGCCCAGGGACTGGGGGGTGGAGGCCCAGGAGGCCGGCGGGTGCGGGCGAGATTGCGTTTATAGAGGCACGCACGTAGAGACGACGGGGCGCGGCCGAGGTGTACGGCGGCATGTAGGCCCGAACTCCTGAGGAAATCGAACTGAGCTCGGAGTTTCGCCTTTTTCCGGCGCCCAAGAGGCGGATATTCCCGGGGCTCTCCGGAGGGCCAAGACGCAGAGCACGGGTGGCAGCTGAGGCTGCGACAGGGGTTTTCCAAGGCCGCCGCTTGCGCTGGTACTGTTTGTGGCAAGGCAATGATTTGTGGCAGGGCTGCAGGACCCCTGCGTTCGGGCTATATTTATGCTGCGAAGCCCCTGGCGTAGGCCGTTGTGGGCAGTCATACGGCGACTCGAGCTCGTTCGCGTGGGGTGCGAGCCTCTGTCGCCTCTCCTTACAAGTTGTTGTCTCGCTGCCTCAGAACCGACTGTGCGCACGGCATGCGGGGGCAAGTGGGGCGGACGAGACGGTTCGGGTGCCGGCTAGCAAAATGCGGAAGACCTTGTGGGAGCCACCACTGCTGTGGACATGCACATTCCCGACGGGTGCGAGCGTGCGACCGGTCGGGTCGGTGGGTGCAAGGCCAGGCCGTCGATGCGAGTGAGCAGACGATGCGCCCGCGTCCATTGGTGTCCGGTGCCATGCCCGACTTGAGAAGCATGTGCAGTGGTTGGCGAGGGCTTGGCTTGACGGTACTCGCCCACGAGACGGCCTTGATACGGCTGGCGGCACGGCTGTCCTTACTTCACATGAGACACGACATATCCGATGGCCGGCTGTCGCCTCTTTGGTGTGCTTGAGCTTGCTGTTGTGTTGAAAAGGAAAACGCATACGACGAGCGTAAGCGCGAAAGCTTGCTGTTGTGTGTGACCTGTACCCTGATAGGCCGGACCAAGCTGGGACCAAGCTGGGGCCAAGCTGGGGCCAAGCTGGGGCCAAGCTGGGGCCAAGCTGGTGCGAAGCTGGTGCCCCATCGAACATTTGCGCTCTGATAACTGGCGTAGCGGGTTGCAGGGTGTTGCGGGTGCGCGAGCGCTGCTGCGCTGACGCGGCTCATCATCCAAAGCTCCATCCGACTGGTGAGGCTCCCCATTGAGGAAATCGCCCGAGAACGGATTCGAGAACGGATTGTTGGGTACGGGGACAGGGGTGAATCCGAAATCCTTCAGAGGGCGCGGGATGGGGAGTACGGCGTGCGGGAATCTTTCCGGGCTGCGTATCCGCCATCCAAGTCTGCCATCCCAGTCAGCTCCAATGTTCGTCCTCACGGTCCCTGAGTCGGTTGGTGTCTGTCGGGCCAGGGGCAGCACTGGTTGTTGGCCCGTGCAGTGCGACCCGTGGGGCTGCGGCTGGGCCTCGCGTAGTGAGGCGTACCAGCGTCACGTGTGGAGGCTCACCAAACATGTGTTGCCAAGCATGTGGGCAGCCGTCCAGCGAGGAGCGTGGCGGGGAAGGCTTTGTAGGGTGCCCGTGCGGGTTTCGCAGCAGCGAGGGGTTTTCCAGCCAAGTCGGGCGGAGTCGAGAACCCCACGGCTAAAGTTCAAATCCGATCCAAATGGAATGAGAAAAACTTGGTGTGGATGTATTTAGCGACGCGCGCGAGAGCCAATGACGCACGCGTACGACCCCGTGTTGCGTTTCTCTAAGGAAACTTGCTGGATATGCTGTTCCCGTTTGCCCATACTGCACATTGTTGTGACTTGTAAAGAAATATTTTATTAGAGTTTAGTGGTCGCTGGTTGCCAATGCCCTCAATAGCCAAGTCGCCCACCAGTCGCCCACAGCTCAAACAATGAGACGACACGGTCTGCAGGCGCCACTCGACCCACACCAGGTTGGACTCGAGCAGCTGCTTTCCCTTCAGGGGCGCTTCTTGACCAGCAATTCGTCGTCTTCGCAGGTGGCATCATGGTTTCTATTCTTTGCCCTGGTCTCGGGCGTGTACGCGTTCTACGTGCCGTTTGTTGAGGATGCGGGGCCGCGCTGGTTCCTCGTGGCCCTGTACTCGGTGCTGGTGTTGTTCATCGTTGCTTTGGACTTGTACACGAGGTAAGGGCATAGCGGCAGCGTCACCAGGGCTCCGCTTCCAGCCGAATGCAGGACCAACCTGACCGAATTCCACCGCTTCACAGCTACCTCGATCCTTCGGACCCCGGCCTGTCGGGAGCTACAGATGGCGAATACTTTTGTGGCTTGTGCCAGGTACGTTCAGCTTGCGGCCAGGACCATTCTCCTTGGCACACCTGCTGGCCCCCTGTGTTGGCCTCACACCGGCCCTTACCCCCCCCCCCCCCGTCCCGTCACAACCCCTGCAGGCCAGCGTCGCTCGTAACAGCAAGCACTGCCGCGCGTGCGACCGCTGCGTGGAGGGCTTTGACCACCACTGCAAGTGGCTAAACAACTGCGTGGGGTCCCGCAACTACTGGTACTTTTTCGGCCTCATCAGCAGCACCGTGAGCCTGCTGTTGCTGCAGCTCGCCTGGGGGCTCTGGCTTTTCATCCGCAGCTTCCGGGACCGCGCCGCGATGCGCGACCTCGTGGCGGAAAAGTACGGCAGCAGCGTCGCGTACGCCGGCTGGCAGGTCGCCCTGGCAGCCTACATGGCGCTGCTCGTGACCTCGGTGGTCATGCTCGGGGAGCTCTTCTGCTTCCACGTGATCCTGATCAGCAAGGGGATGTCGACATACGACTATATCATCGCGCAGCGCGACGCCAAGCTGGCCGCGCCCCCGCCGCGCGGCAGCGGCCTCACGGGCTGTCGCTCCGGCCGCGTGGCAGACACCTCCACCGCGCGGCGCAAGGTGAAGGTCGGGATCAACCCGTGCGCCCTCATAAAAACCAGCAAGCCGCCCGAGCGGCCGCCGGGCGCGGACGCCGGCGGGGGGCCTGCCGCCAACCAGTGGGACGCCGCCGGCAAGCAGGGCAGCGGCCGCAACGCGGCCGCCGACTCCACCTCCTCCCTGCCCATAGCCGACAAAGGCAAGCTGGAGATGGCGACCAGCTCCAACGCCAGCCCCAGCGGCTCGCTCGGGGCAAAGGAGGGCCTGGAGCTAGGGGCCAAGGCCGCCAAAGGGTTTCCGCAGGCGGCTAACGGTGCGCCTGGCGGGGGCGGGGTGCAGGGCATGGTGTCTCGCGCTGTGGCGGAGCAGGTCTCCGGGCAACTGCGCGAGGCTGCGGTGCTGGCGGGCCATGGCCGCAGCCTCAGCCACAGCCACCATCACGGGCACGGCCACACGGGGCCGTGCCCGATGGTCAGCCCGCGCACGGGCGCAGCCGCGGGCCCGGGGCCGGGGTCCGTGGGCGCGCAGGGCTGCGTGCCAGAGGGCTGCGCGGAGGAGCAGCGGGCGCGCGGGGGCGGAGACGGAGCGGCCGACTTCAGCTCCTTGGGGCAAGCAGGTGGAGCGGCGGGGGGGCCTGGGCCAAACGGTGCGCTGGCCGGGCCGTGGGAGCGTGGTGGCGGCGCCGGGCCGGGCCCCGGCTCGGGGGCAACAGACGCCCGGCGGGGCGCGGGGTCGGGGGTGGAGGGGCAGGGGAGAAGCAGCGGGTCGGGGACAGCGGCGCCGGCGCCGGTGCAGCTTTCAGGCGGCGGATCTGGGTTTGATGCGGCAGCGCCTGGGGGCCGGCACCTGGGCGGCCACCCAGCGGGCTCACCGGGCGCCTCGCCTGGCCCTGCGGCAGGCCCGGGGCCGGCGTCTCCTGTGTCGCTGCCGCTGTCGCGGCCAGGATCTCTGCCACCGCTTCGCTTGAACGCAAAGCTGCCGGCAATGTCGCCGCCGCAGTCGCAGTCGCAGCGGGCCTTGGTGTTCCCGGCGAAGACGCCTCTAAAGGATGCCGGTGGCGGTTCACGGCGGGAGCTGTCGGCTACGCCGGAATGATATGACAGCAGGGCCGAGCGGGGCGTTGAGAGAAGCGTCGGACTGTTGGTTTTCCTGATAAGGGGTGCAGGGGGCAGGTCGAGGACTCGAGGGTGTGTACAACCCACGTAAGAAGTTAGCGGTTGGGAGACCGTACGGCATTGAGCGAAATGTCAGTTCAGGTGTCACTTATATATTGCATTGATGCACTACATGCGTGCTTTATCGGCTGCAATTCCTTCCGAGTGCGTCACGACGACATGCGAAACTCAATCAAGTGCGCTTAATAGCACTCAATTGTAAGGAACTACAACAATGGGAGGATTTGGAGCACCAGATAGGGGTGGTTCAAGAGAGGGAAAGAAGTCATTGCGTGGCAACAAGCAGGCTATTGCCAAGGCCTTGAAAGATGAACAGAAAGGGCACGTGCGCAGCGGGCCCAGGCCTCAATTCTCGGAGGCGCCCCCTCCGGCACTGCCGCCGACGCCCGACGTGCCCGCGCTGCTGGACGCGGGGGCGCAGCTAGCCAGCCGTCAATTCGACCGCGATCAGTTCAAGGCAAGTGTGAGACGCGGGGCTCCCTCGCCTCGTGGGGAAACACACCATTTGGCAGGGTGTACACGCCATTCCACTCCAACGGGGTCGGCTGAGCTTGTGCGAGCCCTACACGTCCCCCACCTCTCGTCCTCGGCTGCCGCGCCCCCCTGACCTGCGCCCTCACATCGCGTAAAGGGGTCCCACGCGGGCTCGCCCACCTGACTACCCCCACCCCCCGCTCCACCAAAGCCCCGCCACCCGACGCTCGCCCTCGCCACCTCACCACACCGCCCTCTCGCTCCCTATCCTACCCTACCCTCCCTTCCTCCACCCCTCCGCCCCGGCTCCTCGAACCCCCCCCCCCCCCCCGCTTTCCATCCTCTGACCCCCGGCCCCCCGCTCCGCAGGTCCTCCAGCGCGCCGCGTCCTCCGGCGTGGGCCCCATCGTGGCCTACAGCACCGACGACTCCAAGCAGGACGCGCTGGTCCGCACGGCCAAGGAGAACGCGGGCCAGGTGTACTGCATGGTGGGGGTGCACTCGGACAACATCAAGCGGGCCAACGACAGGTGAGGCAATCCATGTGGGGGCGCGGGGAGGGATGGAGAGGGTCCCCTCAGTTCAGTACGCACCCACCAGCGCCCCGGCCTGAGTCGGACTGTGGGGCCGGCGGCTCTCGTGCGCTCTCAGGAGCCGCGGGCGCCGGCGCCGTCATCGGGTCGGGTCGGCTGCCGTCCGCGTGCCCCCGTAACCACCTTCTCCGGGTACTGGCGCCTGCCCTGCCCTCCCCTCCCGGGGCCTTTCCAATCTCTTGTGCCCCTTGCGATTCGGCGTCGCGTGTTGCGACGTGTCTTCCATTACTCCTCGCAACCGCCCTCTTGGCCAGGCTGGCACCGTCCCGCATGGAGCAGCTGCGTGACCTGGTCCTGGAGCCGGGCTGCGTGGCGGTGATGGCGGGGCTGGCGTTCCGGGACGTGGGCATCCGCTACGCACAGGTGTGGGCGGGAAGTGGGGGAATGGGGGTGGGGACGAGGGGCGGGGAGGATGGGCGGGCGGGAAGGCCGAGAAGGCGGGATCCCGGGCGAGGGCGAGCGCAGCGCCAGGGGCCCTGGCCTGGATCGAAAGTCGGCGTCGCGCTCCTGCGCTGGGGGGCGCATGGGGGCCCAGGACTCTTCGTGCCGCCCAGGACTCCCCGTGCCGCCCAGAGGTATCCTGCCACGTGGCAGAGCCCCGGGAAGGTCGCTGCGGCCCCGCGCCCTGCCGGAGCGGCGCCTTCCGGCCACTGCGGCCGCAGTCGACCCCGTTGCGGCAGCCGGCACCGCTACGGCTCGCTCGTCTCGCCCTGTCTCGCCCTCTCCTACTGAAGCTGTCAAACCGCCCCCGCCCACGGCCCACGGCCTCCGCTGTCCGCGTACCCAGGAGCGGGCGCTGACGGAGCAGATGGAGCTGGCGGCCGGTGTGGGGCTGCCGCTGGTGCTGTACGAGGTGGGAGCGGGGGGGGGGGAGCGCTGAGTGGAAGCGAAGGCAGGCTGGGGGGGGGGTCAAGGCAGGCGGGGGTCCGGGGCCGCGGCGGGACGACGGGAGGCGGCAGGGCAGAAAGGCGGGACGGCAGTGGGGCTGGTGACGGCTCGGGCCGCTGCGCCGGGAGGACTGCGTGCGTCCTGGGGGAGGGTGCCTGGAGTGGCGCTAGGCCAGGGTGAGACACCCATCATTCCCATTGACAGTTACAGTTATAAAGTGCCCCCATGAAGGAACCTCCCGATGCCGGTGAAACCACGCGTCCACCCACCATCTCCGCAGGTCAAGGCGGCCGATGTGCTGGTGGAGCGGATCAACGAGTTCCGGGCGGGCGGCGCCGGCGAGGGCCGCGCGGCCTCCACGCGCATCGCCATCTACAACTTCGGCGGCAGCGAGGAGGAGCTGCGGGCGTACCTGGATCTGGGCTGCAGCATCGTGCTGACGGGTGGGGTGGGGGTATGAAGAAGGGAAATGGGTCGCGTGGGGTGTGTGTGTGTAATGAAGCAGGGAAATGGGTCGCGTGTGTGGGTCGTGTGTGTGTGTGGGTCGCGTGTGTGTGTGGGTCGCGTGTGTGTGGTGGGGGGGTGAGGGTGGGGGAGGTAATGAAGCGAGGGAAAGTGGGTCGCGGTGGGGTGGGTGGGGCGGGGGGGGGGTGACAGGGAGCGGGTTGGAGGGAGGGACTGAGGGGGGCCTGACGGGTGGGCGGGAGGGAGTGGGCGAGCGCAAAGCGCTCTCGCTAGGGAAGCCAGATGGGGCGCATGCGGGTGGTCGGAGGCTGCGCATGGCCCGGATGGCTGACTCGCGCCAAGAGCGGCCTGACGAGTTGGGCGAGTTGCGCCCGAGAAAAGCTCAGAGACACAGCGCCCCCCCTACCACCACCACACCACCATCACCGCCGGCCGAACACGCAGGCCGCGTGTGTGAGCCGGGGGAGCGCGGCGAGCAGCTGCGGTCGCTGGCCGCCGCCATCCCGCCTGAGCGCCTGATGCTGGCGTCCGACTCGCCCTTCACCACGCCCCAGAACATCCCCGACGTGTTTGTGCGGGAGGGCCGCAACGAGCCCTCCAACCTGCCCTTCCTGCTGGAGGCGCTCGCGCCCGCCATGGGCCTGACGCCGGCCGAGCTGGCGGCCGCCACGCGGCGCAACGCGCTGAGCTTCTTCGGCATCCGGGAGGCTGCAGAGGCAGCGGCGGAGGACGCGGCCGCCGCCGCCGCCGCTGCAGCAGCAGCGGCGGCGACGGCGGAGCCGGGGGCTGCGGCGACGGCGGTGGCGGAGCCGGGAGCGGTGGCGGGCAAGGGCGGCAAGGCTGGGGCA
>LSYV01000002.1:3001139-3011465 GCA_001584585.1 Gonium pectorale
TCCCACTTCCTCCCACTTCCTCCGTTCCTCCCATTCCTCCCTTCGTCCCACTTCCTCCCACTTCCTCCGTTCCTCCCACTTCCTCCCGTTCCTCCCACTTCTCCCGTTCCTCCCACTTCCTCCCGTTCCTCCCGTTCCTCCCGTTCCTCCCACTTCCTCCCGTTCCTCCCACTTCCTCCCGTTCCTCCCACTTCCTCCCGTTCCTCCCATTCCTCCCACTTCCTCCCGTTCCTCCCATTCCTCCCGGTCCTCCCGGTCCTGCCGTTCCTCCCGTTCCTCCCGTTCCTCCCGTTCCTCCCATTCCTCCCATTCCTCCCATTCCTCCCGTTCCTTCCGTTCCTTCCGTTCCTTCCGTTCCTCCCGAGCCTCCCATTCCTCCCGTTCGTCCCATTCCTCCCGTTCCTCCCGTTCCTCCCATTCCTCCCGTTTTTACTGCAGGTGCCGGTGGCGGTCCGCACTCGCTCCGGCAGCGAGCACCTGGTGTGCTGGGTAGACAGCAAGGCGACGTTCGGCGACCACCGAACGCACGTCAAGCAGGTGCAGGAACAGTACTGCACCTACGTCAACAGGTGCGGGGGAGAGACGCGAGATGATAAACACGACCGTTTACCCCACTATCCCACTTTACGCCGCATTTCGTCCATGCTCCACACCCCAGTTTCGGCGGACGTTTACCCTTTCGCATGCCAACAGCAGCGGCTGGGCCGCGCGGAATAGGGAAACGAGCACGAGTGCCGGCCGTGGTAGGGTCTGCCGGGTTGGTGGGAATGGGCGTGGCAACGAGGGTGTTGCGGCCGCGTTGCAGATTTGCCCTCATATCCCCTCGCCATCGCCTTCATGGCCGCCGTCATCCCTCTTCACGCCTTTTCTCACACCCACCCACCACCCGGGGCGCCGTGACATGTGGCTGGCACCTTTCCACGCTGGCAGGTACGGCCCCGGCCTGGTCATCTACTGGTTCGGCTTTGTGGAGGACCTCAACACCGATCCGCATGTACTGCTGCTGGACGACTTCCCTGACGAGGACAGCATCGTGCGCATCACGGACGGACACATGCGGCCGCCCGCAGCCGCCAAGGAGCCGCCGCCGGTGCAGCAGCAGCAGCGTCCACAGCGCCCGCCGGCAGCCGCAAAGGAGCTGGTGCAACAGCAGCAGCCACAGCAGCTACCGGCCGCCTCGGCCGCGGCTGGTAGCGGCGACGCGGCATCGGCGGCTGTGGGCACGGGCGCTGCCATGCCGGTTGTCGCTGCCGCCGTGGCGGCGGACGGCATGGCAGCGGTTGCCAGCAACGTGCCCGATGCCGGTGGGGATGTTGGTGCGGGCGGTGCGGCGGAATCCGCCGACGGCAAGCTGAGCGGCGGCGCGCATGTGGCGGCTGCAGCGACCCAGGAGCCTTCGTGCGCTGCCGGCGACACGGGCGACGATGCCGCGACCACGGCACGAACGACTGGATGGTAGGGCGGCAGAAAACGGGAGCGCAAGTGGACCGCAAGTGGACGGTGGGAAATGCCAGACGTTCTGTCGGCAGTCGCTCTTGTCACGGTGCTATCCGCCGTCGGACCTGGAACGTCGCCACTCCGCCTCCAGCTCCCCTACTCACTTACCTCCTCCCTACTGCATCAAAGCGCATTGAAGTTGAGCGCAATGCACGGTGATTCCGGTCTGCCTGATTTCCTGCTCCTCCTCCCCTGCCCCCTAACCTGTGGCAGAGCACACGATCTCGCTGGCAATCATCCTGCCGGCGGGGGGGCAGCCTCCATGCGTTCACCCCGCTTGCCCTGGTCGCTGGGGTCCATGGGGCGCCCTGAGCGAGCCCCACGGCGCTCCTCGAGAGGCCCGGGCTGCGGCGGGACCCGCAAGGCGGCTGCAAACGACGGTGTGCGACGGACGGCGTGCTGTCAGGCCCATTCACCTGGGCGCATTTCCTCGCCCTTCCCCGCTCACCTGGCGCCGCACGTCCGGTCCATGTCGCCCCAGCACAGCGCAACGGCCTTGACCGGAACGCCCGCAGCCCCTGCCCTGCGCGTCACCTGTGTGGTGGCGGCAGCGCGGTCGGCCTCTCAAGCGGCCGGACGGCTCCGTCGCAGCGCCCACCGCGTCGCAAGCGGCGCACCCCGCGCGGACCCCGCATCGGCGCTGTCTTCAGCAGCCGCAGACCGCCCTAACGCCGGCGCTATTGCAAGGCTGCGCGGGCGCACCGGAGGGAGCGCAACGGACTCGGGGGCATGGCGGGTCAGATCCAGTGGCCTGGCCCGCTGGCGCCGCACGGGGCGCGGCAGACCCGGAGCCGGGCCCCCCCTTGAAGGCTCGTGATTCTCGCGCCGCGGCCTAAAGGCACTCACACGGGGCCCAGGAGACGCCCCGGCTTGTCCGCTTGCGGAAGCATGAATCCATTGTACGGAAACACAACGTGGAGCTTGAAGCAGCTGGCTGAGCGCTGGCAGCATGAAAGCAGTGTGAGGATGCGTGGGTCTTGGTACACCGTGGCCTGCTTCACGGTGTCTCATAGCTGCCGTGAGTTGGCGCCGTGACAGCCTTTTGTACTCGGAGCATCGAACTGCCGAGCCAGTAGCGGGGATGCAGGCCCGACGGGTTGCCCCCGTGGGCTGACACGGTCGCGCCGTCAATGGTCGCTGCCACGGCTGCCCGTCTGGCTACTGCAGCGATACTGTGTGCTGACTTGCGAAGCGGACGGCAACCGTATGCAAGCGGCGGTTACGGTAACTGAGCTACGGGAACAGCAACTTTTGAAGGGTGACGTCCTGTAGAGATCGCACCCGTGTTACAACGTTGAGCAGGTCAGGTGTCGTACCGAGTGATGGCCGACCTGCGCAGGGCTGGCCGAGCCCACGTCCTTGAGGCGCGTACTCCGCGGAAGCTGCGGAAGTTGCAGCCGTCGGATACCCAGGCAGGCCTAAGGACGCACGGCCGGTCGGCCACTCCCCTCCAGCGCGGCATAAGATAATATACACCTCATTTGACATTGATCAGCGACACCCCAATCCACCCCGCACTGGACCCACGGTGCTCGGTGTGAGAAGGAACGCAGCTGACTGGCCCGCGGGTCACTTGGCTCGTGAGGGATGTCCCGCGTCAGCACGCCCTGATGCCGGGTCCCTGGGCGCCAATGAGCTCTCACCCCGTCCGCCCCGTGCCCCAGCACATGGAACCGCTACTCGTGTCTTGTGGTATCCCGTGAGATCTTGCCTGGTATTGTTTGTGCCCTTCAGCCTGAGCCTGCACGCAAGACCACGCTCAGAGCGCGCACGGGTACCCCATCAACTCAGCCATCAGCCACCAGACGGCGGCTTGGCGACCACTCTTGAGCGTTTGCTTGCGCACATCATCCGACACAGGTCCACGGACCAAGAACCTACGACAACAGAGAAGAACCAAAGCAACCTGGCGCGGAGAAAAGCAAAGCCACCTGCCAGCAAACCGGCGAGCCATGCACATGCCTCGGCCCGCTGCGGGCAAGCTTACCCGCCAGCACAGGGCAGGCTCACCCGTCCCCAGCTGGCTCGAATGCCGGTGTTCAACCGCACAGTCACAATTCTCACGCAGGGAAGCATGAGGCCCCATGGCGGGGGCACGCAAGGCGCGACACCGTGCGCCGGATGAGGGATGCTTTGGATGGGCCGGTGCGGCGTGGTGTCGACCGGAAGCACTGGGAGTCATGCCACAGCGCAAGAGAACCTCCACAGAAATCATGCGAAGGATGGCCACCGGCGGCATGCCCCACATAGCAGCCAATTGCACAGCGGTCTGTTGGACCGGGAAGGAACAAAGTGAAATGGGTCCGGCCCGGCACGGCCGAGCGCAGAGAAAGGGCGCACGCAGTGCACGAGCACGTCCGCCACAAAACCTCTAACGGCGGCCACTCGATGCGCGGCGGCGCCCACACACCCGGGGGGGGGGGGGCGGACCCACAGCAACGCTGCAATGCTGCAGCACAAGAGCCCCCGGACCAGGTACGGTTTTCCCTCATAAAGCTCATGATTGTCGGTGCCCAGCCGCCACACCAACAGCACTGCGCGAGACACCCCATGAGCAGACCGGTACCCAAATAAGACCACGCGCCATGCGCGTGCGCGCACATGTAAACTTCATAATGGTTTCCACGCCATACCGGCACTGGCAGCGCCCACACTACGGTGCTAATTCGGTTGCCCCCCTGCCGCCCCGCCATCAATCCCCCCACCCTCCCACCCTCGGGAGGCGGCCCTGCCCCGCCCGCAGGGCCTCACGCGTTCATACGAATGCAACGGTGCCTTGAATACTTGGACAGGCATGAGCCGTGCGGTGACGTACGCCGTGCGGTGACGTACGCCGTACGTAGCGAACGGTCGTGCAATCCCTCCAAAGCATGTGAACATCTGGTCCGACCAGCCAGCCTGGTTAACCGCCCAACGATTCACCGAAACGGCGTGTAGACCCGCTCCCCACGCGCGCACAAGTGGATGTCTTCGAGCTACGGGTGTACACTGACAGGGGCAGTCCTGCACCCAGTCCTGGACAATTCATGAACCAACCCGGCACAGAATAGCAGGGGCACTGAAAACAGCACCCACGTCGTGCGAACCCAATCTACCCAATGGACCAAGTTGCTTTCAAGTAAGCCGCTACTCCCCCCGGAACCGGCGCCATGGCCGCTAGCCCTACCCACCCAAAGCAGTCGTACGGAAAGGCGCTCTCGCCTGGCCACCTGTCGGCACATCCACATGACCGGCAGTGTGCCTTGGTGACCCCCCGATGTGAATATAGCTCTGGGAGCTAGGGAGGATGTAATCAAAGTATCTGACGAGCCAGGTGCCACCAGCAGTCCACGAGATAGCCGGCACGGTTAGGGGACATAGGGTGAATGCTTTCACGAGTGCTCAATATGTGGTAATTGACGAAACCCCGTGTCCCCCAGCCCACAGCAGTCTTTCAAGTCTCCGATGAGCATGGGCGCGAGCGCCGGCGTTGGATGCCCTGTGTGCGTGTGCGGTCTGCATGTGTTCCCCGGCAATCCGCCAGTCCATTCGCCCCACCAAATCCCGATCATCGTCATCTCCTCGTCACCTCACCACCACGTTTTTGGGCGGGCGGGAGGTACCATCCCCCGCCTGGTGCCGTCGTGCTTCAAGCCGCAGTGCCCGGGGGGGGGGCCGGGCCCCACGTCAGTCGCCGCGTGGAGGAGTACTGCCCCTGGCATCCCGTATCCCGCACCCAGTACCCCACCCACGCCTGCCACATCAATAAACAAATTACAATCGTTCCCGACCCTTGCCACGACGCCCCCACAAACATGATTTTGCCCCTTGCACCATGTTACGCGCCCCTGATCCGGGGCTGCATAAGGCGCCCTCGCCCAGGCAGGGGTGGCGAAAAAAGCAAAAACAGAAGCAGGGAAGGCTACCTCCACGGTCACAGACAACCGAAGGTGCAACGTTGCCAGGAGGGCGCCTGGTACAATGCGTGACGGGCGCCGGAGGCGGCCACACCGCCCTCGCCGTCCCCGCCCGCCCGCAGCCGCTCCGGCCAGGGTTAGCCTCAGGCCGGAAAGGCGACGAGCGAGGCGCCGCAAACTGGCGGGTCACGGAGCTGCGCCCTGCAGCCCGTCGCGCCAGCTGGCGCCTCCAGCGGCGGCTTCCAGGCGGCAGAGCCGCTCCGTGACCTGCGCGGCCGCACGGCAGCCGTTGTCAGGACATCAGACCTTGCTTCGAATCCCCCTGCCACACGCACCTCCACGACTGGCGGCATGGGGTCCGGACTCGGTGCGCTCGCAATGAATAAACGAGGGGCCCAACTACAGGGTCGAACTATACTGCAGGTGTGTAAGTGCCTCACCTGTGCCGCGCTGGGCCGCTGCCCCGGGTCAGTGGCGGTGCAGTCGCGGAAGAGGGGCTCCAGGTGGTCATGGTGACCCGTGGGCCACTCGGGACGCACGATGGCGCAGGAGGCCATGGCGATGAGCGACGGAGCTGCGCCCGGGTCCGGTTGGGTCGGGTCGGGTCGGGTCGGTCGGGTCGGGTCGCGTCGGCGCAGTGCAAGCGCGCTGAGCTTGGTGACCGCGGCCACGTGCACAATAAGGAACGAGCGGTAGGTTTCAAACGCCTTGCCTAACGGTTTTATGGGCGTCGGCACAATGCCGACCGTCCGCGGCTCCGCGCGCGGCTCCTGTCTTCAGGCTATGCACCCGCACGCTCACGCCTGCTGCTGCGCCCTAACTCCAGCCTTCTACTTACCCAGGCCCATTCCCTCAAATGGCATCTCTCCCGCCGCCATGACGTACAGCAGCAGCCCAAAGCCGTACACATCCGCGGCGGGACTGGCAGCGCCAGCCTCGTCGTACAGCGCCTCCGGCGCCAGCCACAGCAGGCAGGGCCCGGCGGCGGCGGGGTGGGCGGCGGCGTGCGCCAGGCTGGGAGAGCCCACGTCCGCGAGCCGAGCGCTGAAGCCGCGGCCGTCGGCGGACGAAGCCACCAGGAGTACGCTGGCGGGGTGCAGCCCGCCGTGCGCGATGCCGGCCGCGTGCAGTGCAGCCAGGGCAGACGCCACCTCGCGTGCGGTGCCCAGCAGGGCGCGCTGCGCCGCGGGCAGGTCCCGCGACCTGCCTGGCTTGAACGGCGAGCCGGCGGCGCGGGACCGGTCCGCCAGAGTGCCCTGCCGACCGGAAGTGGGAGGCACCGGGTAGAGTTGCTCGGGGCTGGGGTATCGATCACCTTGCCGGTACCGGTAGGAGGGACATGCATACAGCAGCAGGTAGGCGTTCAAGCGAGGGGGTACTGCGTCCCAATGGGATGCGGTGCTGAGGCCGCACATGGCAGAATAATGTCCACGTGCGCATGTACGCCATGTACGACATGTACGACACGCACGGATGCTGCGCGCGCCGCGCACCTCCCCGCACAGCTCCCCGATGACGGCGACCACGTGCCCCCCGGGGACCAGCCGCACGGCGGACATCCTCGCTCGCAGCTGCCGCCAGCAGCCGGTATCGCGCGGCGCATCGGGCTGCTGCTGCTGCTGCTGCTGCTGCAGCTCAGGGGGCGGCGGCAACGGCTGCATGTCTCCCGGGTAGACTGTGAGGGAGCCGACACCCAGCTGCGCTTGGGGGGGACCGCCTGCGGGGCCGATGCATGTTGGGGGGGGGGAGCGAGGGACGTGACACGCGTTGGGTGAGCCGAAGAAGGGCGATTCTATGCCGATGAGGCGGGCGATGGAGCAAGCCGACGGCGGTAGCCGCCGACGGCAACGGCGGGGGCACGTCTGGCTTCGCCTGACGGGCTCACGCACTCGCCCTCCCTACCGGTCAAGATCCGATGCAGCCTGCCCGCCGGGCGCAGGGGCCACCCCGGCCGCAGCATCGGCAGCGGGGCCAGCCGCTCTACGTCCTGCGCGTCCAGTATGGCAGCTCGGAACTCGTACACCTCGTGCAGGTTGGGGTGGCGCAGCGCCGCGGCCCTGACTGCGGCCTGCAGCGACGGGCTGTCGGGCGCCCAGTCCTGGCAGCTCACCAGCTTGATGGAGACGGGTAGCCCGCGCAGGGAGCCTGCATGTTTGATTTGCGTGTGCTCATCAGCCTGTGACGAGTGCATACCGTGTACAGAGGGACGGAACACGCCTCGTCCCCATGCTATTGGTACATAAACCACCTGCACACCGGTACCAGGACGTGCATTGATGCAGGTCCTCCACTCTCTGCAGGTTTCTCTTTTTTTGCCCAACGCACGCGCCTACGGTACCACGCAGGGGTGGACCTGCATGTCACCGCACTGCCGCCGATCGAGCAATCGGCAGCTCATGATAACGGCACGGTACTGTTGCAGCCCGTCCGCGCGTGCCGGTCCGTACATGCCAACAAGCAAACCGCGCGCTTCCGTGTCTTTCACACCTCATGCCTGTAAAGACGTGCTTGGGCGCGAGGGACGCGCGCGTGCACACATGTGTACGGCACTGCACGGGGTACGAACATGTGTGTAAGCGAGTGACGCACGGAGACTCAGACAGCAGGGACACTCTTATATATCGGTCGCTCGGGTAGGGCTGACATCCCTGCTGCTCTCCGCTCCTGGCTCGAACCACGATTTGCAAGCCGGGCAGTCGGCGCCCCACGGCACTAGCTAGCGGTCGTACGAGCTCACCTGTCCGCGTGCAGCAGCTCTGCGCGCAGCAGGGCGGCAGCGTCGCCAGCCCGTCGTCCAGGCCGGCAAACAGCTCGCGCAGGGAGGGCACGATGCGCAGCGCCGCCGGTGACGAGGGTTCGAGGTGCTCCGCACTGCCGGTGACGAGGGTTCGAGGTGCTCCGCACTGCCGGTGACGAGGGTTCGAGGTGCTCCGCACTGCCGGTGACGAGGGTTCGAGGTGCTCCGCACTGCCGGTGACGAGGGTTCGAGGTGCTCCGCACTGCCGGTGACGAGGGTTCGAGGTGCTCCGCACTGCCGGTGACGAGGGTTCGAGGTGCTCCGCACTGCCGGTGCCGGCGGCGCCGGCTGCGGCTGGAGCCCAGGAGCACGGCGACTGCTTGCTGCCGGCAGCCGCCTCTGCAGCCGGCATGGCGCCGATGCCAGCGCGGTCGGTGGCATCGGCGGGCGCCGCCTGCTGCAGCCCGAGCTGCTTGCGGTTGGACTCCAGTCGAGGAGGAAAAATAGGAGGAGAAGAAGCACAACAGCCAACAGCCGCAGAAGGCGTGGTAGCAGCGCCACAAGGAGCGCCGCTCTTGCGCGCGCCCAAGGCGTCCAGTATGGGTACGCGGCGCTCATGCTGGAGTTTCAGCGAGCGAGCGAGGAAGGTGTCCAGCTCCCCATCCGCGTAGTCCGCGTCATGGCATTCCGTGCTTCCAACGGAAACGGTGCACGTCGACGTACGCGCGACAACCACAGCGTCGATGCCGTTTGCCGGGCCGCGCGAGCCCCCGTAAAAAGCGGGATCCGCAGCCGGGCAACAATGTAACCCGTTCTCCGCTTCAGCAGTCTGCTGGCAGCACGCGGCTGGCCTGAATGTCCGCGCTTGCCCTTGCCCAAAACCCGCTGCTGAGCAGCAGTTTCGGTCATCGCGGGGAGTTCTGCTGCAGCAAGAGCACGTCCTCAGCAGCGAGAGGAATTTGGCACATAGCGCTGCCATCGTCAGGCGTTATGGGTGCACTCCGCACGGCCTAGGTAGGTAGGTGCGAAGCACGGGAGTTTCTGACCTGAAGTGGTCGACACTCCTACAAGCGAGGGAGTCTGAGCCAAGAGTCTTAATAGAGCAACAAATCGCGCGCTGTGCTCGCTCCGCACAGCGACCAATTGCCGGGCGCTCCAAGGTTAGTTGCAGTTGTTGGCAACAATAATGTGAAATACTATCCTACACGCGTCCTCGGCACCAGAGAATGGCTTTGCCTTGGCGTCAGCTAAAAGGCCCATGGGCGGGACGAGCATGGACTATAATACGGCCCTGCATGGATGTATGTGGACGTCCATTGCTCATTTGAGCGAGTTCGTTCAGTTCCAACTGCCTTCCAGAAGGTAAGGGGCGCGGCACGCATGGAAAGAACAGTTTGTTATACGGTACTACTGCTGCTTGCTTGCCTGTTAATAAGGGCGCAGCATGCATGCATGATGGGAACGTGTGAAGACAGCAGTAGCTGCAGTAGCTAGCGCCGTTACTTCGGGAAACGGCGCGCTGCGCGCGCACGGCTACCACCGTTTCTGGGCGGAATTTGAGGTTTGTCCTCGTGCTTGTAACTTTCCATGTTCCGTCGGGTTTCGCGCCCATGCGCAAAAAAACTGCGTCACCTGGCAAAACGTTCTTTTGAGTCCCTGAACATGCATCAGAGGAATGCCTTGTGTGCGATATTATCGTTACAATACATTTCTGGAAGCCTACGATCAGGCATGTCGTGTGACTCAAGCGCCAAGCAACCGCCGCGTACGGGACGTACGGGACGTGCCGTTTTTTCGGGACCAGAGCCGCACATAAGCTGCAGCTGCAGCGCGGCGCATCAGCGAGGAGCCGCATTCTCTCCACGTCACCAGCTCGGCCAGCAGCTACGGCGCGTATGTGTGAGCGAGTACGGCGTACGGGTGGGCGTACGGATGCCAGTGGGCAGCCCGCACACGGCTCGCGCACCCGTACCGTGCCCCGTATCGCGTATCTCGTCTCCCGTGTCCCGCGTCCCGCGTCCGCACTTGGGCCGCCTCAGGCATGCTCTCACGAGAATGCCTGAATCGTCTACGATCGACCCCCCTCCTGCGCCCAGCCTTGTGAGGATGCCCAAACAGGTTACAGGTTCGTCACAGGTTACACGTCCGTCAAACGCTCAAGCAAGACCCCCTTATGCGCATGTATGCACCATGCAT
>LSYV01000002.1:3012641-3030037 GCA_001584585.1 Gonium pectorale
ATACAGCGCCGCCCGTCGCCTGGCCCGCTCCCAGACATCCGCATGCAGCGGCGAGCTACCCGCCGATGCCGCTGCGGCGGTGGCCCTTACGGCAGCAGGTCCCCCGGGTACACCGTCAGGGATCCGTGCCCCACTTGTTGGTTGCTGCCTGCGTGCGATAAAGAAGTGAAGCAGGGAGAATGGATGGTGCGGGGGCGGCGACGCATGTCGTTAGTACGGTGCGTTTGGGGTTTGGTGGGTTGGCCGTTGGTTGGGGGGAAGGGGCGTGCGGGGCTGCGAACGAGGATTCGTGGTTGGGCATGCATTATGCAGTACGGCAATCCCACATGTATGTGCGCTTCCGTGCAAAGGGGGAGCGCATTGCAGCATGTTGAATGCAGCGGGCTTTGGATTCAAGGGTTGACTGCGCGCCCTTGGCGCTGCGCCTTTGGCAGCTGAGCGCTGGGCAACGGAGCCATCATCATTCACACGCCACAGCCCACAGCCCAGAGCCCCATGGCCCCTGGCAGTGATGGCACAGTTGGCACTCGCCTTCTCTACCTGTCAAGAACCGATCCAGACTGCCCGCCGGGCGCAGGGGCCACCCCGGCCGCAGCATCGGCAGCGGGGTCAGCCGCTCCTCGACCCGCTGCTCGACAGCCGGGATGCCGTACGCCCTGTGCAGGTTGAGGCGATACGGCGCCGCCGCCGCGATCCGGCTGGCGGCGGCGGCCGGTGGCGGCGGCGGGCTGTCGGCGTCCCTCCAGCCGCCGGCGGCGGGGCGCCACAGCGGCTGGACGGCGGCGGGCGGCAGCCCACGCGGGATGCCTGTTGCGAGCGGATGGCCGGGGCATGGACCGGCACACGGAGCCGAGTTGGAATGCAAACCTGGGCGGACACCATCCGTCGTGGCTGGGCCGTGTAGAATGGCTTGTCAGCGGTGCTACGAACCGACGATCCCGCATGCGCGCACGCGTTCTTTCACGCTGACTTCCTGTGTCGTTACCGGCAATAACGGATCAGTGACACTGGGTGACGGGACTGCGGGACAGCGCCTCTGCTGCGGATGGAGTGTGGGCGGCCAAAGCTAAGCTAAGGTGGCCGCGTGCAGCAGCTAGCGGAGGCTCCGCACCGCCGCAGCTCTGCCGCAATGCGCACGTGCGGACAAACACGTACGGGGCACAGTGCCGCAACTACGAGCAGCCATGCATCCCGCAGCAACCGCCGCTCAACGGTCAACGGACGAGTAGCAAGCGCGAAGCGCCGTCGGGCGGACCTACCCGCCGCCAGTAACTGGGGTTGCGGGCAGTGGAGTCCGCCGGCGGCGGCGCGGCGCGCCGGACCCGCCGCCAGCAGTCCCTCCGCGCCGCGCTCAAATAGCCCCAGGGAGGAGGGCGCCCCGCGCGAATCCGGCGGCGACCAGCCGCAACGTGAAGACGGCGCAGCGCTCCGCTGCTCCGCCGCAGGCTCCTCGTCACCGCTGCTGGAGCCGCCACTCTCCGCCGAGGCACGGGGGGTTGCGGCCACCACCGCGCCCGCCACAACCGCCTCCCCACACGCCTCGTCACCGTCACCGTCGCTGTTGCCGCCTGCCGCCGCGTCGCCGTGGCCGCCTGCCGCCGCGTCGCCGTGGCCGCCTGCCGCCGCAGCAGCCGATGATGAGGGCGGGAGCGGGGGCGGCGGCGGCAGCGACGACGACGGCGACGACGACCTAGTGCACGGCAGGAGCAGCACCAGCGCGGCGGTGCCAGCACTGTCGTGGGCAGCGCCCGTGGTAGCGGCGTCGCCGTCGCTGCTTGGGATGACGTACCAGTCCTGCTGCTGCTGCTGCTGCTGCTGATGTTGGGTGCACGTGCCTGCGCGCTCCGCCGTTGCGCCGTGTTCCGATGCCGCGCCGTGTTCCGATGCCGCGCCGTGTTCCGACGCCGCGCATGCGCAGCGCGCCGAGTAGCGCCGCCACGTGGAGGAGCCGAGGGACAGCGTCATCATCGCCGCTTCAGCGCCGTCGCCCCCGTCCTCGGCGGCGCTGCAGCAGGCGTCGTCATAAGCGCTTGCGGTGGAGAGGTTGGCCCACGGAGGTGTCCTCCCGTCGCCAGCACACATCAGGCGCCTCTCCTCGCCCGTTGGCCAGCGAACGTCAGGTGCCTCTCCTCCGGCTTGCTCATGGCAGTCTTGGCTGGCAATAATGCAACGCGACGCCCGCGAGGGACGATGCGGCGATTTCTTTCCGACGCCACTGTCGTCACGTGCTGGTTGTGCCGACCGGAAGTGGCTTGAAGAAGAAGCGACTGAGCTGCTGCGGTCGGCGAGGGCTGTGTCCTGGCCGCATGGACACCCGAAACAGGAGCACGGCTTCGACAGGAGGGATAATAGACGCGTATAGAGCGGTGGCATCGCGATGTGCCCCTGTATTCCGCTGAGTAGCTGAGGCAGGTATGATAGTTAGGGAGCGACCGAAACTCTCCCTTACTTAGCCAGCTAGCTACGGTATGCGACAATGTTGGCTGCAAAATGTATGCCCCTGTAGTCCCCTATGTATGGAACGCGTCTTGGCTAAAGGAGATGAAGCAAGGCGACTGAAACTCTCCTGACGTGCGTCCGGGCAGACGACAGCAGCCAGCAGCGTGCGTCCACTGCCTGCGCTGTGCAAGCGCTTTGGCACGCTAATATTTTTTCTATTTGGAATGAGCACGCAAGGTCAGTGCCCCACCGGGTCGATTAGCTAAAAACGCGCAACCCTGCCTTCTGTCACGCCTAATAATGTCTGCAAGCGTTGATTGGATGAAAAGAATGCTCTGGCCAGCCAGAAACGCGATTCTGCGTTCCTGTGTTAACGAGACAGGCAAGATCATTCACACTTTACGCGCCCACGAACTGGACGAGCGCGCTCTCATATCGGGCGGTGTCAGGCTCCCGTGATGAAGATGTATGCGCGCGTCTGTTCTATCGCTGCTCAGAGCGGTGGCCGGTGAGTGGCGCTGCGCGCTGCGGTACCCGAAGAGCCAGGGTTTCAAAGGAGGGGGAGTTCGTTGCAGGGCGCGAAGTGAACTCCATCCTGACTCCAAACAAGCACGCTTTTCGGGGACGCAGCCTCACCTCACAGTCGGCTGTGAACTGCGAAGCTTTTTCGTTGCCGGCCTGCCGGTGGCATTTGGTCGCCTCGTCTCCCCGCCTGCCCGTCTCGCCAATTATTCAACGGTCCAGCAAAGAAACCGGCGGGTGACGGACCCCCACGCACAGTCGCACACATCCGCCATAGCACAGGCTCTGCGCGCCCACTTTGCTTCGCCTCTTCATCGTGCGGTTTACCAACGCAGCCCCACCACCTACCCGGCTCGGATGTGTCCGGGGGCCCCCGAAAAAAGTGGGGCAGGTTGTTTACGGGATTTGAGGCTGGTCTCATGTAAGAGACGCAATGATAAGACCTGGTGGGAGACCGGATTCCCCAGCCAGTGTCGGGGACATTGTAACAATTGCTTCTTCTTCTGAAACGGCCCAGCCCCATGTACGAATGGTGGGGCAGCCACGCAAGCGCCAGTCTTCTCTTTTCGTTTGCCAGTCTTCTCTTTTCGTTTTATTGGTTTTGTCGGCCGGTTTCCTGTTCTGTTTTCATTAAATGCCGGGCTTCTTCTCGTGTGCGTGCCGCCAGTGTGTGGTCTTGGCGTGCCGTGGTGTGCTGTGGTTCAGTCGTTCTCGTCACAAGAGGGTTGCGTGTCCTTCCCGTTGGTTGTCTGCGCCGGTGCGCCCTTTCTCGCCTCTCACCCTGTGGCCCTTTCCACAGAGAAGAAAGCTCGCACCTGGCTGCCTGCCACATGTATACGGTACACGCAGGCACGCACACGCACACGCACATATGCACGCTAGCTTGGCCTCCCCCCACCTCGGTTGTCCATGCGGTGCCAAGTTCCCGTACGGCCCAACGCTTTGCTTGGCTCCCTCATTCATCGCAGCACTTCATGTTCCAAAGCCGTCAACACGTGCCTGAACGGCACATAACGCCCTTCCTGACGGATCCGCTGGAGCGATGGGCCCGAACCAGGCACCAAGCATACCGCGCGGCACATACCAGCCATACCATCCAGGCGCACGTTCCCGCCATCCCCATCGGGGTGGCTATCACCTCGGTAAGAGGACCCGACGTAAGGTAGACCCGCTAGCGTCAGATCCGCAGCTACAGTGGGGTCGCGACCCGATAGCGCCGCCGGGGTGAGCCGCCACGGCGAGCCGCCGCCACCACCTACATTCAGTCCCCGTCACCATCCAGCCGGCCCGACAGCGACAGCGTCGCTGCTGCTCCTGCGCTCGCCCACGCCCACGTGCCCACGCCTTCGGCGCCGCCCACGTGCCCACGCCTTCGGCGCCGTCCACGCCCTCCACCGGTACCTGCAGGCCAGCCACCGCCGCTGCTACGCGACGAATACCCCTGCTCCGGGAGGCCATCAACACTGCCAATAAGGAGATTTACTCCACCCCCCCACGCCCCACCGAGCGCACCACACCCGAAGTCACCAACCAACTAACCCGCGCATGCACAACCACGCGGGCGGCGGGCCCGTCTCGACCTCACGAGCGCAGTCCCTAACCTCACCCTGACGCCCACCCACTTCAGTTGCAGGAACTCACACCATCCAGCTACGGGTATATGTGTGGGTCTGCCATCCCACAAACGAAGCAGTGTACGGCACCAGTAGCGCCAACAAGAGCTGTGACTTAGCCTGCATCACATTCTGGTCGCTGGCTGCTTCGTGGGCAGCGGAGTGAGTAGCATCAGCGTTCACAACCGCCGGTAGATAATTCGAGATGCGGAGGTGGCGGCCGTTGTTGCTGGCGAGGTCGGCCCTCGGCCGATGATGAGGCGAGCCAACATCCGCCCGTGAGCGCCTGGCGGCGCGCAGGCAGGCCTACGATACAAGCAAGCCCGCTGAAGTGAGGCCATAAAGGTCCCGAAGATAGAGGCTGCTGGACGCGGGGTCACGAACGATGCGGCTGAGCGCTGAGGGCAGTCACTTTACAAACGTTGGGGTCCAGGAGGCTGTGTCTGTCACGCACACGGCGGGGCATCTTGAGTGAGAATGTTGCTGGGCACGCATCGCGCAGTCTTGCGTACCGGTAGTACAGGTGTATATGCGCATGTCGTAAGTCAGGCAGAGCCCTGCACCCGCACCGCGCCACCACCGCCACCACCGCCACCACAACACGCACACACCCACAAACCCCGCCCCACACCTCTTCCTACACAATCAGCAACCGTATGGACGCGTGCCAGCAGCGTTCTGGCACGCCAGAAGACCACGGTGGGCTTCGGAGCCAACATGCGAACGCTTTGGCCGAGCAGGCCCCTCGGGACTCGTCTCATGCCGCGCGGGCGCAGCCGCGCAGACGGGAGGTCTTCAGGCAAACACGACGGCGCACTACATGCTTGTCTGCCCAACTGCCATACTCACGTTCGGCGGACTCAGCTGTATTACACTATGTAATACGTCCCTGCCTCCTCCCGCGCAAGAGCGTCGTCACCGAATCCGGATCCCCGCATTCCCCGGGGCCAACGCACCCACGCCGCACAACCACCAATCAACCACCAATCACCCGCTCATGACCACTTACCGACAACCACACCGAGCGACGCAAAGCCCCGAATCGTACGTCATCCTTGTGCCCGCGCCACCATCGCCGCTTCGCACGCCCTGTTGCCACCCACGATGTGACGCGACAGGCACGTCACCGCTCTCGATGTCTCGACTGAACCCTGCACACGCTCATATACATAGGGCGTTCTTGTCGGCCCGCCCTCCATCAAAGCGCTTCGCCGGCCCGCTAATGTACATCCGCAACCGATGATTGCACAAAGCAAGTAACGGGCACAAATCAACGCGTACGAATGTTCGTAGGCCAGTACGGGCCAAACCGTCACTGCCCCGTACTCGACGTGCCCAACAGCTCGCCCCCACCCCGGCACGGCACACGTCCTCCCTCGCACCCAGTCTGCATGGATCCCATGCATGCGTGCACGGATGGAGGGCAGACCCGCCATCAGGGTCCCTTGCGGATGGGCATGGCTTCAGCAGTACGCCCGCCCGCCCGCATCCCCATCTCGTCGAGCACCTCTCTCTCACGACCCTCACGACCCTCACGACAGGCGCGCGGCAGCAGCGCGGCAGCTGCTCAATCCTCTCCGGCCGGCTCAATTCTCTCCGCACGCACGCAGACTCCCAACTAGAAGTACCTGCGCCACCCGCTCTCTCTCTGTCATCAGCAAGCGCAGTCCTCGCTCGCTCGCTCATTCATACCACTCACTCATTCCCCCACTCACGCACTCATTCCCATCGACAGTGTCAGCTGTTGGCATGCATGTGGGGCTGCCCTGCCGCAGCCCCCCTCCGGCCGCCCGCCCGCTTGCTGTGTGCTGTGTGCTGTGTGCTGTGTGCTGTGTGCGCCCAACCCGTACGCCCAAGCGTCCGAGCGCCGGCGCCCAGCTGCCGGTTGCAGTAACGGTACGCACAGCTGGGTCCCATGGGATCGTGAGGCCGCAGCCACAAGGTGGGCGCGCGCACACTGCAGCAGCACTGTAAGACTGTAACGCTTTAACATGTGGAGGTGGAGGTGGGCCATGTGGCAGTGAGCAGACCAGGTGGAGGTCTGGGCCCTGGTGCATGCGAAGCAAGGCCAGGCACAGACCTCAGCAGCAGGCCGCTCCGTGCACACACACGGACGAGCTGCACCCGGTGATGCGCGTGCGTTGTCACATGTACGGCACACCGTACAGCATAGGCGAGCGATGTCACGAGCGGGTACCCAACCCTGCCAAGTGGTATGGATCACTTCGTCCGAGCCGCTCCAGCTAAGTTCGTTGCAAGGAACGACCATCCCCATCCCGCCCTTGCCTGCTGGCCCCACCTGGGCGCAAACAGCTGCAGTGCTGAGACCAACCTAACAGCGTGTGTTCTACCTGCAGAACCGCGTGCTCACAACGGCGTGCATTTCGGCAGGCCGTACACGAACGTCTTGCAAATGGCTGGCGTGTAAGGAACAGTTCGCTTCGATCTGATCCCGCCCGTCCCGCCCGCACACCTCACTCCTGACCCGTGGGTCAAGCGCACTGCTGGCCGCCGTCGGCCCGCTCCCACACCGTGTACTCCACAACCTGTTCGTACGGAACGTCGTACTGCTGCGGCGAGGCGAAGAAGTACAGTGTGATCGCAGCGCCATTGTTGTGGTTGCTGCCACCGCCGCCGCCGCCGCCACCGCCGGAAGAGGTGCCGACCTTGTCGAGGTCAAACGCCACGAGCTCCGCCTCCTCCCCGCGGTCGCAGCACCGCAGCAGCGTCGGCCGCACGCAGGGTTTGTCGGCGACCTTTCCCAGCATGAACACGCCCTTGCGTTTGCGGAACACCACCCGCAGCCGTCCGTCCTCGGGCGCCGGCAGCAGCGCCAGCCTATGGCTGACGGGCACGACGCCCAGCTCCCAGCTGGCGGGGAAACCCAACCGGGCGGCCGCCAGGAAGGAGCGCCAGTCGGGCCGCGTCTCTGGCGGCAGCAGCGTCCAGTCGGGATCCCCGGGGAAGTGCGACTGGGCGAGGGCCACCGGCGCCGGCATGTAATACTGCGGGGCCCATTTCGGGATCCACTCCCGAGTGGCCGGGTCAGTACAGCCGGCGCACCACGTCGGGTCGACCAGGTACCAGCGGCCGCGGTCCTTTCCCGGGCCCTCACTGGCGCAGCCGCCGCCGGGGGACGGCGAGGCGGCGGGCGCCACCGGCCGCAGCTGCACCGCGACCCAGTTGTGGTTGGACTTGTACGGCATGACATCTGCTGCGCCGCCGCCGCCGCCGCCGCGCCAGCTCACGCCCTTTGCGTACCCGTCGATGACGCGGCACTCCACGCCGCACGCCTTGCACAGCTCGGCCATGAGGCGCGCAAAGCCGTGGCACACGGACTTCCTGCGGCACACGTGCACATGGGTCGGTCGACAAATGTGATTCGAGTTTCGAGTAAGGCAAAGGGAAAGAGGGAAGATGAAGCAGGGTAGCAGAGCTGGCAGGGAGGCTGTCTCAGGTGAGGTGGCGGAGCAGCACGTAGCGTACGGGGTCGTACGAGGACAGACGAACGGTGCACCCATCCTTCGAAACGGAGTTATTGGGTGAGGCCAGAGTGGCTGGCGGATGGTGACGATCATCATGCGTTCATCTTAATGGCGTGCGTTTGTTTGTGTTAATTGCTGCACCCGCCCTCGGAGACCGGGACGGCGAAATGCACGGGTTGTGCGCCAAACCGAGGACCCCATGCGCGAGGTAGGGTTGAGGCCCGCGCGACGACTCGGCCCCCGCACCTTTCCCGCAGCACGTCCTGGGCGCACATGGAGCGGACGTTGTTGCCGAAGTAGGCCTCGGTGTCGTAGCGCACGTTGAGGTGCAGCCAGAAACACACCGCCCGGACGATCTCCTCCGCGTTGCGGGCGGCGGAGCGCAGGTAGGCGGCAAGGGGGGCGATGTCGGTGGCCGCCTCGGCTGGACAGGCGCGCGCGTGCGCGTCCATGGCGGCCATCCGCTGCTCGGATAGGGTGCCCTGGTACAGCGGCCGCCTCTCACCCTCCAAAGCGGCCTCCAGGTACTTATTCATGTGGGCTGTTTTTGTACTCCTGTCGATTTGCTTTGAGCACCGCCGGCGCGCGCCCTACCTGCCTGTAGCTGCAGTAATCGGGTGATGAGGGGCGCGATCGATGTATGGCAAGTTGTTCGAGCGGTGTTGTTGGTATTAAATGTAGAAAGGCAAATGGGCAGCGCCAAAGAAAGGTACGTAGGTAGGGCCGAGCGAGAGAGGGCAAAGGAGCAAACGTCAAGCAAGGCAAACGTACGTATGTTGTGGGGCAGCCAAGCGTGCGTGAAGAAGCAAAGGGGGGAACAGCCACGATTGCAACGCTAAGATAAAGTGCATAAAGCGACATGAAGTGCCGAGGTTGTTGGTCGGCGGTGCTGTCCCAGCGAGCAGCAGGGCCCCCATTTATCACAACTACTCAGAAAGCGGTATCAAATGCAAGTGGCCAGGCTTGCAGTGGTGTGGAAGGGGCCAGATAGAGGTTAGGGGCCGGGAGGTAGGTGTCTTGTGGCTGCTTTATCCTAGTTGCAATGACATTCACACGTGAGGACGACGTGCCTGCGAGCACGAGACCTACTGCCAGAGCTCGCTCGTCATTGCTCGCGGTGGTCACTTCGGCCCGTAAACCCTAGACGATGCACCCGCGGTCAATTCCGTCATTAGCACGCTAACAGGCCGGGACCCGCCTAGCAGCCCTTTCCCCGTTGCCCGCCGCCTCTGTTGGCGGTTCCGCCATCAGCAAGTAGGGTGGGGTAAGTGCTGCCCACCATTGCAGGGGCAAACGTGCCGACGTGCGTGCTGGGGTGCGGCTTGCGTGGCGTGGCGTGGTTTATTGTTTTCTTCTGTGGAAGGACTACAGAGGCGAGAAAGGGCGCACACATCGGGAGGGACAAGTAGCCCTCCCGTGGCGAGATTGCGGGGCTGGACGCGTGATCCAGCTCCGGGCGTGGCGCGGCCCATCAGTCATCACACAGCGCCGCTGCCGACGGGACGGACGGACGTGGACGTACTACAGTACGGCCACCACCAACTGGGCCGCCGCCGCCGGTAGTGATGGTGATGACGTCAGCGCGGGCCACGACGGCGACGGCGGCACCTTGTCGTGTGCTACCGCTGGCATCGACAGATCTTGGTACCACCGTCCCCCGCATCATGTGGGGGCTGCGCCACACCTGTACGGCAGCGTGCGCCTCAGGGGCGTGTGCCGGTCCGCCATATATGCGGGCGGATCCGGCGTTTCCCATCTTGCAAGCATACCTTTGCCGGTTGGAAGAATGGGGATGGCAGGAGGAGATGCGGTCGGCTGCTCTCCGGGATGTGGTCTACATATGTATCCGCCCGGATGCCTCAGGAAGCCCGTCCGGGAGCCGTTGCAAGCAGCATGCAGGCCCTCGCCGGAACGGGCGCACACAGAGCCGCGGTGTGTGCGCTGCGTAGCTGCAGGTTGTCACGCGAGCGTTGATACGCGCACAGTAGCCCGAATGCTGTGCGGAGGACACGCCAGGAGCGCACGCTGCTGCCTGGAAGGACTGACGCCGAGCAGTCCACCCTGACCCCTCACGTCACCTGCTGACGGGTGTTGGAGCCCAGGGCCCGTCTCCAGCAGGGGCTGATCAGGCTCACGGCTGCCGGAACGATCTTGCGACGTGCAATGCAATTTGGCCTTGCTGTAACGACAGAGCAGCTACTAGGTGCTACACGTCAACTTGATGCAGTTAACCAATCGGCCAGCAAAGGCCAAATTGCATTGCAGCGAATGGGCAATGGTGGTGTCAAGAACTGGCACGGGCCACCTTTGGGCCCTGACAACCTTATCATCATCGGGGCCGCCACTGTCGGGGGCTTTGCTTGCTTTAGCTTCTCATGCCCTCAAGCTCGCTCCTGCCGGACATGAGCAAATGCATGCACACATTGTTGGCGGCCCTCCACGTCTCCCTCGTCCCCCCACGCACGCCCTCCCTCGGCCCGCATCCTGCTCGCTTACTAACACCTGCCCTGCCTTCATGACTCCCGTACACAGCCAACCGCCAAGGATCAGAGGTACATGTCGTTGAACGGTAAATGTACGACTACTGCACGGCCGCAGCAGCACCCGATACACACACGGGCACAACTCAGGGCCGCCTGCTCCGCGGTCCGCGCCTCGAGTTAGATTGATCGGCCGTCGACCGAACCCCTGTATGTTCGACAGCTTTGCTGCACCAGCGGCGCCGCCGCCGCTGCCTGGCTCCCCACCGCCGTACATGCAGTACATCTTGCATACACACATACAGTAAACCCGGCCGCCGTGCCTGCAGTACGTGTCACATACAGTACACGCAGTACGCGGCAACACGAGGTGCTTTGTCAATGCGGACGGGCCCATTCGTTGTCCGCATTCCAACGGCATTGGCGCTGCTTCGCCGTGCGTTTTTAATTTGGCTGTCGACCGGACCAGGCCGCCGGCGGCGCTCAATCACCGCCTCTGCAATCAATCATTGTGAGGGCCCTCTACCCAACCGACACAGCGCTGTGGGAGGAGCGGGGTCCCCCGCGCCTCCAAGGACCGAAGCGTCTTGCTCGTTCGTTATCAGTAGCAGGTCCGCTGCCCCGGGGGTAGGCGCTGCCGCCGGCCGGGACCGCAGGATCCACCCAAGCCGCAGTCCCCGTCCGTACGCTGCCCTCTCGGCATGTAGCGTGTAACTTGTTGCATGCCACGGCGAGCCGCCTCCTCCTCCACCACCACCAGCAGCCGCCAGCAACCCCCAGCGCCACCTCCGCCGCCGCGCGCCGCCCTCTCTCGCACCCGCAGCCGCCGACCCACTCCCGGTGCACCTGGCGGCGCCGCCGTCAGCAGCTGCTGGGCTCGAACCCGCCGACCATGCATGGCCCGCAGCGAGCAGCGGGCACGAAGACGTGCATTAGCCCAGCCACGCCGCGGCTAAGTGCCGTCCCGCGCCCCGCCCTCATCAGCAGCTGTCGCGCCCCACAGTGTATCAATCACACATACTCGCAGCGCGGCGGGTCAGCGGGAACTGAACGGAAGCAGCCCGCCCGCCCGCCCGCCCACTAGGGCACCTGAACGGGTGCGTCGTACGGTGTTTGTTGCCCTTTGCGCCCCTCACGCTCCCGTGCGTGTCCCCTCCCCTCCCCTCCCCTCCCCTGCCGTCCTCTGACAAATCCTGGGCTGGCCATGCTCCCCGTAAGACAATGCCTGGAACGCCGAAAAAGTCCCGAACGCCTCCCGCGATGCACACAGCATCGTCCGCGGGGGGCGGAGGGGCGCCGAGGGGGAGGGGGGGCGGGGGGGGGGCGGGCGCAGCGCCGCCCGCTGCCTGGCCGCTCCATGCCCTCCGCAGGGGCGAGATGCCCGCGCCCGCTGTGGCGAAGGCCCTTACTGCAGCAGGTCCCCCGGGTACACCGTCAGGGAGCCGCGCCCCAACTGTTGGTTGCTGCCTGCGTGCGAGAAAGAAGTGAAGCAGGGAGGGTGGTGCGGGGCGGCGACGCATGTCGTTGGTACGGTGGGGTTTGGAGGGGGAGAGGCGGGAACTCTTACGTGTAGCGGCTTGGGCGTGCACACATCAGGTACGGCGGCCGAACTAACGATCAGACCGCATGCAGTACCGCACGGTCGCATTCGTGGGCGGCCGCTGTGCGCTCGAAGGAGTTTGCAGGCGAGGAGGGCTCGGCGATAAGGAGCCGCGGCAGCTATGGCAGCTGTATGTGCGATAGACCCGGGCAAAGACGCAAGCATCACACACGAACGAGCTCATCAACCAATGCCGTGCAAGGTACGGCACGCTACTCACTGTCCAGATCCAGAATCCAGCCTTACCCGTCAGGAAACGGTGCAGCCTGCCCGCCGGGCGCAGGGGCCACCCCGGCCGCAGCACTGACGACGACGACGCGTCCAGCTGCCCCACGTCCCGCTGCTCGTCCATTAGTACGGCAGCCCGGATGCCGTATACCGTGTGCGGGCTGTCGTGCTGGAGCGTCGCTGCCGCCGCCGTCGCGGCCCAGGCGGCGGCGGCGGCCTGTGGCGGTGGCGGCGGGCTACCGGCGGGCCCCCAGCCGCCGGCGGCTGGGGGCCACCTTGGGTTGGCGGAGGCGGGCGGCAGCCCACGCGGGGAGCCTGCAAGCATGCACGCATGGACACAGGCAGGCCACGAGTAGGGCCGAGCATAGGAGGTGGGGGTGAGGGATGACGTCCCGTGCTGAAACCCTGTGCATGCACGCACGCCCTTGGTAGGCGGCTCGTGTTCGCGATGTGTGCCGCGGACCGCAGCGGACCGGAGCCTGCAGCCTGCGGTGTTGAAATGGAACGACGCATACGAGCGACGAGCGTAAGCGCGAAAGTGATGGTGTTGTTTTAGCCTGCGGTGTGAGCAGAGGGCGGGGAACGGACTGGCAGCAGGCAGTAGCGTGAGGACCCAGTCGAGAGGATCCAAAACCCACTCACAGCAGGCCGTTGGGCGTGGGTGGATCACGGCCTGCCGCGACGCAACAACGAAACACTTGTGCCACTTTCATGTAGGCACAAGGCCGGAGTTGCGATGCACGCACAGCTCGTGGCAAAAATGCGGCACGGGCACACCTTGCCATACCGTACGCGCTTACGGAACCCGTAATCCTCCACCAACGGTCAACTAATAACGCCGGGCGATCGACTCGCTGTGCACCCGCCGGAGGGCGGACCTACCCACCCGCCAGAAACTGGGGCCAGGGGTTGCGGAGTCCACCGCCGCCGGCGGCATGACGTGCCGTACTCGCCGCCAACAGTAGTCCGTCCGCGCCGCCCTCCAACAGCCCCCGTGAGAAGGGCGCCCCGTGCGACTCGGGCGGCGACCAGCCGCAGCAGGAAGACGATGACGACGACTCGCTGTGCAGCTCCCCCGCCGCAGGCTCTGCGCCGCCGCAGCCGGAGCCTCCGGAGCCGCCACTCCCCGGCGAGGCGAGGCGGGACGTGGTCCCTGCCGCGCCCGCGACAGCAGCAGCAGCAGCAGCAGCCGCCTCCCCGCGCCCCGCGACGCCGTTTACGTGGTCCTGGCCGCCTGCCGCCGAAGCTGCGGCTGGTGAGGGCGGTGGGGGTGGATGCCGCTCCGACGACGGCGCAATGTCCGGCAGCGGCGGCAGCAGCAGCAGGGGCGCGGGCGCGGGGGCATCGCCAGCCCAGGCAGCGGGCGGCGGAGTGGGAGCGTCGCCGTCGTCGCCACTGTCAACGACGTCACAGCCCTGCTGCTGCTGCTGCCATTGCCGCCGCTGCTGCGTACATCCGACCACGTGTGCGGCCGTGCCGCTAATTCCTTCAACGGGCAGCGGCGCGCATGATGAGCAGCTCGCCGAGTAGCGCCGCCACGTGGAGGGGTGGAGGTCCAGCGTCATCACCGCCACCGCCCCAGCGTCGTCGCCCCCGTCCTCGGCGGCACCGCAGCAGGCGTCGTCACAACCACTTGCGGTGGGCAGGGTGGCCCAGGTGGAAGCCCCCTGGCCGCCTGATGAGAGGAGGTCCACATCGTGTGCAAGCCCTCGCGCTTGGACATCGTCACCAGCATGGGATCCCGAGCCCGCCTCTGACGGACACCGTTTCGCTCCATCGCCGTAGTCATTAGTAGATGGTGGTGATGCTTGGGTGCGGCTTGAGGGCGGGGCCGCTGGGCTGCTGCTGTGGCCGCCCAGGCCGGCGCCATCGCCGTATGGGCTTCCGAAGCAGGCGCACGATTTCGCCAGAAGGGACAAGAGCCTCGGGCAGGCGGCGACCATTGCAGGGCGACCACGTTGCGCTTCTATAATCATTTAGGCGTAGATAGAGTCCTGGCTAACAGGGATAGGGGTAGGGCGACCGAAACTCTCCTTCAAGCAACCGGGCGACAGTAGTCAGCGGATGTCTACCACTGCCTGCATTGCCACGAGGCAGGCTGACATTACAGGGTGTGATGTATGCTATTGGCAAAACGATTCGGCGCCAGACGGGAAGCATACATGCGTCTATCTGCTGCTGCTGTCATCGGCGGAACCCGGCAGCGGCGACGACCGGCGTGTACAGGCAGCAAAGGGTTATGCGTCTGCGTATTTTCACAGACAAGATAGGCAAAGAGAATTCCTACTACAGCTCCCTGCTGCCTACCTGACATAACGTACGCGCACAAAGCTCTTCAGCAGCTCTGCTGGCGGCGTTGGGTCCCGTTCGCGGTAGTCATGGATACGTGTGCAGAGCAGGTTGCCAGAAAGTGGCGCGGTGCGAAGAGCCGGGTAGGATGGGCGGGGGTCGGTCGGAGCTGCTGTCGGTCGGGTAGCATAGGTCGGGTTTCATTTAAAGGGAGAGCTCTTTGCAGGCAGGGGCCAACGACTGCGGAAACGCACTGGAAAGCTCTCATCTCGGGTACCCTGCCTCACCCCACAAACGGTTCTCACTGTGAACTTCGGAGCGTTTCGTTGCCTCGCTTTTGGTCGTCCCGACTTCCCCGCCAGTCCGTCCAGGGAGAATGAGCTGCCTTCGGGCGCCAAACGCAACGCTGATTAGTATTATGTATAACCTAATTCGATCCGCGGGTTCACGGTGACTTATCAGCGTAGCAGGATGGCCTTTCTGTCGTCACCTTTCCAGCAGCAGCCGGCATTATTTGGTCGCCCCGTCTCCCCAACAGCCCAACAGAAGGACGCAGCAAAGGCACTGCCAGCGACCTCTCCTCGCCCGTTTCAGCTCGCCAGATGCAGCCCCGCCACCGGCCCGGCTTGTGAGACGGAACGGCCCCCATATGCGGGTGGGGCAACGGCAGGGGCAGATATGTGGCCACCTCGCGACTGCCGCGCAGATGCACACATCCACATACTGGTGGCGTGCGATCCGCGCGGCCCACACGGCCCACAACCACCACGACCACCACAACCACCACAACCATCACCACCTCCCTTGCTCCCTACACCCGCCACACATGCTCGGACGCCGTACGGTCCACCTTGCGCAGGCCACGCCACGCACGCGGGGGGGGGGGCGCACGATTGCGGGGGGCCCGGCCCCCGCCTCCACCCCCCAAGCACATAACAGGCAATAACCGGGAGTGCGCTCACTGGGGACCCTGGCCCCTCCCTCCCACCCGCAGCGCTCAGCCAGTTCTTAACGGTCGGGAGCTCTATGCGCCCCAGGGCTTCTCTACTGAGAATGCCCTCCAACCCTCTACCCCCCCCCTCCAAGCACATGTGGAAGTAAGGGTTGGGGGGAGGGAGAGCGCCTCCAGCCGCCTTCACGGCATCTGCCCCCGTCCCACGCCCGCCGCTGCGCGGCACACGCGCGTCACTGATCGATGTGCGGAGTGCTGCGCTACGCCCTCCTTCCCGGCGGCGGGTACGCGCTGCCCGGGCGGGATGGCGTCCCCACCACCCGGGTGGCCGTCACCTCGAGCGGCGGACCCGACGTCAGGCCCGCCAGCGTCAGATCCATAGAAGTAGTAGCGGAGCCGCGACCCGACAACGCAGCGGAGAGCCGCCACGGCGAGCCGGCGCCGCCGCCACCGACCAGTGGCGCTGCCAGCGCCGTCGAAGCGGCCCCTGGCGGCGGCGGCGACGGCGGCGGCGGCGCTGCCGCGGCACCCACGCCCTCGGCGCTGCCCACGCCGTCCAACGCCACGCCAGTCGCCGCCGACAAACCCCCGCTCCCGACAGCCATCAGCGGCGGCGGCGGCGACGCCACAGCAGCGGCGGCCGCCGCCGGCGAACTCCCCCCCGTCCACGGGCCGCCGGAGGGGGACCCGCCAGCGGAGGACCCCGACGGCCGCGAGCTGAGCGGCCGCTTGGCGGGGCTATACCCCGGGAGGCCGGGGCCGCCGCCGCCCGCCCGCAGCGCATAGGTGGCGGCCGAGGGCGGCCTGGCGCCCGACGCACCCACGCCGCGCCGCAGCGGACTCAGGCCGCCGGGGGACGGAGGACCCGGCGGCGGCGGCGGCGAGGAAGCCGCCCCGGCGTCGCTGCCGCCTCCGCCGCCGGACTGCGGCCGCACCCTGCCGGCAGTGCCGGGGCGCAGAGTGCCAGCGACCGTCAGCCCGACGGCGCCGGCGGCGGCGGCGGGGCCGTCAATGCCGCTGGCGGCCGGCGGCTCCATCGCCTCAGGGGCGGCGGCGGCTGCTCCTGATCCCGCCGGCATGAGGGGGAACTCAAGCGACGCCACCAGCTCGGGCGCCACGGAGCGCAGGGCCGCCAGCGACCGCCGCAGAGCCGCGTTCTCCTCACACACCGCCGAGTGGCGGGAGCGGAGTTCCTCGTACCTGGGGGGGGAGCACATCCGGGGAGGGGGGAAGCGGGGGCAGCAGGGCGAGGGGGGCAGGGGCGGGGGGACACGTGCCGTCGTCAGCAGAGGCCAAAGGGGGCGGGGCTTCCTTGCACGGAGTCGCAGGGGGGTGGGGTTACGACGTGGCAAAGCGTTGTCCGTGGAGGAGGAGCTTGGCCTGCACCCTCCCCATTCTCGTCGTCCCGACGTCGCTGGGCTGCCTGGCTGGCAAAGGAGGACGGGGGCGTTCCCTGGAGCCAAACCGGCCGCCACCAGCCCACCGGACCCTCGCGCCGTGCCGTGCCGCGCCGTTCCGCCGTACCTCCTGGACAGTATGTCTGCCTGCACGGGGCTCAGGGCGGAGCGGCCAGACAGCAGCCGGGCGCCGCCGCCGCCAGTGGCCGTTGCGGCCGCCGGCCCTCCTGCCGCCGCCGCCGTCCCCGCCGCCGCCGCCGGCTGCTGCCCCGCCGCCAGCGCCAGGTACTGCTGCTCCAGCCGCATGAGGCGCTCGAAGACGTCGTTCTTGGCCAGCCGCTCCGTGCTGAGGTCGGCCTTGAGGCGGGAGATCTGGGGATCAGCAGGGGTG
>LSYV01000002.1:3122619-3134490 GCA_001584585.1 Gonium pectorale
TGGGTGTCAAACGCGTTTCCCTGGGAGCTGCGCAGCGGGAGCGAAGCCAACGGCTCGTTTGTGTTCCTGTACGAGGAGGTTGTACGAGGGTTGGGCCCCAGGGGCCCCGAGTATGGGGTGCCCTGCACGCTCAAGGCCCCGCCGGTGTCACAGACGCGGCGGCGCACCTTCTGGGACATGCGGGTGGGTCGGTTGGGTGGGTGGGTGGCCGGGCTGCTGGGCTACTTGCCGGGAGGCCGGGGCCGAAATGAGGCGGACGCCGGAATCAGGGGACACCAAGCGCGCCCCGTTTCCGTGTGATGGCGGGTGGTGTCTAGGGCGCCCTGTGACGGTACGCATTGCAGCTCCGCAGCAAAGCAGCACAACCCCTGGGAGGGGGCCCTCGCACGCCCGCGGCCAATGCCTTGCGGGCTACTGCAACCCGCCCCGGCCCCCCACCCTGACCCCTGAACGGCCGCCTCCCTCCCTCCAGGGACTGCGCCAGGGCCTTCGTGACGCCGTGTCGCTGCCCCCCACCTCCCCCTGGGCGTTGACGCTGGACGGGCTGGTCCTCTACAACCTGCCGCCCACGGGGATCGAGCCACCGGCGCCTCCTCCGGGGCCACAAGGGCCAGCGCAGCCTCCAGAGCTGCCGGCGTATGGTGGGGGCGCTGGAGGCTCCGGTGGCGCCGGCAACGTGGAGGCTCCTGCCAGCGGCCCCGGCGGCGGGGGAGGTCTCGGCCTCGGCGGCGGCGGCATCGGTGGGATCGGCGGCATCGGTGGGATCTTCCTTCCGAACGCGGGCGTCTCTGGCGACCATCCCCCGCCTGATCCGCCGCAACCCGACGCTCCGCCGCCCAGTGCCCCATCACCAACCGTCCCTTCGGACCCTCCAGACCCGCCCGCCCCGCCGCTGCCCGCCCCGCCGTCGCCTGCCCCGCCGCTGGACCTGGCCTTGTCGGGAATGGCCCTCCCGCTGTGGGCCTTTACGTTTGACCGGTGAGGCGTACAGTGCAAACCAAAGTCTGAAACCATTGCCGCTTTCGTAGTTTGAGCTCCCCCTCTGCCCCTTCTTCCCCTGCGAAGCTCCCCGTCCCGTTCGCCGCTGCTGCGGCTGCGCAACGTGACGCTGGTGGTGCCGCCCGCGGAGCTGGCCCTGCTGCGGGGCCTGCTGGAGTCGGTGGGGGCGCTGACACCCGCGGAGAAAGTCACCGAAGGGACTGCTGGGGGCTACAGCAGCAATGCGGGCGCGGGGAGCAATGGTGACGGCAGCAGCGGTGGCGGGCGGCGGCTGCATGCAGGGCTTGTCAGCGCGGTGAGGGCGCTGGCTGCTGATAGTTCTGGCGGTCCTACCGCCTCCGCCGGCCCCTGCCCCCGCGATGCGCTTCTGCGGTACGCCTCCTCCGCTGACGTGTCCGGGCACAGCGCTACCGCCATCTCCTTCCGCCGCCTCTCGTTCCACGGCTGGGAGGGCCGCGACGTGACGGTCACGAGCGACTTCCCGCCTGACGCGCCCACGTTCCAGCTGCCCTTCGACACGGCTGGACTGGGGCCGGGGCTGGAGGCGGCCTGCCCGCAGCCGCCGCCGCCTCCACCATCGCCGCCAATGCTGGCCGCCTCGCTCTCACCGCCTGCACTGCCGAGTTCTGGCCCTGGTGTCCTCACGCCGGCGAGCGGTCCAGCGCCGCCGGCTGTCGTATCCACTGACGCGGCCATGAATGGCGAACGCGGAGGCGAGCGCTCCCGACGCACCCGGCGCGTGGTGGCGATTGCAGTGGCTGTGCCGCTAGGCGTCACAGCGCTGGCGGGCGTTGCAGCTGGAGCTGTGTGGGTTGCGCTGCTCCGGCGGCGACGGTATGACCAACAGGGCTGCGCTGCAGCGAGGCTGGACGGGGGAGATGTGCCCTCTTGCAGGGCTGGTGCAGCTGCTGGGGGCGAGGACGCAGGCAGCGCCAACAGGGCGGCCCATCGTAATGGCAACTGCGACGGCAGCTTCCGGAAGCATGGCGGCGCGGCCATCGTCACCATCGCACCTGGCCCAGTACCCGTGGCCTCCTCGGCCACCAATAGCACCGACAGTATTCCCTTCGCGCCGATCCTTTTAGCGCGGTCAGAAGCAACGCCGCCCGAAGTTGGCTGCAAGTTGGCAGTCCTGGATCCGACGCGTTCAGTCTCCATCTCCGCCTCTGCACCAATGGGGCGCGGCAACGAAATGGTCTTCGTCACCCTGGGGCGTGAAGGTCAAGCCGCCGGCTTGACAGTGCTGCCGGCACCGCCGGGTGGTCCCACTACTGCTGCTGGGCCCCTGGCGGCCGGCGTCGGCTGGACACAAGCACCGGTCGCCACCAGCCACCTGCCGGCTTGCTCTCAAGGGTCCGAAGTGGCGGCCGGCGTCGGCTTGCCACAAGCGGAGTATGATTCGCCGTTGGGTATCGGCCCGGAGCGGAAGCCACACAGCTCGTCGCCGCTGTTCTCGTACTTTGAGACGCGCGACGCGGCCTTACTGGAGCTTCCGAGTGGCGGCGTCAGCGATGGCGACATGCTTAGGGTGGTCACCCTCAGCCCGGGTAAGTTGGTCCCGTGCGTCCCGCGTGGGAGGGTCCGTGGGGCTGCCGGACAG
Source organism: Gonium pectorale (assembly GCA_001584585.1). Taxonomy (NCBI): domain Eukaryota; kingdom Viridiplantae; phylum Chlorophyta; class Chlorophyceae; order Chlamydomonadales; family Volvocaceae; genus Gonium; species Gonium pectorale. The sequence continues at coordinate 3,125,219 of LSYV01000002.1, forward strand.
CCTCCGTGGGCTCGCTCAGTGGGCTCAACGGGGCTGGGCTTGCAGAGCTTGGTCCAGGCGGTCCCGGAGCCAGCAGGGCCGGGAGTACTCTGGCGCTTTGGTGCGTGGCGGCCATACAGGGCTGGCGCCGCATCCTGCCTTGCACATGAGAGTGGTGTGACAGCACGCCTTCGACGCACTCGCCACCTCATCGCCCACCGGCCCCCAACCGCCCGACAGGCTGCCGCTGGCGCACCCCCAGCCAGCGGGCCGCCGGTCCGCACACCCAGCTGGTGCGGGCCGTCGAGCGCTCGCAAGCGGCCCTGCAGGCTGATACAGCGGGCGAGGGCGCGGTGCGGCTGCTGAGGATCATTGGCCGGGGCTCCTACGGTGTGGTGCACCTCGGTACGTGGGCTGGGAGACGGGTCGGTGGGCGCAGGGTGCTGAGAGCCCATGGGAGGCGTGGGCCAGCCCTGTGCGAAGCCGGTGCTGGCGTGCTGTGCCCACCCGAACTCTGCGCATTGCCGCCCAACGAGCCTGCAACTGCTAATAATACGCGGCAACACCCGGGTGCATCAAAGCGACCCTTCCCCCTGCCTCAAGCAGGCGCGTGGCGCGGGCTGGCCGTTGCCGCCAAGGTGCTGGTGGTCCACGACACACTGCTGGGGGCTGAGGGCCGCGCCCGGCAGCGCGCCGTCCTGGAGGCCGCCGTGGGCGCATCCCTGGACCACCCCAACGTCGTGGCCACGTACGCGTACGACCTGCGGCCACTGGGCGAGCAGCCAGGCGACAACGACGGAAGGAACGAGAGCTGGAGCGACCCGCGGATCGGCGGCTCCTCCTCCACACCGGACGTGTACCAACTGCACATCCTGCAAGAGTTCTGCTCGGGTGGCAGCCTGAAGGAGGCGCTGGGTGAGTGCACGGATCGCTGGCGGAACACGGCCGAAGACAGGCAAAGATCAGATGTAGGTCGGCATGAGATTCCATACAGATGCACATTACCCCCATGAGTGCATGCTCTATAGCCCGCATGTGGGTCTGCCCGAGTGCATGTGGCTGCAATGTGGGTGCAGCTTCTTGAACGTGTGCAGCGTCTGACTACCTCTCCTCCACTGCAGGGTCCCGGGGGGCGCTGGGCGGCGGTGTGTTGGCGGGGGGGATTCACGCGGCCCTCGCGCTCCGCCTCGCCTTCGACGTGGCTGCGGGTCTGCGCCACGTGCACGCCGCCGGCATCGTGCACGGAGACGTGTCGGCGGGGAACGTGCTGCTGGCGAGGCGCAGCGCCCCTGAGGACAGCTCCGATGCTGAGCGGGGCGGTGTGGACACTGCTGAAGCGGGGTGGCGCTCCCGCCTGACCGCCGCTGGGCCCCCACCGCTGCCGGTGGTGGCCAAGGTGGCGGACTTCGGGCTGAGCGTGCGGCTGGCGGGGAGCGCGACGCACGCCAGCGGCTGTTACCAGGGCACGCCAACCTACATTGCGCCCGAGGTGCACGGCCGTGGCCGCGTGAGCCGCGCCTCCGACGTCTACTCGTTCGGCGTGCTGCTGCTGGAGCTGATGCACGGAATGCCCGTGGCGGCCCTGTGGGAGGCCACGGTACCGACGACCTCACTAGCCTCCGCATCGACCGCCGGTCACGCAGCCGGGGCCAGCCCACTGCTGGCGTTACTGCGCGAGTCGCTGCGGGGCAGCGGCGGCCCGGGTCGCTGTCCCGCGCGTCTGCGGGCGCTGCTGGAGGCCTGCCTCGCGACCGACCCGGCGGGTCGGCCCACTATGGAGCAGGTGGGTGCGGCCAAAGCGTGAGGTCTACGGAATGACCCCTGCCGTGTTCGCGATTGTTACGTCTTCACACAGATTGCCTGTTGAACGTGCGCCATGGGTGCGGCTTGGCGGCGGCACGCTTGGAAGTCACTTGCCAACGCGATGGCATAGCGTGATGGATACCGCTCCCTCGGCTGCCTCGGCGCCAACTGTCTTACCAACTGCCGCGCCGCCGACTGCCGTTTGTTGCGGACGTAGGTGGCGGAGGCTCTCGTGGACTGCATATGCGCGCTGCAGGCTGGAGCTGACGGGCACGGGCCTGAAGGGTACAGTGAGGGCGGCACGCCGACACCGCAGGAAGGGAGCCGAACCTGAGGACGCGGAGGGATTGAGTGGCAGCTGAGGGCCGGCGCTGACGGCCCGGGACAGCGGGGCTTCGGTTGAGGGAGTGCCGGGTGTCCAGTGTCGGCCCCACACCTCAGCAGATGGGGCATGATTGGGGAGATAAAAGAAAGCCATTTGCGCGTGATTGTTCGAGCTGACGGGACGCACATTATCTCATTCTTGCAAATGTGTGTGCGTATGCTTGCCTGCGTCAAGTTCACATGTGGCGGCCTGCAAGGCACGGCGCCCCAGCAGCCATGCCCGTCGGCCGCACCTTGGGGGCGATGCCACGGGCTGCAACAAGCTTGGACCAAGGGTGATGCTGGGTTGTGGCCCTATCCAGCATCCTGTACGACCGTATTCGCCCTCGCATTCCGGCATGGTTGCCTTTGCACGTCCGATCTCTCCCAGGCAGGATTTCGCTTCCTCGGCGCGCGAATGCCCCACGATGGTGCCATGATTAGATACGTGCCCCATCTGGGTTGACGCATGCGCGTATGCGTCTGTCCGCAATACACTTCACACGTCCGCCCGTGATTTGGTCCACGCATGGGAGCTGCCATCTGCGTCGTTTATCTGAGATTGTGTCAATGCTGTTCATGGCTATGACGTTTGGGTGGGTTTCCCGATGCTTGGCAGCGGCTTGATGCTTGCCGGAACTCCATCTTTGAGGGCATTTGCTGGATTTATGGGTTGGCGGGGAGAGTGAGGTGGTTGGGTGCGGCTACGCCGCGGCTGGGTTGTGGGGGGACTGAATTGTTGGCTGGTTCCCCTCAGGGTACGGCATGTCGTCATGGCATCCGTCCGCTTGGTGGCCGCCGGTGGCGTCGGACACCGTACCTGCCCCACGGCCTCAAGACGAAGGTTTTGGACCAGTGGTGTTGCATGTATGGTGCATGGCTTATACAGGAAGGAACTCGTGTGGGCTTGAACCGCGGCTGAAGGGACGGGCTACGGCTGATACACGCCTACACGTGGTGCAACAGGTGGTAGCGATGTGCTGCTGCAAGAGCGCACCCGCTTCGGGCCCTGCCGTCGTGGGTAACATGCCCGGGGCATTCTACAGTGGGTCTGCAGGTAGGTGTGAGGCAGGGGACGTCCCACCCGCCCATGCCCAACGGGACGGACGAGGAGGGCGTGAAAGCCGTGCACCAGGAAGGGTGCCCCGCCCGTACCCGACCTGGAAGGCGCAAGGGGGCAGGATAAGAGAACGGGGTGAAGTTTGCTAAGAACCATGCTTCTGTAAATCTCTCTCAGCTCCCCGTGCTTCTGAGTGGAGCGCAGGTGCGGTGTGCTGTAGATGCCATAAAAATGAGAACCAGAAACGGGGAAGGCAGCCTCTACGGACATACACTCCCAAGGGTGTGATGTGTTTCCAGCAGGGCGCCGAGTAATGCGCCGCGCATGCCGTAATGCGCCGCGCATGTGCGCTTGCCGGTGGCGTGGCGCTGCAATCCCTTGCGGCCACCTGGTATTACCGTATTGATGGCGTGTCTCTGTAAGACATTAATTATGGAGTTTTGATCGCCCACCCGCCAAGTACGCGGCGCCGAAGCTTTGAGCCTGGGCTCCATCTCTCCCCGCCGCCCCTCACCCCCACACCCCCGCAGATCCCATCTTGGCGCCTCAACATCTTTACCACCCGCCACGGTGGCTCGTTGCCGCTGAGGCGATCAACATGAGCGCCGCCCTCCCGAACGGCGCCATTAGGAGCAGCGGAGGCGGTGGTGGCAGCGCCTCTGACAGCAGCGGAGCACGCATATGGTTGCGGCGAGGTCCACATCCGTCCTGGATGCGTTGTACGGTACATCAAGGCAACATGACACCCGGCGAAGATGCCCATGTTTTGGGTTATGCAGGAAAGGGGGGTTAAAAGGGTCATTTCGGTAGGAGTAACGCTGGCGTGTGTCTAAGGGATGTGGCCGAAGGTTGGGGCCAGGAGCTTGGCTAGAAAGCAGGAGGGGAGGCGGGCGAGCGACCCGCCGGTCGGGGGAAGGGGTGGGGGCGGCGCCGAGGCGGCGGGGCACGCAGGCTGGCGCAAGGGGCGGTGTGTATGGCGGACGTACCTGAATTAACCCCGACGCAGGGTGGGCGATGCAGGGCGGTTTTGCGCAGCCGCTCCTGCATTGGGGCGGAAGTAGCCAGCTGGGCAGGATCGATGTGGCGGCGGGCAGCCGTGAAACAGGGTTGAGCAGCAGCCTGGGGGAGTTGACGAGGCATGCTCGGGCTCAGGGAACGGACTATGCTCGGCACGTTCCTTACTTGCGACTTCATGATAGGCCTTTATTGATGGACACAGTCCTGTTGTATGTCAACTGCAAGAAGCTTTCATGCTGCCTGCACAATCAAACGGTATGCGTGGGATGGGCGGGCTGGGTGCGTGGGGCTGGGTGTGCGTCGCGGATGTGGCAGGTGTGTGGCGCTGTTTGCTTGTCGTCGCGTCGCGTTCATGTCCCGTGGCTTTGCATGGGGTGGGGTTCGGGGCCTGTGGGCGGTATGCGCAGACTCAGCTGACGGCGCCCCTTCGGCGGGGCCCCTCGCATAGCCCCGAGGGTTTTAGTGACCCGCAGGTCGGCAGCTCGCCCTCCTTAACACCCGATATGTATCAGCCAGCCACCGCTGCTCGGACTGCGCCCGACGATTTGGATGCTGTAAGTTGCAGCTGATGGGCATCGGGGCAGCGCCGAAGGCCTCGCTCCGTCGACAGCGTGGCGTCCAAGCATGGCAGGAAAGGGAATCGGCCTTCGGGCTTGCTTGGGCCAAACAGAATTGAGAACGCCTTAGCCCCTCCCGTCCCACAGATAAAAACTGCGCGTCCAAACGTGCCTCAGGGTTCAGTGCGCACAGTGCCAAGCAAGGCGTGAGTCAGCTGTGCTGGCGCTGGCCGGCCCAAGTAAACGTCATGGTGTGCCACGGCCAGACATCGGCGCCATCTCCTTTGATGGTCAAGGGATATGCCCAGTGATGCTGGCTCCTGGACCTCCGTGGGAGCCCTGATCAGCAAGGGTTGCTGCCTGATGGAGCCCACAGCATAATGCCAACCACCTTTATGAAACCGTGCGCGGGTTTGGCCGGCAATGCACAAGAGAGCGGGACCTGGTATCGCGTACGAGCGGGTAGCGCTCTAGGCATGAAATACACAGTACCGGCGTTCAGGGGTAGGTTTACGGCACACGCAGCGATGAATGATGCCCTCACACTACTGGGCAAACAACACATGCTGACATTGCTGAGGTTGCATCCACCTTCAGGCGCGCAGCGGTCGCCGTTTAGTGGCCTGAAGAAGCTCACGCCCATCACGCACCTCTGTTTCCTCTCTCAAATGCTGGTACGGTTTCCACCACGCACAACCAGTCACCCAGGCCCGCAGGCCCAGGCGGGTGGCTGCACAACAATAGCCTTGATGTTGAAAAGGCAAACGCATACGACGAGCGTAAGCGCGAAAATGATGGTGTCGTTGTAGGACCCAGCAGCTCCAGAGGCAGTCGAAGGGGTGACGTCCCTGCATGTTTGTTCGGCGGCGACCACCACCGTAGCCCCCGATGCGGCCCAGAATTCTTTCTGGGGTGACCCTATGCAATGCCGTGGTCGGATGTGCCTAGTCTAGTCTACGTGCGTCGCATGCGGGCTGGTGCATGTGTCCCGGCTCCCCCCCACCCAGCCCCCCGATCGCTGGCTACCGTTGTCTCACCTACAAGGGTACCTGAACATCTGAACATCTGTACAAGCACCGGGAAAGCAAGCCGCGCCAGGCGGAGCGGCGGGAAGGGGCGGGGGAGGGGCACAGCGAGGAATGTCAGAGTGAAGTACCGAGACGTAGCGCAAATGCGACGAATGACAGAGCAGGACCCCGTGACCTAAATGAGCTACGGTGGTGGTGCCGAAAGGGGCCGTACCAGCGCGCGAAAGACCTAAGAGGGTGCATGGGGCGGTACGGCAGTACGGCTGTGCCTGGTCGTGGGAATGCGGGGATGTGTGACGCCGTGAGCTGGCCCGCGTAGGGCTCCCCGCAACACGGCGACACCGAGGAGATGCACCGCGGCACATGCTTGCGATGTCGGTCGTCGCCGCTATGAGCAGACACGCACGGGGGCACAGGGGCGGCGGCGATACACCGTTACAGGGGCTCAGGGAGCAAGCGCTGGCAGAGCCCAAAACGGTCGCGACGCCCTACCCCCAACGCAACGCGCACGCGGCGCAACCAGACAGCGCGGAGCTGCACCCGGCGGAGCCCCACAAAGAACCCAAAACCGGCCGCGACACCACGCTCTACGACGCGAAGCGCAGGCAGGGCGTACAGCACGGCCCCCTGCCTTGATGTGTGTAAGGCCTGATGCGGACCCCTTCATCCTAATGGTGCTTTGATGCTATGTGACGAGCCGGCAACACAATCTTTCCCGCAATGCAGCCAAGCAGTTTCAGTTGAGAGCGGGAGGGGCCTCAGGGGACGTGAGCGGTCTGCAGACTGTGGTGGCTGAAGATGTGCTGACCAGCGGGCTGGCTCCCCCCTGTTTCGTTGCATGATTTTTGCAGCGACCAACCACTTCGTCAGGCGTTGCGGATGGGCTTGTGGCGGGGGGGGGGGCGGGGGAGAGCAAAGGAGACGGGGGCAGGCGTGCCTAGGTCATGTGCCCTGCAAGCTGGCCTTCGTTTGCACCATGAGAAAGAGCTGAGCCGCAAAGTCGACTTTTAGCATGAACTCTTTGGAAGATATCGCTAGGTGGCAAGGTGAGCGGTTGAGTACTTTGCGGCCGAAGGTTAGCGGTTGGTCGGCCATCTTAGTGCACCGCCTTTGCCTTGATTACCTTTTTGTAGTTGTTAAGCCATTTAGAATTCTCTGAGTTCTGCAATGATGCTTCCTTAGCTCCGTCCGATGGCGATTTCGATTGCTACCTTAAGAGGACCGCGCGCCCAGATGCTGTGTTTCATCTTATTAATTGATATTGCCCCCCAGGGTGTACATAGCGCAGTGACGAGTCGGTTGTAGCAAGAGCCCGTTTCTTAACTATAGATATAATCGGCTGGACGATGTAAAATAACTCCATTGTGCGGAGTATTTTGCATGGGGGTCATGAACGGGCTTGAATGGCTGGTTTTCCTGTTTGCCCTCGCCTGTCCTGCAAGCAGCGCCGAGGAACCCGCCGGAGTTCTTTGGGATGTGCTGTCTTCCCGTGGTGCTAATGTCGTCGACGGTGGCGCTCTGTCCGGCAGCGCCCTCCTGCAGCCCCTCCCCTACACACTGCCTGACGCCCAGCCGGTGGACGTGAGCGGCGAGCTGCTGGTGGCGGGAAGGGGCTGGCCCGGCGGCAGACCACCCACCGGCGCGCAAACCCACGGCACGGTGCTGGACGTGTCGGCCTATGGGGAGGCGCCGGCGTTCCGCCTGCTGCCAGGTGTGAGCTGTGTGAGCCCGCCCCCCGCGTGGCTAGGGGCATTGCAATGGGCTGGGGACGTGGGGAAGGCGAAGCGCGTACGTAGAAAGACCCTACCCTGTGGGCTTTCACACCCGCCTACACACGCAGCAGCCCAAAGCACTTGCCTGTCCTGGATTTACAATACGACTGTGGACAACACCTCTTATGAAGCCCTCACGTGGTCAAGCAACACCACCCCCCGAACTCGACGCCTGTGCCACAGGAGCCAGCCTGCACCTGCGCGACCTGACGCTGCTGCTGCCGGCCCCGCCTCCGGAGGCCCTCGCCGTCGCACCCGCCAGCGTCCTCGCGCACCTGATCACCGCCTCGGGGTCGGCAGCAGCGGCTGATGGGGGCGAGGACGCGTCCCCAACAGCGGTTTCAGTGCTGCTGTCGGATGTGACCCTGATGCTGCCTGGCGACGCGTGAGTGGGGCGCATGGGCGGAACAACGCGTGGCCTGCAAAGCGCGCAGGCCAAGTTCGTTTTACAACATAGCTTGACCTTCAGGGCTGCCACCGCCGGACAGCGCTCGGCTGCACAGGTGGCGGCGCACGCCCTGCCCCGGATGCAGCAGTTAACTTTGTTGAGGATTTCCCTGCCCTTTCCCATGCCGCGTGCTGCAAACCCTCCCGCAGCGAGCTGCGTGCCTTCATGTCCCGCCTGTGCGAGTCCACCTCCTGGCAGCACCGCGGGGCTGCGCAGCTGCGGGTGCTCGGCGGCGTGGCGATGTACGGCAACGACACCATGCAGCTCGCGCCGCCTGCGCCCCCCGCGGTGCTGCTGCGGACCAACGTGACCTCCCGCTCCGCCTCTGCGGCCCCGTGGGCGTGCAGCGCGACGGCCGTGAGCGGCGCCGGCGAGCTGCGGGCCACCGCCGCAGAGCTCCTCGCAGTCACCAGCGGCACTGTGCTGCTGTCGCTGACCGGCAACGTGACGATCGACCCGGAGACGGGAGGCTGGGGGCCGAGTGGCCTCGTGGTGCCAGAGGGCTCGCAGCTCGGGCTGTACGGAGACCCCACTCCCGGTCGGGCCACACAGGTAGGGGCGCGGTGCAGTATTTTTCAACCCCATATGGGCTATCCATATGGGCTGTCAGTGATTCCCATGCGATGACCCCGCCATGAGGCCAGCATCCCTGTTAGCGAGCGGCCCTCTAGACCTCCATGACGGAAATGGCAAAGACTGCTTGCAGTCCCATTACCGTAGCCCGCTTCCCGAGCCATCCGGTTGCTTGCACCCCTTCCACGTGCCCTCCGTTAAGTCGGCTCACGCCACGGAGCCCTCACGCGCCGCTTACTCCACTCCCCTGCCCTCCTTCCCCCGCCATCGCCAGCTGGACTTCGGCGGCCTGGAGTCCGCCCTGTCGGTGCGGCCCGGCGGTGTGGTGGTGCTGGCCGACCTGGTGCTGCTGGGGCTGCCGTACCCGCGGGACGTGCAGCGCCCCACCACCCTGCTGGCGGCCTGGGTGCACTCGGTGGCCGGGTTCGCGAGGTGCGGGGAGGGAGGAGGGCGGCGGCCGGCGGCGTTCAGTGCGTGCGGATTGGTGTTGCCGGCGGCTGGCGGTGGTGTGCGTGTGCGTGGGGCGGGCGGGGCGGGCCCCGGTCGCCTGTGCACGCCCGGAGGGCGGGCGGCGGCGTACATACAGATCTTGCGGCTTTGTGCTGCGGGCGGATGGCGGGTGTCTGTGTTGGGAAGGCAAACAGCGCGCTCAAAACATAATGCAAGCAAAGG
>LSYV01000002.1:3137647-3150723 GCA_001584585.1 Gonium pectorale
AGCTGCGCAGCGGAGCGAAGCCAACGGCTCGTTTGTGTTCCTGTACGAGGAGGTTGTACGAGGGTTGGGCCCCAGGGGCCCCGAGTATGGGGTGCCCTGCACGCTCAAGGCCCCGCCGGTGTCACAGACGCGGCGGCGCACCTTCTGGGACATGCGGGTGGGTCGGTTGGGTGGGTGGGTGGCCGGGCTGCTGGGCTATTTGCCGGGAGGCCGGGGCCGAAATGAGGCGGACGCCGGAATCAGGGGACACCAAGCGCGCCCCGTTTCCGTGTGATGGCGGGTGGTGTCTAGGGCGCCCAGTGACGGTACGCATTGCAGCTCCGCAGCAAAGCAGCACAACCCCTGGGAGGGGGCCCTCGCACGCCCGCGGCCAATGCCTTGCGGGCTACTGCAACCCGCCCCGGCCCCCCACCCTGACCCCTGAACGGCCGCCTCCCTCCCTCCAGGGACTGCGCCAGGGCCTCCGTGACGCCGTGTCGCTGCCCCCCACCTCCCCCTGGGCGTTGACGCTGGACGGGCTGGTCCTCTACAACCTGCCGCCCACGGGGATCGAGCCACCGGCGCCTCCTCCGGGGCCACAAGGGCTAGCGCAGCCTCCAGAGCTGCCGGCGTATGGTGGGGGCGCTGGAGGCTCCGGTGGCGCCGGCAACGTGGAGGCTCCTGCCAGCGGCCCCGGCGGCGGGGGAGGTCTCGGCCTCGGCGGCGGCGGCATCGGTGGGATCGGCGGCATCGGTGGGATCTTCCTTCCGAACGCGGGCGTCCCGGATCCAACGGCCGACCAGCCCCCGCCTGATCCGCCGCAACCCGACGCTCCGCCGCCCAGTGCCCCATCACCAACCGTCCCTTCGGACCCACCAGACCCGCCCGCCCCGCCGCTGCCCGCCCCGCCGTCGCCTGCCCCGCCGCTGGACCTGGCCTTGTCGGGAATGGCCCTCCCGCTGTGGGCCTTTACGTTTGACCGGTGAGGCGTACAGTGCAAACCAAAGTCTGCAACCATTGCCGCTTTCGTAGTTTGAGCTCCCCCTCTGCCCCTTCTTCCCCTGCGAAGCTCCCCGTCCCGTTCGCTGCTGCTGCGGCTGCGCAACGTGACGCTGGTGGTGCCGCCCGCGGAGCTGGCCCTGCTGCGGGGCCTGCTGGAGTCGGTGGGGGCGCTGACACCCGCGGAGAAAGTCACCGAAGGGACTGCTGGGGGCTACAGCAGCAATGCGGGCGCGGGGAGCAATGGTGACGGCAGCAGCGGTGGCGGGCGGCGGCTGCATGCAGGGCTTGTCAGCGCGGTGAGGGCGCTGGCTGCTGATAGTTCTGGCGGTCCTACCGCCGCCGCCGGCCCCTGCCCCCGCGATGCGCTCCTGAGCTACGCCTCTTCCGCCGACGTGTCCGGGCACAGCGCCACCGCCATCTCCTTCCGCCGCCTCTCGTTCCACGGCTGGGAGGGCCGTGACGTGACGGTTACGAGCGACTTCCCGCCCGACGCGCCCACGTTCCAGCTGCCCTTCGACACGGCTGGACTGGGGCCGGAGCTGGAGGCGGCCTGCCCGCAGCCGCCGCCGCCTCCACCATCGCCGCCAATGCTGGCCGCCTCGCTCTCGCCGCCCGCACTGCCGACTTCTGGCCCTGGTGTCCTCACGCCGGCGAGCGGTCCAGCGCCGCCGGCTGTCGTATCCACTGACGCGGCCATGAATGGCGAACGCGGAGGCGAGCGCTCCCGACGCACCCGGCGCGTGGTGGCGATTGCAGTGGCTGTGCCGCTGGGCGTCGCAGCGCTGGCGGGCGTTGCAGCTGGAGCTGTGTGGGTTGCGCTGCCCCGGCGGCGACGGTATGACCAACAGGGCTGCGCTGCAGCGTCCCTACCTAGGCTGGACGGGGGAGATGTGCCCTCTTGCAGGGCTGGTGCAGCTGCTGGGGGCGAGGACGCAGGCAGCGCCAACAGGGCGGCCCATCGTAATGGCAACTGCGACGGCAGCACTTGGGAGCATGGTGGCGCGGGCATTGTCGCTGTTGCACTTGCCCCATTACCCGTGGCCTACTTGGCCACGAGCTCTGACCGTATTCCCTTCGCGCCGATCCTTGTTGTAGTGCCGTCAGAAGCGGCGCCGCCCGTAGTTGGCTGCAAGTTGGCAGTCCTAAATCCGACGCGTTTAGTCTCCACCTCCGCCTCTGCACCAATGGGGCGCGGCAACGAAAGGGTCTTCATAACCCTGGGGCGTAGAAGTCAAGCCGCCGGCGTGACATTGCCGCCGGTACCGCCGGGTGGTCCCACTACTGCTGCTGGGCCCCTGGCGGCCGGCACCGGGTTGCCACAAGCGGAGTATGATTCGCCGTTGGGTATCGGCCCGGAGCGGAAGCCACACAGCTCGTCGCCGCTGTTATCGTACTTGGAGACGCGCGAAGCGGCCTTGATGAAGCTCCAGAGTGACGGCGTCAGCGATGCCGACACCCTCACGGTGGTTATCCTCGGCCCGGGTAAGTTGGTCCCGTTCGTCCCGCGTGGGAGGGCCCGTGGGGCTGCCGCACAGCCTCCGTGGGCTCGCTCAGTGGGCTTGCAGAGCTCGGTGCAGACGGTCCCGGAGCCAGCAGGGCCGGGAGTACTCTGGCGCTTTGGTGCGTGGCGGCCATACAGGGCTGGCGCCGCATCCTGCCTTGCACATGAGAGTGATGTAACAGCACGCCTTTGACGCACTCGTCACCTCGTCTCCCACCGGCCCCCAACCGCCCGACAGGCTGCCGCTGGCGCACCCCCAGCCAGCGGGCCGCCGGTCCGCACACCCAGCTGGTGCGGGCCGTCGAGCGCTCCCAAGCGGCCCTGCAGGCTGATACAGCGGGCGAGGGCGCGGTGCGGCTGCTGAGGATCATTGGCCGGGGCTCCTACGGTGTGGTGCACCTCGGTACGTGGGGTGGGCGACGGGTCGGTGGGCGGAGGGTGCTGAGAGCCCATGGGGGGCGTGGGCCAGCCCTGTGCGAAGCCGGTGCGTGTTTGCTGTGCCTACCCGACCTCTGCGCATTGCCGCCCAACGAGCCTGCAGCTGCTAAAAATACCCGGCAACACCCGGGTGCATCATAGCGACCCTTCCCCCTGCCTCAAGCAGGCGTGTGGCGCGGCCTGGCCGTTGCCGCCAAGGTGCTGGTGGTCCACGACACGCTGCTGGGGGCTGAGGGCCGCGCCCGGCAGCGCGCCGTCCTGGAGGCCGCCGTGGGCGCATCCCTGGACCACCCCAACGTCGTGGCCACGTACGCGTATGGCGTGCGGCCGCTGGGTGAGCAGCCAGGCGACAAGCACGGAGGGGACGAGAGCGGGAGCGACCCGCGGGTCGGCGGCTCCTCCTCCACACCGGACGTGTACCAACTGCACATCCTGCAAGAGTTCTGCTCGGGTGGCAGCCTGAAGGAGGCGCTGGGTGAGTGCACGGATCGCTGGCGGAACACGGCCGAAGTAATATAGCCCGCATGTGGGTCTGCCCGAGTGCATGTGGCTGCAATGTGGGTGCAGCTTCTTGAACGTGTGCAGCGTCTGACAACCCCTCCTCCACTGCAGGGTCCCGGGGGGCACTGGGCGGCGGTGTGTTGGCAGGCGGTGTGTCAGCGGCCATCGCGCTCCGCCTCGCCTTCGACGTGGCTGCGGGTCTGCGCCACGTGCACGCCGCCGGCATCGTGCACGGAGACGTGTCGGCGGGGAACGTGCTGCTGGCGAGGCGCAGCGCCCCTGAGGACAGCTCCGATGCTGAGCGGGGCGGTGTGGACACTGCTGAAGCGGGGTGGCGCTCCCGCCTGACCGCCGCTGGGCCCCCACCGCTGCCGGTGGTGGCCAAGGTGGCGGACTTCGGGCTGAGCGTGCGGCTGGCGGGGAGCGCGACGCACGCCAGCGGCTGTTACCAGGGCACGCCAACCTACATTGCGCCCGAGGTGCACGGCCGTGGCCGGGTGAGCCGCACCTCCGACGTCTACTCGTTCGGCGTGCTGCTGCTGGAGCTGGTACACGGAATGCCCGTGGCGGCCCTGTGGGAGGCCACGGTACCGACGACCTCACTAGCCTCCGCATCGACCGCCGGTAACGCAGCCGGGGCCAGCCCGCTGCTGGCGTTACTGAGCGAGTCGCTGCGGGGCAGCAGCGGCCCGGTTCGCTGTCCCGCGGGTCTGCGGGCGCTGCTGGAGGCCTGCCTCGCATCTGACCCGGCAGGTCGGCCCACCATGGAGCAGGTGGGTGCGGCCGAAGCGTGAGGTCTACGGAATGATCCCTGCCGTGTTCGCAATGGTTCAGTCTTCACTACTTTTGCCAGTGGAACGTGCGCCATGGGTGCGGCTTGGCGGCGGCACGCTTGGAAGTCACTTGCCAACGCGATGGCATAGCGTGATGGATACCGCTCCCTCGGCTGCCTCGGCGCCAACTGTCTTACCAACTGCCGCGCCGCCGACTGCCCTTTGTTGCGGACGTAGGTGGCGGAGGCTCTCGTGGACTGCATGTGCGCGCTGCAGGCTGGAGCTGAAGGGCACGGGCCTGAAGGGTACAGTGAGAGCGGCACGCCGACACCGCAGGAAGGGAGCCGAACCTGAGGACGCGGAGGGATTGAGCGGCAGCTGAGGGCCGGCGCTGACGGCCCGGGACAGCGGGGCTTCGGTTGAGGGGGTGCCGGGTGTCCAGTATCGGCCCCAAAGCTCGGGCATGATTGGGGAAAAAAGGCAGTCTTTTGCACGTGATTGTTGGAGCTAACGGAACGCACATTGTCTCATTCTTGCAAATGTGTGTGCGTATGCTTGCCTGCGTCAAGTTCACATGTGGCGGCCTGCAAGGCACGGCGCCCCAGCAGCCATGCCCGTCAGCCGCACCTTGAGGGCGATGCCACGGGCTGCAACAAGCTTGGACCACGGGTGATGCTGGGTTGTGGCCCTATCCAGCATCCTGTACGACCGTATTCGCCCTCGCATTCCGGCATGGTTGCCTTTGCACGTCCCATCTCTCCCAGACAGGTTTTCGCGTCCTCGGCGCGCGAATGCCCCACGATGGTGCCATAATTCGATACGTGCCCCATTTGGGTTGACGCATGCGCGTATGCGTCTGTCCGCAATACACTTCGCACGTCCGCCCGTGATTTGGTCCAAGCATGGGAGCTGCTACCTGCGTCATTTATCTGAGATTGTGTCAATGCTGTTCATGGCTAAGACGTGTGGTTGGGTTTCCCGATGCTTGGCAGCGGCTTGATGCTTGCCGGAACTCCATCTTTGAGGGCATTTGCTGGATTTATGGGTTGGCGGGGAGAGTGAGGTGGTTGGGTGCGGCTATGCCGCGGCTGGGTTGTGGGGGGGCTGAATTGTTGGCTGGTTCCCCTCAGGGTACGGCATGTCGTCATGGCATCCGTCCGCTTGGTGGCCGCCGGTGGCGTCGGACACCGTACCTGCCCCACGGCCTCAAGACGAAGGTTTTGGACCAGTGGTGTTGCATGTATGGTGCATGGCTTATACAGGAAGGAACTCGTGTGGGCTTGAACCGCGGCTGAAGGGACGGGCTACGGTTGATACACGCCTACACGTGGTGCAACAGGTTGTAGCGATGTGCTGCTGCAAGAGCGCACCCGCTTCGGGCCCTGCCGTCGTGGGTAACATGCCCGGGGCATTCTACAGTGGGTCTGCAGGTAGGTGTGAGGCAGGGGACGTCCCACCCGCCCATGCCCAACGGGACGGACGAGGAGGGCGTGAAAGCCGTGCACCAGGAAGGGTGCCCCGCCCGTACCCGACCTGGAAGGCGCAAGGGGGCAGGATAAGAGAACGGGGTGAAGTTTGCTAAGAACCATGCTTCTGTAAATCTCTCTCAGCTCCCCGTGCTTCTGAGTGGAGCGCAGGTGCGGTGTGGAGTAGATGCCGTAATGCGCCGCGCATGTGCGCTTGCCGGTGGCGTGGTGTGGCGTGGCGCTGCAATCCCTTGCCGCCACCTGGTATTACCGTATTGATGGCGTGTCTCTGTAAGACATTATTTATGGAGTTTATAGCGTGAAGTCCGTCGAGTGCTGCAAATCAGTGTAGCAGAACGGCGATTATGGGAGATGGGTTGCCACAGGGAGCTATCCGTCCGCTCCTCACCGGGGACGCGGCCCAGAGGCCTCATCAGAGGCTTGGAATACTACAACAGCGTTTGCGCAGGCGCACACTCACGCCGGGAACGCAGCCCAGAGGGGAATCTGGGACGAGCGGTCGCCAAATGGAACCTGCGACATACCGGCCCCAAATCACTACCACTCAGTACTGGGCGCCCTGGGGCGCCTTCAGGTGCAGCAAGCTATCAAAATAATTCCGACTTGACTTAGCTTTGGGCGGCGACGAGGGGGCAGACTTCCTTGTTTTGGCACCCTGTGCACATAGTCATGAGTGGTAGAGGGTTGGAAGGGAGGGCCCGCCTGGCTGGCGTTGAGCAGTACGCGAAGATCACCGAAGATCACGCAATGCAGGCTGGATGGGGCCAGGACCCGTGCTGCTTCGAGGGAGAGGGCTTGCCACCCAGAGCGCATTGCGCCGTCCATGCATGGCACCCATCCCGCGACGACTTCGACATCCACGCACTAGACGCGCTGCGATGCTGAGGGCCTGCAGAGAGGGTACATGCGTGAAGAGTGGGCTGCTGTTACCTGCCAAACCAAACCCCTTCCTCCTCTTCAAACAGCCGAACAGCGCGTCAAGACCCTTGGGGGCCCTTAAGGACACCGACCACACACGGGGAGCAGCACCGCAAAACACGCCAGCGCGTACAACCCCTCAAAACCGCCACCGCCACCGCCACCGGGGCATCCCGCCTCCAAGCCCAAGTGCCCAGCTATCAAGCTCAGCGGGCACCCTGCGACCGTGCGCGTGGCCCGCATGTGACCACCGCGCCGCCTGCCTCCTGCTGCAAATCTGGAGCTCCATAGCCGCCTCCGCCAGTGCTCCAAGGGCCACCGCAGATAGCGCGTCGGACTGGCTGGTTTCCACCGCAATGTCCCGCAAGTGCCCCAGATCCACGCGCAGGTGAGCAAGCACAAGGTCCCGCCCAGCCTGGCACGGAGATGGCGCGGAGCTCCCACAGTGCCTTTTGCGCCTGGGCTTCCACTAGGATCGCGGCGAGGCCCGGGAGAATCTGGAGGGCCCCATCTGTCCCTCCCAATGTCTGCGTTCTTTCTCGCCTCTCCGCCTGTAACACTTCCATAGAAAAATAATCATGGGAAGGAACTCATCTGTGATTGTGAACATGGGTATAGGGACTAGGGCGCAGCTATGTGCAGGGATCCACGGGTTCCCTCGAGCAGTGTGTCCTTTCGAGCCGTTTTTGGTGGGGGGTACATGCTGCGCTGCGTTCGATCTGGACCTTGCCGACCGCACAGGCGGGGGCATGCGTGGCAGCGAGGTCCAAAACACCACACGGCTGACGGGTGGCTGTACTCATCGCAACGGGTGGTGTCCCACGGATGGGCCTCGCCGATCATTTCATCAAGGGCCCCTTGGGTGCTGTGACTCCAGTGATGGTGTTGGTATCGCGTGTTCCGTGACCCACCACCGCTTAGGTTAATTAGGTACAAGGAGCACTAGAGTGGAGCTGTGTGATCACTTGTGCTGCTTCTTTAGATGGATCTGACGGGTTGTCCTTGTTGCCAGTCAAACTCGGGTCAACACTACTGCGCCAACAAAGCCCCTCTGTCTGGTGGCGGTCGGCTGTCCTCCGCAACGACTGCGCGTCGGGGCACAGCGCGCGGACATGGGCTCTCGAGGTATGTAGTGCCGTACGTCGTACCAGCAGGTCATAGTACACAGCGCATTACCCAAAGCGAGCAGCGCCGTCACGGCTCGCCCAGATCACCACTCCGGAGCCGGGGTTGCAGCGTCGGGTTCCGCGGAGGCACGGATTGGATTGGGCCCTTGACGGACGCCTCAGCTAGAGGGCGCACGTTGCAAACCCCAAACTCGTGGTCCGGCCCAAGCTGGAAGGGAAACGTACGAGGGCACACTTCCGTGGCTTAGGTAGGTTCTTCCCATGGAGAGAGTTGTGCATACTATCTCCCTGCCAGATGATAGTTCGGGAATACCGGCGCATGCGGTGGGGCGGACCCAAGGCAGCCCCGGGAGCCTGCCTCCCTGTTTCCGTTTCATTTTTTGCGTCACCGAGGGGCCGCCCCTTCCTGGGCTTTGACCAAGTGCCCGATGAGGGCTGGTACGGTACGGGCCAGAGCGCGGGGGCGGGGCGCGGGATGGGCGTCGGGGTCGCATGTGCTAGGGAGAGCAAAGCTGCGAGCCTGGTCAGCATGCATCGACCAGCTGTCGTCCGCAGCAATCGTGGGTTCGGTAACCTCCTTGCTGGGACTCCCCACCATACAGGAGGTCCTACGCCTCATGCTCTTCCCGGAGCCCGGGAGCTGCAGCCCCCAGGCGGTGGGGTGCCTGGTCAGCGGCGCCGAGCGATGTGCTGCTTTGGGATCGCCTGCGCATGGCGGGGCGCCGCTGACGCTGCGGTTGCCGCTCCTAGACCGCTGCCGGCGCAGCCGGCGCCGGCGCCACCGCCGCTGTGGGTCCAGGCGCGTGCTGCGGCCTGCGAGGGAAGCGGCGGCAGAGCTGCTGGCGGTCGCAGGGAAGCAGTTGAGGGTGGAAGGCCGGGTGGGGGAGGAGGTCCAGGCTCTGTAGCAGATGTGAGCTCAGGGGCATGTCATGTGGGGTCAGAGGATTGGAAGGCAATCTCATTAGAGGAGCCCGAGGCGCATATCACCCCGAATGAACCGTTGAAGGCGAAGTAGCGAAAGGCTCCCAGTGTCCCCCCGGGCATCCCGTCGCATTCTGGGCCCCAGAACCCGCGCATGATTTCTTCGAGTGCGGTTTTCCTGTGTGGGAAGGGGGCGGGGGAGGGGGTTTACCAACACCGAGCCGCATGTGTGCGAGCACTTCATTCGTGGCTCCTCGCAAGTCGTCAGCGTGAACAAGGCACGAAGGGGACACGTGCGGGGGTACTACATTCGAGGGCGACCCTTCCATCCGACCGATATCATGGGCTTGCGGCCGGTAGGGGCCAGACAAATATGATGGAGACAATTTTATTTATCAGCGGATCCTGTACATCCGCGGCATGGTGGTTTTGATGGGGGTTTTGCTGGCAGGTTGTAGAGCGGGGCGAACCTCAAGGACCGCCCGAGGCTGCCGCCGCCCATGGCTACAACAACAAGCCCAAGTGCACATACAGTGAAGCAGAGTAAAATTGCCTTGCGTTTGTTTCGTGCCGAGCCAGCATCACCTGGCATTCAAGCCTGCCCGATAGTGCTAGCTTACAGAGTCCTGTTCATACGAAGTTTGGTCGGAGGTTGCTGGCCGGTTGCCACAGTGTCAGAGTCGGTGCGCGATGTGCGACATTGAAAAGGCGTGCGGGCCTAGCTCCTCTCCTGGCTCTAGGTCGAGCCAGCGGAGTGGTTGCGGAGGCGAAAACGACCTGCCCGTGCTTCCTGCGAGCTACGTGGCAACGTTGTCCGAGTCGGACCTGGGCATACATCGTTTTGGAGGTCAACGATGCTGGGCTCATGCACGCCCAACATGGCGGGGGCGCCGGTTTTGTGAACCGAGGTGCGCAATCCTGGCGACGCTGGGCAAGAAAGCTTGGTGCCGTGCACCTAGTGCTCGATCTTGGCCCTCCATGTCGGCAGATGTGGCGCTTGCGGCGAATTCGGGACGCGCTGGGAACGCCGGGAACGTGTGCGGCATCCTGGGGCCTAATCCCGCGAGCGGAAAGCCTCGTCGCACCAGGGAGGCGCACCATATATGCTGTGGTAGGATCCATCGCGCCGCAGCATGGTGCATGGTTTGCCTCCGTAGTTCCGTAGAACGCGATGAGGCTTTCCTGATGCAACGAACCCTACAAGCGACATAGCTATGTGTTGGCCTTGATGTATAGAAGCGATTGACAGGGTACATATCCTTGTGTTCCTATCCGTAGCCTGTCATACAGTGCTTGCCGTACTAGGGATGGGGCGCTTTCAAAGCGTTTTGGCGCACATTTGAGCTCCTGATTAGCGCTTCCTCATCTGCCAATCCCACAGTTCAGTGTGTTTCTTGAAGCCTAGTAGTTTTCCTGTAGAAGACGTACAGCCGCACGGACATGGGGTACGCGCCGTAGTATTCAATACTGCTTCCAAGAAAATACACTGACGACTTCCTATATGTCTGCAGGTACTATGCGAGGCAGGACCAAGAACATGGTGAGTGCTCAGCGAAAGGTGGGGCGAATGAGCTTACTGCTAGCTCTGCTATGCCTAACACTCTGCAGGCTGACAGTCGCGCGCGACCTCGGGAATACCCCCGGCGTATGGCTTCCGGCGACCCCCCATCCCACCCTGCTACGGTCGTTTGACCACTGCTCGGTTTCAGGGGGATGGAGCGGTACTGCGCCAATGGACCATATCGGCCGAAACCGAGTTGTAATGGCCGCGAACTCTGACCAAGGGTCCCAGACGGCCCCTTGCATCCTCAAGCAGACCCCCGCATCCTTTTCTTGACCCCGACACGCTGCAGTGAACGGGGCGTGCGAGCAGGGCTGAAGTGCAAGGCGAGATGGGTCACTGCCCGGTGACAAGGTGGGTCCGTATGCGACGGCTGTACCCGGCGCGCCTGACTTAAATCCACCTCCCCGGGATCGCTCCAGATGCATGACATTCAAGAACCGCTCGTACGGCAATTTAGGGCGCCGTACGTGTGCACAACAGCACCGCTGTGCGCCATACCCTGGGCTCACCTCCACGTAGCCTGGGATAGCCCGGTCGAGGAATGGGTGATTTGACTTTTCAAACCGCAGAAAGGCGCCGTTAGTTCAAGGCGTGGCCTTTGAGCTCGGCCACATCGCGGAGGCTCTTCACAGAAGCGCGGCACACTCGCTAGCGGTTGCCGCCAGCTGAGCATCAATGACCACGGAAGGCGCCTGCTGCGTGGCTGACGCTGCCGCCGCGGGCTCGCTCCTGGGTGCCAGGTACGATGAGGCGAGGGCGCAGCTCCTTTAGACTTGCAAGCTCGGACGTCTTGTCCGGGTACTCTATGGTGAAGTGGTGCACGTTGCTGAGCTTGCCGGTGTACATGACCACGATCTCCGTACAGCCGTAGTACGAGCAATCGGACATTCCGACATGCTCTCCAAGCCTATCATCACGTTGCCGATCAGCAACCAGCGAGGCCCCCATTTTTGGGGGCCAGGGGCGATCGACACATCTACAGCTGGCGCAATCGTGCTCAAAGCCATGGGCCGGTGGTCAATTAATGCCACGATGCCACCTTGCACCGCCCGTGTGCCCGGGGGATCCGCCACCTCTCCGTCAGAGAACACGACCCAGCACCGCGCAGCAGATAGTGCCTGAAGGCCGCGTTTTTCCACCCTTGCGCCCGAGGGAAGCCCCACTAACGCGCCGCCTGGCAGCAGCAGGTTCAAATCCGACAGCACCACCGGAATCGCCGGTGGGGACGCGTCCTCGTCGCCATCGGCCGTTGCCGACCCCACCGCGGTAGTAACGTGCGTGATGATGTTGCTGGGTGGCGGGCCGGCGGCGGCCGCGTCAGGTCACGCAGATGCAAGCGGGAGCCTGTGTGTGGGACGACGCAGAAGTTTTTACCGCGTGAGCGTTGCTTCTCAGCAAAAATGATGGCGGGGGGGGGCGTCGGCCCTACATGAAGTAGGGAGGCCTACAACTCTATGTCGCGCCCGCTGTACGTCACACGGGTGCAGGCAGGAAAGGAGGCACGATAGTTGCTGCTGTTCATCGCTGCCACACCCAAGATTATCAGGCTAAGGGGGCGCTGTGGGGCGCTAACACGATGGCTGGGAACGCGAACATGCTGTGAAAGTCATCTGATGAGCAAGCCGTTGCAGAGATATCACTTAGCTCCTGCGAACGGTCTCATTTAGCTCCTGCGAAAAGTCTCAGAGCTGATGTATCAGGCAAAATGTGCTTTATGCGTTTACAGCTAAGGTCCGAAGGTATTGCACGGCACCGAGCTACCTTTCTGCTTCCCATACTATGCTGTCCGTATAAAGCTGATATGGAAACAGCCTTGTATGCTGCTTCGGCCATCTACAGGCGCGGAACGTAGCAGTTACCGTGGCCGCACTGGGGGTGGCCGTTCGTCTTACTTGGCTGCTACGGGCGGGAGCGGTCAGCGATGACACCCAATTTTTTTTCAAACAGGACTATTATAGCCTCCTCGATGGACATATTAGTTGCTTGTAAAGCACCCTTTACCGTCATACCGTGTTTGTAGCCATGCATATCAGAATTTGTAATGACTAATAACTTATAGAGTGCACAGTGGTTTGCAGCGGCCGAGCGGTAGATAGGTGGGCCTGGCAGTTTCCGGCACACAGTTTCATAGAGAAACGTTCTCTCAATATTTACTATCTGAGATTATGATTGTTTACTGTACCAATTACTCTCATCAAGACCTGCTTGGGGTCCTGCGCAGTTACGGCTATTTCTGTCCAAACTAGCCCTCAATGAAGCTTAAGATTATAGATAAGAACACAAGGGACCGCCTTTGGCGGTGCGGCTAAATTTTAGCAAGGCGAGTCCCTATGATGCACCCTGGTACTGCGATAGATGGACGCCCTGCTGCCGAGTTTCCCCAGCCCTCGTACTCCGCCCCTTGTCCCCGCCCCTCCTGTGGCCCCACCCCCCGCCGTCCAACGAAATCCCTCAACCGTGCCCCGGGCCCCACCCCTGGCTCTTGAGTGACAAAGGACGCTGTACCCCACCCCACCCCACCCCCTTCCCTTGGGCTCTTTCCCCTGGCCGCGCTCTTTCCCCACCTAGACCCTTTCGTTATGATGGATCCCCACCCCGCGATTCCTGCCCCGTCTTGGGCCCTTGGATCAGTATGGGCGCTGCAACACCCCCCCCTCATGTTTCCCGCGCTCCCAGGCCCTGCTGCCCTGCCGTGGGCCCTTGGAGTATGATTGACGCCCTCCCCCGAGGTACCTGTGCCCCCACAACCCGCCCTTGCGTCTTGGCCCCTTGGGGAATGTTGTGCATCGTCCCCCCTCGTTCCCGTTCCCTGCGTCCCCACGTTCCCGTTCCCGTTCCCCCTGTCCACCGCGCCCCCTAACGCTA